>UYYA01003910.1:0-189926 GCA_900624975.1 Angiostrongylus costaricensis | reverse complement strand
ATATATATATATATATATATGGATATGTACACTAACTCACTTAAAACGTTAGAGTAAGGAGAACCCATAAAAGAAATAATTTGAAAAGGAGCAATTTTCAACTATCTAACCTATGGCCCAAATAACAGCATCATATGAACCACCCGATGAGTGTACCCCATTGCAAACGCTACGGAAGGACACCTGAAGGAAAAATTTGGTTCTTTGAAATCTACAGTAGGAAAAAAACTAGTAAAACCAGAGCAATAGGCACTAACTTGATTCTTGGAAAAACAAAAGACAATGGGGTATTTTTGTTCAAGATTTTCCTTACTTTTAAATTTAATGTTTTAAATACAAATATGTACAAAAATATAAACGTAGATCAAAGTAACAAGACGAAGAGAAAACACGTGAGCCATACATTATTCATACCGACGACGATATCTCAACAATTTCTTTTGTTGTAGTCTTTTCTCTAATAAAAACAACTATACGTATGCTGAGATATGAGCTCCCCAGATCATTCTCGTTTACGGGTGATTGTTGGCAACACCGATAGAGCAAAAACATGACTGAAAGAAAGGCAAAGCAAGGGCCTCAGTTAGTGTATAGGATAGGAAGTGAACCCCGGTAAGGATGATCGCGTGTTCGACCTGAGGTTCTGAATTTTACTCACATCTCACCATCGCTATGGTTGTGTTTCACATCCTACGGCACCATAAAGAAAGAATATGCAGTAAATAAAAGTTAAGAAATAGATAACAGCATCTTAAAAATTTTCACAAATTTTGTCCAGTTTTGGTTAACGTACATTTTCTAACACCTATAAAACTCGTGTAATCTGAACAATCGAAGCAAACATACCTTTTTTGTTCCGCCATCAAGTTCCACATTGCTGACTTCCTTCTCGTAAATTACATTCACACCATGGCACTTTAAATTCTCCATGACCATTTTAACACAATCCTAATAATTCTACTATTCAGTTGCTGTGATTTATAAAACAAGTTTCCCTATCTTATCTTCATGGGTATCAATGTTTGCTTTATAAAAAGTGAAGGACGCTTGACGCAGCTGCTAAGAGTGCTTCGCAATGTACACGTGGTCAGTGGTTCGATTTCGATTTCATAACCCGAGTTCACCAAATTGTCGACTTCGGACGGATGAAAGTCCTAGTGAGTCGAGAGTATGGGATCGAACCCACAACCATGAATTGACAGGAACCTCTAACCGTACGAAAACAACATGGCTGATGTTGAATGTGAAAATGAACTTGATCTGATATACAGAACAAATGTATTGATCGTTCAAATTCCACTTCGACCCTTCAACATTGAATAAAAATTCGTACATCATTTGGCATTCTTTCTTTTAGCTCTCTTAGACTTAGCTCTCTTAAATCCCACAGGAAATCCTTTACTTGAAAAAATTCCATTATGCAAAAGATGTTCATGAACCAATAAACCCCTCAGCATAAATTTTATCTAATAACAGTGGCATGAAACCAAATCGATGAAATCTCTTTTCATGACTTGAATCTGTCGTGACATAAAAATATCTTATAGCAAATTCGTGATATGCTTCCTACCACTAGAAATTTTAACCTTAGGATCTACACAGTACTTTTCTTCGACAAACCGTGCACAATAGAATGTCTCATTTCCTCGACTCCTTTGGTGATTTACAAAGATATTGAACAACAAAGTGATATTGGTGATCAGGATGTCATTCAGATGCATGCATTGCTACTAAGTGGTACAGAAGCTTAATTTCTTGTGTAATTCAACAAACCGTTCCTTAATTTTGCGCTTTATTTCAAATGAGCTATTAGAATCCACCCTATCAGAAAAAAACGAATTTTAGCTAGAAAAAGATCGGGTGCAGGTCAGCCATCTAACAAAGCCACATTCCTGTCATAAAATGGTAGGGATGAAGCCTTGCTAAAAAAACGACTTCACCTGGTCGAAGGATTTCAGAGGTTTCGATCTGATAAGTAGATCTACTGGAAACCCCAGATTTGCCAGCAAACCGGCAGTTTCAAGAGCCACATAACTTGCGCCCACGACCAGGGTCTTACCAGGTGGTCTCGTCATGCAAAACAAGTCATCAGATGTGATTCCTGAAAAACGTAAAGTACAAAAGCGGCTGGTTAATACAATCCACATAGTTTTAATATGTAAGCAAGATCCATGTGGTTCTTTTTTATGTGTTGGTAAAGAACCTATTACTGTATCAGTTCTATTATTATATGGGACATCGAAGTAGAACAGGAGTACAGACATTGAGGACTAAGCGTTTGGCGTTGCCAAATCTTAGGGAGGCACAAAGCATTGGACTCCAACAATCATTGTAAAGGTGGATGGACGCTTATTATGTGCATATATATATATATATATATATATATATGCATATACAATGGCTTGCAGTGGCTATCGATGTACCAAGTTAGTGTTTCTACTCTCCCAGACAACTCTAGTTACAATTCATCGACCCCGTATGGAGTTCACATTCCGCTCTATATTTTTACGTTGACGTAGTTGTTCCTACCTTATTTTGTGTTTAGTCTACGAGAATTTTTGTGAAGACCCGCGGATACCAGAAGCCTACAATTTCATTACATCTGAATGCAATCTAGCACGTTGTCGGCATAAACAAGTAGATTGCATTAATTTAGACTAGTAAAGCGCACCGTAAGCTAGTCTCTGTGTATTTGAAGTTGCAGGTAAAAGTCAATATTTATGAGATTACGAGTCGATAATATTCTCCCGGAACTACAAGGTTAAGACAAACTGCGAACCGTACTCGGAGCCACGAATATTTGGATATCGTGGTCGAAGACCTGTAGCAATGACGATCTTTGGTGCACGCATAACAATCTAAATGAAATAATAACAAAACAACTCTGATTTCTTAATAACTCAAAAGACCAAGTTTCTATAAACCTCGGCACAAACAGTTGAACAATAAATAAGCATATCAACTCTGATTTAAATGAAAAGTCTATGATCACTTCTAAATGGTACTTTCCGCTTCAGTTTGCCCTTCATAGATGAATATTGAATAAGAGTGGGATGTAGAGTGGAAAAAGATTTCTAGACGTCAGTTGAAGAGTAATTCACTTGGAACAATGCAGCTAGGATTGGTCTATAGTCGCCATTCACGATAGTAGAAATAGAATGTGATTCTGTGGTATGGAGTAGTGTAGTGAGTTCGAACTGTAGATGATTAGAGTGTTTTTTTTCCCAAGTTTCTATAAACATAAAATTTCGGATTGGTCGGACTATTAAAAAATACTGAAGCGCAATGGATTTGTTCATTTTGTCAATTAAAAGAAATGAATGTGACGGATCCGCTCCTGTTCGGATCTCTCAATGCTGATGGTAATCACCTTTGCTTATAATACGTCGTACTCATTTAAAAAGAAAAGAGCCCACCTCTAAATAACAAAAAAAAACAGGATAGAAATTTACCTCTGTTTTTCTTTTATCAGCAGAAACTGTTTTAACTGTGTCGTTATTGAGAAATGAAGCAAAAGCCGTGTAGAGTTTAACACCTCTGGATATTGAGTAGAAATCGTTCACAACAGCACAAAGAATTTAAAGCCAAAAAGAATCTAAGTTAAGATAGCTGCTTTCTATATTAAAAGACATACTTTTCATTCAATTGAACCCGGTATATCCAATTATTCGCTTTGATACGATCGTTGACGGCTTGCACCAAAGAAGGCCTTAAAAAGCCGCTGAGGAATTTGGTCCACGAAGGGACTGACAGTTTTCTGTTGTTGTTGACGACTAGGCACTGTGAACTTACCAAGAATGTTCCCCTTTTTCAACGTCCAACCATCCGTATTTCGAAGCATGTTGAATCTGTAAATCCCTTCCTTTACGAAGTTATCAAAACAATTTTAAAAAAAGAAAAGATTTGCAGTGTTTAAGTGATGATCTATTGTAAAACGAAAGAATTCCTCGTCTTTAAGCATATTCACAACGATATAAATTACTTATGACTCACACGTCAAAAATAATGGATCCCTTCAATCTCGACATTAAGCAACGAATGAGTCACATATGACTCACGCAGTGCGAAAATGAAGTGATGCCCTCTTTCATCATAAAGATAACATTTCTCACAGCGAATATGACGGACTGGAAACCCAGAGCACTTGCAGATCTTAGCCAATAAGGTGTAGATTTTTTAGTCTACCATAACGAAATCCTAATCTGTTGAAAATCATAAAAGGTATTCTTTCGCTTTTTCACTGAGATTTACATTTCGAGCAAAGCAAATGGAGCGTCTTCCAGCAGGAACGCTGATGTCTTAAAACGCACCAATGACGTTTACGGTTGTCCGCCCGTGTCATTAAATCTAAAAATCTAAATTCCACTTTTCTTAAGAGCTTGAATCCTGAACAAAATGGTGTAGGACTAAGTTCGAGCAAAATGTTTATCTAGTCTTTAACCCTCTATACAACAGTTACTGATAAGTTATCAACAAAGAAAAGCAAAAACCAGTACCGTCGCGAATGTGGCCAAAATGAGCTCAGAAATCTCAGCATAATAGGGTTGGCCGGATTTAATAATGAAAGTTCCAAAAAAGATTTGATGTTTCCCAAAACGGATACTCCTTTAAGGGCCACCACCTTATTCCGCTAGCCTAATATTAGTATTTAAATAACTTCCTTGATTATCTAAGTTGTGGGGCCATTATCACCTAGATACTTTTTCGATATCTTCAGCACAAAAATCTACTCGTCCTCCTTCTGTGTTTGCCTATGGCACACAGAAGCTTGGCCTCCACCTTAAACGACACTCCGCCTATATTTTTGAAATTTGTGGCCTTGTCAATTTGTCTTTCGATATTTTCACTTTAAGCTTCATTGTAGAAATAGTTTAAAAATTCTTTCCATGCCTATACAGCCAAGGTGTTAACAAAGGAATCCATACGTGTTTATATACTACTAAATGATAAAAGGCTAAAAGATAAAGCGATAGGCGTTGATCAATTTCCGAGGGATGAGCCATGCGTTGGTTTCCATTCATGGCATCATAGAGGGAAATGAATGCATAACTGGCTTATACAATAACTTGCGGCAGCCTACCGATGTAACAAGTCATTGCCGCTATCTTCCAGACAAGCTCGATACCAATTTGCAGTCCCCGGAGGAAAGGAAGGTTTGAGGACCCTGCGCCGTGAGATCGAACCAACGATCACGCATGTATTTCAGGGCATCTCAATAGACATAAAATAGCGTTAATGCTCACTCTAATGCATACTAGTGCTCTCCAGTTTGCAATCTCGCTCTATTTAAACAGCTGGTCCATCATCTATCACTGTCCTCACAGTCAGTGTGAACTGTATATACTTACTTGATACTTGAACGGCCCGTCCTTACTAGTTGTGTGGGCTCCAGTATAATCACCATCTTTTGGAGATTTGTTGGTTGAGCCATTGTGGTTCCCTGGAACCCCGAGGGCAGGCTGGCCAAAGTCTGCCTCACGTTGGCACCACCACAGGTGGTTGCCGCCCCTGCGGATCAGAAGATTTGCCACCATGCGACTTGGATACCGGGACGGTGGCGGATCCTGGTATTGGTTTACTCTTAGCTAGGCTTCTTGATGGAAACGCCGGACTCCTTCTCAGCTTGGGAGATCCTGCCAGGGGGACGAATCCTCCCGCTGTAGATCGTAGTCCTACACCCAAGAACACCTCCCAGCCACGATGAGGCGGTAAACCGTTGGGTGGATGAACTGTATATTCATGCAGCAAATTCCAAGACCAATTTCCTGTTAACCTCGGCAGTGGTTGATAATTCACAAGCAAATATAACGTTGATATTACAGAATTTATTACCATAAAATAGCTGACGTTTCGGGGGTTCATCTTCTTTACAGCTGTTTTATTCTTTGCAAGTATTCTAACTGGTAGAGAGCGGCTTCACATAGTAATACATGGACGAGGAATGTACGTGTATACTCATGGTTAACATATCTCATTACCTTCATTCGCAGCACCTAATCACTTACAAGAATGCTACCAATTTTCACAACTGATTCATATTCGGTTACCCGAGTACACATCTATCCGTTGGTTGATACAGGCACGTTAGAGAGCTGGGCAGTGGACCACACCCCCTCTGGATATATTGGAGCTCCACATTCTTTCGTGCAAACAAGTTTGTTTTACATGGTCCTTGGCAAAAGATATCTAGTGCTTGTTTTTCTGTCCGGAAGTAGAAGCAGAGTGTGCTTGTTGGAAATTGCGTGAACTTTCGAGCATCGAACACTCCAAAGATTTCTGGATTTTGACCAAAGCGGGATGCAATTTTCAAAAATCTAAAACGAACATCGTGCCCATATATGAGTATATGAATACGTAACCTCTAAACGAATCTTAAGTAGTAATAGAAACAGAGAACTTCTGTCATAAGTTTAGTTTCACCCCAAAATGTGTAGAGTATTCCTTTTAAAATTTCTCTATCTATCTAAACGGTCATGTGCTTCATACCGGTTGGATAGTTGTCTCGGAGCCACTATCTCATGTTAAGATGCGATCTTAGTGATCTGCCAGGTCACCTACGTTCAGTTTTACAGGTAGTTGACTGGGTCACATGGCATCGGTGGTTCAGTGGTAGGATGATCCACTGCCACACAGTGGAACTGGCTTCGATTCCTAGTCAAAGCGTCATAAAGAGGAGGATGCTACGCGATCAAAATTGCTCGCCATGTGAGTGATGATGGTGAGTTTCCCACATGGGTCTTTTGATGGTTGTGATTTGTTCTCCTCGAACATAGGTAATTAAACCTTTATATATGAAACAGCGACATTAATAACACAATAGTAACGACGGAAAAATAATGGTATAAAAACAAGGCAAGAGTAAAGCTATGACACTAGATCTACCAATGGAATGAGGCCAATAAAAAGCAATTGTATTAGAATATTATTATAAAACTAATATAATGATGAAAACAATAAATAACTACATAACAACAACAAGTATAATAGTTAGCAGCAGGTCCGGCGGTTGATAGACAATGTGACTAGGCGCAAAGGACCAAGATGCACGCATGACGCGGAGGAAAGGAACCAAATATGGCTTAGCCAAGCTAGAGCCGCAAGGTCGTCAAATAGGAATAATCAACTGCATGAGCAATAGTAGAACGACGAGATAATTGATGAGCATGTACGTAGGCTTATGTACGGCGACATGATCAATAATCATCAAGAAGGTATCCAATAAAGAGTGATATCGATAATCAGCAGCTGGGTACGGCCAGGCGACGTGAGGTGACGACGATGACGCTATGCCTGCACCGAGAGATTTGCACTGGCTGGTGTAATCATGGGTGAATATATGATATGTGACATGGGCCAGCAGGACATAGAGCAATAGCATGACATGCCGACCAGCAGCCTTACACGCTACAGCGTGTATGATATAATGGATATAGGGATGGTTACGTACCCACCAGTGGCAGATCAGGCAGAACGCAAGTTCAATGTTATAAGACGCTACAGCCAATACTGAAGTGAAGCTTACAAAGGGTAATAAAAACGATAAAGTTCTCCGCGTTGATCAATCTCCGAGGGATGCACCATGCACTCAACTTCATTAAGGATCGTTGGAGGTGATTGAATGCACAACTGGTTTTTACAAGAACTCGCGGTGGCCTACCGATGCATAACGCCAGTGGTGCCATCCTCCCAGACAAGTCTGGTACCAATTTGCCGACTCCAGAGGGACGGATGGCTTGGTGAGCTATGCGTGCAGGTATCGATCCCATGTGTATTGCAGAGCACCTCCAACCACTGCGCCACACACGTCTTTAAAAAGATTGTAGTATTAGAGTATTACTACAACACCGATACAACAATAATGGCAACAATAACGACATAACAATAGAGCGACTAGTTAGCCATGGGCAATGCTGCATCCACACCATCAATGGCAGGTGAGACGGCCGAGAGGCATAGTGTGCAAGACTCAGACGGCCAGAGTGTGCATACGACGTAGACAGAATGCTCAAATTACGGCTTACTTAAGTCGGAGCTACAAGGTCTTACAAACTCATGGTCAAATAAGAATGATGGACCACATGAGGAACCGTAGAATGAAGAGACAATCGACAACCATATACATAAGCCGGCGCATGGCGACACGATAAATAATCAACAATTAGTGCTCAACAAGTAGTGGCGTCGATGATCGGCTGCGGTGAATGGCCAGCCAACGTAGGGAGCGATGACGTTATGTCTGCTGCGAGAAGCATACACTGGCTTCTGCAACCATGGGTCCACGAGTGATTATATCATATGTGACATGGACCAGCAGCGTCATAGAACAACAACATAATGTACCGAGGAGCAGTCTTAAACGCCACAGCGTGCGTAATATAATGGGTGTAAGGCCCATGTCATGTTGGGTGCGTGTAGCACAGTCGTCAGAGGTGCCTTGCAATACACATGGGATCGATTCCCATACCCCAGGCTCACGAATCCTTCCATCCCTTCGTGGTCGGCAAATTGGTACCAGATTTGTCTGGAAGGATAGCAGCACTGGCTCGATACATCGGTAGGCCACCGCCAGTCACTGCAAAGACCAGAAATGCATTCAATCAGCTGCAACGATGCTTAGTGTAGACGAATGCATGGCGCATTCCTCAGGGATAGACCAATGCCTAGAGCTTTACCCTTCTTCTAAGGCCCATGTCATATGCTACGTAATCACTTATGGTTACAGCAGCCAGCGCAAGGTTCTCGGGGCAGGCATACCATCATCGCACCTGGGTGTAGCCGGCAGCCGATTATCGAAATCACACCTTATTGAGCACATTATTGATCATGTTGCCGTACGTCAACCTACGTACATTGTCAATTATTTAGTCGTTCTAGTATTGCTCATGCAGTTTACTATTCCTATTTAACCATGATTATGTAAGACCATGCGGCTCCGGCTTAGCTCAGCCGTAGTTAGTTCCTTCCCTCTCCGTCATACGCACACTTTGATCACCTGCGCCTAGCCACACCATGCCTATCAGCCGCAGCACCAGATACTGATGGTGTGGCGAGGTTCCGGCATGGCTAAGCACTCGTTGTTGTTATTCCATTATTATTATTACTATTATTGTTAATACTATTACTGTATTAGTGCTGAAGTAATATTCTAATACTACTGCTTTTTATTAGCCTCATTGCAGTAGTAGATGTAGCACATCATAGCTTTAAACTTGCCTTGTTTTTGCGTCATTATTTTTTTGTCGCTACTATTGCGAAACAGATGAGCCAGTCACGTAATGAGAAGAACAGACGACAGAAGGACGAAAAGAACAATAGAGTGGACTCCAAGAGAATACAAACGTCCCATTGGACGACCATCTACAACTTGTGCGGACGTGTTCGTAAACAAAGTTAATCACTTGTACCAGCAGCTGCAGTTGTCTTACAGATCACGGTATGAGACTCGCACGCGCTACCATGCTTGAACAAGACCATCACCATAGACTGCGATTGTGAGAGAAAGGAACGAGTGGCGTATGTGCTGGGGTCTGCACAACTCGTGAAGACGGACCGTTCAAGTATCTAAGTAAGTAAGTATTGTCTTTTAATGTCCTTATTATATACGAGGTATAATTGTCCAAGTTTGAGTTTGGTAAATCACAACAATCAAAAGAACCGCGTGTGGCAAACACATCACCATCACTCACACGGCGAGCAATTCATTGCGCAGCATCCTCTTTGAGTAAAATACACAATCGCTTTTGCTCCATGCTTACTTAGCCTATTAAAATTAATATATAGCCTCGCAAAAGAAGTTCTATCTGAGAAGGTAGATTGAAGGATAAAGGACAAAGCTCTCGGCGTTGATCAATCGCTGAGGGATGCGTTATGCATTCGACTTCATTACGCATCGTTTGGAGATGATTGAATGCATATCTGGCGTTTACAATGACTCGCGGTGGCCTACCGATGTATTGAGCCAGTGCTGCTATCCTCCCAGACAAGTCTTGTACCAATTAGCCGACTCTGGAGGGATGGAAGGCTTGGTGGGCCATGGGCGAGAAGATCGATTCCACGTGTGTGTCGCAGTGACGCCTCCAACCACTGCGCCACACGCGCCCTTGGAAGGTAGATTAGTGGAATATTATTTGTCCAAATCTTAAAAAAAAACCCTCTTACTATACTTGTTCCATTTCAAATTGCTGGTCTTGGTGAAAAGTTGTTTAGACTTCATTCGGTTCACCGTACGTGATAAAGGCTCGAAGTTTACATTCTCAACCATAGGGATACGAATAACGTTACATCTAGGCACCGGTTCTGGTAAAAGGATAAAAAAGGATAAAGTCCTCCGCGTTGATCAATGCCTGAGAGATGCGACATTCATTCGACTTTATTAGGTATCGTTGGAGGTGACTGAATGCATATCTGGCCAAGTACTGCCATCCTCCCAGAAAAGTCTGGTACCAATTTTCCGACCCCGGAGGAATGGACGGCCTGGTGGGCCATGGGTGCGGAGATCGATTCCAGGTGTGCGTCGCAATGGCGCCTCCAACCACTGCTCCACACGCGCCCTCCGATGCTGGTATTAACTTTTATTTAGTGCCTATTCTTTTTTTATTACAACTCCCCAGATCACTCCCGTTGACCGGTGATTGCTGAAAGCACACACAGAATAAAAAATTGGTTGAGAGGAAGGCAAAACAAGGGCCTTGGTGGTGTAGTGGGTAACACATGAACCCCGGAAAGGGTAATCACGGGTTCGAAACCCAAATGACCTTCCAATCTTTGCACATATCTCAGCAGCCTTATGGTTCCTTTACTTCGGCTTACAGAGTTCCCTTAACTGAATGGTTCAACATTCTGATCGAAAATCCAGCAAGAGTAAATCAACATGCCAAGACCTCGATCCCCATGGTAGAGCTATATGAGTTTTAAGTGGTTAACGTCTCGCTGAAGACTATAAATAGCCTTATATCAAAAAAAGTGAGGCTTCTGGTGTTGAGAGCTAGTTTACATGTACCTAGTCGAGTAATTCGATGGCAAAAGGGATTACAGATGGTGAGAAAGGTTCTTCTTAAGAACTTGGCATTGCCATATCTCTAGCAAACACAACTAACTTCCTTGCTTACAATTCCGGCGTGATGCATGAGTTTCTTCGGGATGCATCCCACATTCGCGCACGTTCCCCCGATGCCCCATGTGTTACCATGTGGACTTGGCAAAACTCCATCAACTAAGGCAACACGAGCACCATGTTCTCGACTGCAAACATGAACATATTCCCTCAGAGATAGAATTACAGACAATCTAAAGAAACTCACGAAAATCAAACCATTCGAAGTTTCAGTGGTAAATCTGGCTTAGCTAAATACATTTATACAAGTATACAACCCCTACTAAGGTAAAAAATATATAACTATCTGAATTAAAAGCTAGTGGAATCTACACATCTTTCTACCTCCACATACGGTATATCTACCGCGTATGGAGGTCAACGTCTGCGGTAGTGGTTATGTGAAAATGTAGTTTATGGGTCATTATATAGATCTATAGATAATATTATTTCGATAGTGGTACCACCAGAATTGAAGATATTACTAGACACGATTTCATTTGCCGAACATACTTCAATACGACCATCTGTTCTCCCTTCTTGCAATTCATGTCGCAACCTCTTTTTGACTTTTAACTTGGTTGAGGTGTTCTGAAACTGTCCCTTGACTTACGCCAAGTTCTTCCGCTAGAAAACGAATCGTCGTTGTCTCAACTAACATGTTTAAGTGGTAATTGTCGAGAGCAGCAGATCAGCATTAATCCTCAACATCGTCAGAAGTCTCAGTTCCATCGTGAAACTTTTGAAGCCAACGTCGGGGTGCACAATCGTTCGCGGTCCT
This sequence comes from Angiostrongylus costaricensis, assembly GCA_900624975.1. NCBI lineage: Eukaryota > Metazoa > Nematoda > Chromadorea > Rhabditida > Metastrongylidae > Angiostrongylus > Angiostrongylus costaricensis. The sequence goes on along the minus strand of UYYA01003910.1, from coordinate 178,053 downwards.
ATGTACGAATGTAACCCTCATTTTAAGCGTCGTCTAAGTGGTTTATAGGCTTGACATCATAAAGGAGAAAAATCCCAATTTATGCTCTTTCTGCTTGCTTTTAGTCCAATAACCTAACCTAGCATGAAAAAACGTGTACTTTAAAATAGTGTTTTAAAACAGAAGGTGAGTGAATAGAACGACATGAAACAGTATTTGAAAATGAACTCTCAGAATTCAAAAGACAAACAGTATTGAGTTCTCAAACAAATTACTGATGGTTTGAGTTTCGTGTATGCTAGACCCACTGGATTTTCGCACTCTCATTTTTGAAACTCACGCGGCTTTCGAACATGACAGCCCAGCAGAACCACCACCAATGACGATCAGGTCGTAGTCGAGGATAGTTGACACTAGAAAGTTAGTAGATGAGCGAAATTTACTGGTGGTGAGCGTCATTGAAAATATACCAAGCCAACATAATAAACTCCTTTATAGCAAAAATTTGTTTTAAGAAAAGGCCAACTTTTGAATAATGTAGAAGCTTCGATAGAGAAACGTGTCTCAATCTTAGCACCATCGCATCTAGTGAAAACAATAGCTGCAAAAGAGATTTTTATCATACGGTAGTGCAAACAGACGTCCCTACTGTATATCAACACTGATGTTCAAAATTTAGGTAGACCTTTACACTAAAACCAAATAGTAAATGCCACGACCGACTTTCTATTAACCTCGGCATTGATCAAGTGATTTTCTTCGTATTTTTGTTGAGCAAACGCGAGGTGTTACTATTCTTTGTTCACGATTAAGCTGACGTCAGCTTAATCGTGAACAAAGAATAGTAACACCTCGCGTTTGCTCAACAAAAATACGAAGAAAATCAAATAGTAAATCATTGAGAAGACTTGTATAGATGCGATGGTAGAAGAGTCGCGTATCTGGCATTATCAAAACATTTCGTGTAACAGAGCTCAGCGTCGGTCCACATGCTTCCACATGGTGTGTCTTATTTCGAACTTATATTCTCATAACATTTAATTAACACACAAATGAGAATATGCCAATTGCCTTTCGAGAAAACCCCGGTCTTACATACACCGTTTGGCCTGATCTTCTAAAATATTCTACGAGTTGTAGAACAGGATCTCCACTGCGTTGTTTTCTTGTTCATTAATCGCGAGGTTGTTACTCATCATATATTTCACTCACATCACTTGACACTTGACACTTGAACGGCCCGTCCTCACTGGTTGTGCGGGCCCCAGCACAATCACCATTTACCGGAGATTTGCTGGTTAAGCCATTGTGGTCCCTGGAATCCCTCCCGAAGTCAGCCTGGCCAAAGTCTGCCACAGGTCTTCACCACCACGGGCAGTCGCAGCCCTTGTGGATCAGAGGGAGATTTGCCACTATGCGACTTCGATACCAGGACGGTGGCGGATCCTGGTACTGGTTTACTCTTAGCTAGGCTTCCTGATGGAAACGCCGGACTCCTTCTCAGCTTGGGAGACCCTGCCGGGTGGACGAATCCCGCCGCTGTACATCGCAGTCCGACACCCAGGAACACCTACCAGCCACGATGAGGCGGTAAACCGTGGGGAGGCATACATTTAGCTCCATACAAAAACACACAATCCAACAGTAGCTGACGTTTCGGCAGTATCGCCTTCTTCACAGCCTGGAAGGGTATACTGATATACAATTTACCAAGCCAAACGCTTCAATAACACTTACAAAAAGGCGAATGCAGTCATCAACCATCTCCGACTATAATCAGTTATTCTTCCTCAGTGGAAGTGACATAAAAAACGATGGGTTTTTCGAGGAGCTATTGATCATGTAATTACCATAGAGATTTTCACCTCTTTGTACGAAACGTGAGCTAGTGTTGCATTGAATTTTCGTATGGAATTAAATGTATGCTGAATAACAACCTCGCGATTGCTGAACAAAGAAACGACGCATTTATAATCCAATGCTGAGGTTAATAGAAAGTCGATCTTAGGAACTCTAGTTTTTTTTGGTTCGTTTTCTATCCTGTACACTTATTTGGAAGGTAACTATTGAAATTCTTGATTTTCCTTCCGTTTGAAATCATCATGAATCATCCCACTCGTTTAAACCTCACCACAACTAAAACTATTCCTATGTGCACAGAAATAATTCACAATTTCAAACACACTTTTAAACAGGCTGACACTGTGAAGAAGCAAGTACTTTTTTCATTTGATTCGTTCTCCCGTGACAGTCATACTCGAAGATCTTCGGATTTGGGTGTAGGTTGTGCTGCTGCTTAAGAATTTTTTTCTTGTTTTTGAATGTTGGTGAATACTGGTGGCATCGATTCTATCTGGAATAATGGGATAGATGTGCGTTAGTGTGGCGATCCGACGAAATCAGCTCTTCCTTGACGAGACTAGTACACATTTCCTAACTCCGGAAGAATGAAATGCTTGGCGGACACTCAGCGAAATCGAACCAGGTCTTTGCTCACAATGAATGACACCGCTACCAGCCCCTTCTGACTTTGAACAAGCACATCTAGTGCTTCGTTTGTTTTGACATTCATCAACTTGAGTGAAAACCACTACAATCTACGTCTCTTTGTAAGCAATAAATAATTTTTGTTCTATCGAAATTAAAACTTGGTTTTGGAAATCCCCCAAAAGACTATCATTGCGTCGAAACCGACATTTCGAACATTAAAGTGCTTCAACAAATCAAATATCGTCCACCAGGACAAAATGATGTCCCACATTGCATGGGTAATGTTTGCTACTACCGCATTCCCCCCTAACAGTTCAAACATGGTGAGGTCGTGTCGAAAATTTTCAAGATTTGAGCTTTAAACAAAACTTAAAGCTAGCACTGCGGAACGGTTATACAGATCGTAAGAGCAATACAGCAAAGTGTCTCCTTTAATTCTCTCAAGTATTTCAATACTAGGAGTTGTCGAAAAACCACTATTGTTCACATGTGAAGCATAAAAAATCAATTTTGGTCAGTACTTGATAGCAGTTTTATTTCTGATGGATTATGGATATTGTATAGAATGTATGGGTATAAAAGTACTGACATACAATCCACATCTGCTGTGAAATCAATTATAAAATTGTTTTGAACGCTCTTTTGCATCATGCGTAGGAGTTCTAAGTGTTTCAAAAGCATAGGAGAGTAGATAGAAGAACTTAGAAAGAAGTAAAGTAGAAAAATCCAAATCATCGACGAAATATGGAAAGAGAAACAAAACTATAGAGGGAAAAGTGCAACAAAGGGTAGAGTTATTTGCTAGGAGAAAAAAGGACCGGTATGAGTTGGTATCAACTCGTAAAGAAGGCCACGAAAAATGGGCCAGACGGTGAACAGATGCGGTGGATACACGGATATTGGCGACAGACAGTAAGTGTTAAACGTCCTTTTTGAATTTTACATTATGCTGTTAGGATATCCATACGACCAATATGGTTTTCCATGTGGCAAATCCTAGGAACGACTTTGTTTTAACCCTGGAATTACAAAATTCTTGATGAGGAAACACTTGATGAGGTTGGTATTGCAGCATTTATTAGCACACAATAGCTGATATTTCGGCGGTTTCGTCTTCTTTAGAGCCTGGAAAGTCAAACTGACATGCATTTTACTCAGTCAAAACACTTCAATCTCAACAGACAGAACTTAATACTTAAATTGTTACTCACATGATGAAATGAAATATGGTTCGAAATGAAAAGCAAGATAAACGGAGGAAATAAATGCGATTATATAGCGTTGCTTAAAGAACAGGTGTGGAGAACTCGGTAATGGTGACTGAAAAACTAACAAACACTCTCAGACGCCAGCCAGTTCTCAACCGCACGTATGGCCATTTACGCATAGTACAAAATTGCATAATATGCCCTAACGGTAGAGAGGGTTATTGCATGAGTTCGGGTCCGATTTATACATATCCTCGTAAAGTATGTGAGGACAAATACGTTGGTGAAACGGCTAAACCACTCCGCGTCTATTACAAAAAACATTTGGTAAATTTAAATTGAAGTCAAACATCCCAATAAATGCAGAAAGGACACAGGAACATAACGAAGAAGATTTTGAAGTAAAAGCACTATCGTCGCACAGAACTCCAAAACACGAGTGCGTTAAACTACTAAAGTGTTCCAGATAAATTCCAAAAATCCAGAATTGAACCACAAAGAGGAGTGCCTCGTGATCATCATTCGTGACTTAGCGCTGTAGCTCAGGCTGGTTCTTTAACTGAATTAGGCATATTCCTCGCCAAAGCAGTAGTATGTGCGGCTGGTTTTCACCAAATAACCGGAAGACTTAAAAGGGCAAAACGGTAGGTTTTAAAAAATGTGTTTCTAGGTGAATAGGAATTTATGTGTTAAGTTTTGTCTGCTTAGAGTATGAAATTGTTTGACCGAGTTGATTAGATGTCATTTCGACCTCCTCAGGTTCTGAAGAAGGCGAAACCACCGAAACGTTGGATATTCTGTGTTAATAAATGCTGTAATACTAAAACCGTGTTTGCTTATGAAGAAAAACAGTCAGTTATTGACCAACGCCGAAGTTAGAAGAAATTCGGACCTAGGATTTCAGACTTCTCTCCTCTCAACCAAGAAAATTGTAGGACGACCGTTTGGCCCAAAAATGGCAGTTGTGCAAAAACCTTCGCTTAGTGTTGATGTAATCAGTTTTCAAGACCTTTTTCAACACTTTTCTATACGTCCTCTATTTCACATCTACTGCGATGATCCAAGGATTGCATGCGATTCGTTTCTTCCAAACAACGACCACAGACTTCGGCTGCTGCTTGACGATTTTCCTTTCATTATGAGTGTCGTTGAATGCTGGTCGAATCGATCATCCCTGCAGTTGCGAGATAGCCGGGCTAGGAGGTCCTTAGTTGGAGTGCGAAGAGTGGGGACAAGTTACCTGACAAGTCCGATACCAGTTTCCCAACCCAGGGGGAATGACTCCGTCGTTGCTCACCGCCCCTCCATAGTTGAGGTATTTTGTGAATCCTTGTTTTATGGACTCTTCCGAGTTACTTCAATGATTTACTTGCTCGCGGACTACGACCCTCCTCCCTCGTCGCTCGTACTGTTTCGAGCCTTATGGAGCGATGTTCGCGTCCCTTGCTGCATTGTGACGTTCAGGTGAATCATTGGGACGTGGCATCCTGAGCTGATCGCTCCGCCAACACCCCAATGTCCCCACTTGACTCCTCGGACGGCCATCATTATCACCAAGAGAAACGCTGCAGCGTATTCCTCGCTGTTTTGAGTTGGTATCGTATCTTTCATTCAAAAGTTGCAGAGAAAAACTGTGTCTTAGCAAATCTCGAAATCGAATGCATTTCTCAGCACATTCGAAAACGAGACGCCATGAAGAACTAGAAAACTTATTCCTTTCGATAAAATTCGACGGAAAATTTTTCTGCCACGGTAGAACACAGATCATTTCGACACCAGATAGCTTTATATACGCACTTGGCTGCTAACTCATTTTTGTTGAATTTCTTTTGGACAAAGCCTTGAGTGGAACCACTGGGAGCACAACAACAACTGCAAACAACGTGTTTTCAAATTAACTGCAACGTTGATAAAGTCTGCTATTGAATTTAAAGTATTTATACAACAAAATCAAGACAGCGAAGTTCTCAGTGATGTTTCCTATCGTTTCTTTTTTTACTTCTTTTTTTTACTTTGATAGTGACCCAAGAACACGTTCCGAACGGCAATTCTTCCATTCGATTTGTACCTTTTCATTCCTCATCGTAAAATATTTTCGAGTTTGCTTTTATGTTTTGCCACTACCTGAGTGCATAAGTGTTGTCCAAGAACACCGTTGAATGCTTAGTTGATTCTTCTTAAATCTCGGGATAGCCGTGCTAGAACGTTCCAATGTCTTCACCATAGAGAGTCGCCAGGCTTTGTGGATGTTATGGTGCGAGCCGACCCAAAAGAATAATCCACGACTTTAGCATCCATCGTTTCCTTGAGGCGTTTCTCAGACAAAAAGTTGTTGAGATGTCTGGAAAGTGATAATCAATAGGCAACGAGTCTGGCGAATATGGTGGGTGAAGTAGAGTTTCATCGTCCAGCTCGTGCAATCTTTGTAGCATCGAGTATCGCGTCGGTAAATATATATTAATTAGCCATATCGAGGTTGGATTTATGGGGCTATTGTTACATATAATACGTCCAGGCTCTGAGGAGGGCGAAATCGCCGAAACATCAGCCAACGAACAACAACAACAACAACAACAACAACAACAATGACGACAACGATGAGACGATGAGAACAACTATACCAACGTCGAGTCAGCTAAACAAGGGTGGTTCGTAAGAACATTATAGATAGGTCGATCTTTTGAGTTAATAAGAAAAGCTGTTTACTATGCGAATGAAAATTTACGCATCAAGTTCTGTCTGCTGAGGTTACGAAAGCGTTCGTGCCGAGTAGACTGTTTGTCAATTTGCTCTTTCCAGACTCTGAAGAAGGTCGAACCACCGGAATTACAACCTCGTATTTGCTCATCAAGGAAGCGTAGAATTAATGCGATTTTGTTGCCATTAAAACAGTCGAGACGAAATGCAGTGATTACAATGCAGGCATAGGATATATTCGAAGATATGCATTGATTTAAACACATTTTCATTCAGGACCTCTATTTCCTCATATTCAGATGCTCCTTTCCACAAATTTTTAAACGATCGACAAATTTGCCACAGATTATCAGGTGTCGTACGAGAAAGACATTTTGAACGTTTCATAATTTCCAGGAAACAATTTGTCCCAAGAGTGTGAGAACAGAAGAAATATGGACGTGGCGAGGTACTCTGCGAATCTGGTAGTACCGATTGTAAATGGATAGTACCACGATGGCACTAGACCTTCTTCATTACATAGAAGTGTATGAAAATGTTGCGAAAGCATGTAGAAAATAATACAGAGGATAAGTAGAACATTAAAACTAGGAATGAGAGCAAAAAATGCTTCGAAAGCCTAATTAAAGTGCGAGAAACTTCGAAAAATGTTTGGTCACATTTTTGAGAGGGCACGTATCGGACTACAAGCATGACTTTCAATACAGAGCGCATGTACCGAAAAAACTAGACAGTGTGTCAAATGTGTTAAACTAGTAGCTTCAAACTAAATTAAATCTGAATTAATCATTTTAACCGACGAATCCTGAAGTCTCCAACTCTTCAAAATGAATGAAATTCAAAGTTTAGCAAACAAAAAAAAGATATGTGGAGGGCACAATGGTTCATACTAGCACTTCTAAAGCAACAGACTCTAAACACTAACCTGTGCGGGTACCAGTTGTGAAGCTTGCCTTCTGTAGAAGCCACCGGTGCATCACCTAACGTCCTTCAACTCCTAAAATCCTGAATTCCTCCAACAGCATTCGCATGGACATAGATTAGGATTCGTTCTATGTTCCATTGTCACTACTTTCATTCTATTTCTGACTCTGATGATTGTGTGCAACAAGTGCCATCCCTGTTCTCAACCTACTTTTTCAAATTGTTCATAACTCTCCCTTCTTCAAAAGTGTAGGGATTCTCAAACATTTATAAATGATCTCTCAGTCTCCGGGAAATGAATACGGAGCAACTTCTTGTTAGCAGAGTTATTTGTTACTTACAGCTTCTTCTTAATGTTATCATCTTATCAGGAAGTGTGAACACGCCTATTTCTAATATAACATTTTGGCCACAATGTGACTTCTACGGAGGTCATTTATAATGGGGCACAGTGGCTGGTAAGAGTTATACCCAAGTCATTATCTTTCAGGTTTATTTTGGTACACAGAAGATTTATCCATACTTCCCCATCTGGTAGCTTATTCAATGTAGATCTGAAACCGGAAGTCGTCCATGAAAGGGTGTCTTATAAATAATTTCTCATTTTTCGGCGAGGGATTAATCCGTTGAAGTCTGTGACTGCAGTGTGGCGAGCGAAGATGCGCAGGAATGCCTCTACCTCGAAGTACTCGCATCGCATGCAGTGTGCAACACCACTTTTGATAAGCAATTCGTTGTTTTCCATTTTCCATTCGCTATTATGACTTCTGGGTATTTTTTGGAATGAGTGGATACCAACAGGATAAAAGGTGACCTTCGTAACACTCCTTGCAGAATTTACACAACTTTATTAAAGGATTACACCAGTGTAACTGCAGAGTGGACGACTGTTTTTCTCTATACACAGGTGTTGTTTATGCACCAATAACATAGTAGTGTGTATAAAAGGACATGTAGCATAGGCGATATGAGAGGCTCAGAAATTCTCTTTAAAAACGATAAAGAAGACCCAATTTTACTACAACAATCGGGCGCAACTTCCAAAACTCGGGGCATTGCGACCTCCATAGGGCTCATAGGGGCGGACAAAACACTGTGCCCCATCCCGTGGGCACCCCACGAGAGATAAGGCGTCGTCGCGACAATGATAAATATAAAAATCAACAACACAATACATACCACCCTTACTAAAAAGTTAATCATTTAAAGTTTTAATAATTATCATAAAATCCAAGCATCATTATTGATAGTAGCAAATTTCAAGGACGAGTAAAATAAGCACTCAACTTACTTTCATTAGTAAACATCACTTTATAGAAACCATTTACTGATTAGGTGATTAAATGGAACCAATACATCTACACAAGGACTAAACTGAAAAATAGCGAATCTAGAAAACAAAACATACATCTGAAAAAAGGAATAAATCAGCACTATTGCCGCAGATGCTGGCAAAACAAAATTTGGGCCAAAAACATCACAATACGGAAGATATAATGAGGATAACGGTGAAGGTCACCTTATATCTGAAGCTGCTTTGTAACAGCTAGTACTCTATCTAGATTGAGCAATTTACTATAAAAAATCTCTTCTAAAACCTATTTCAATTGGAAGTTAGAAAGAAAAATTCTAAGTAGTTAACGAACTGCATCTGGCCGCAATTCCATGGTGAAAATCAACGGTGCCGACGTCTTCACTCGCAGAACATTCTCTTCAATAATATTGGATGTGCTTACCACGCCACCAAACGCCATCTTCGCATCCTCTGAATGTCTAGCTGCGATTATAGCGGTATTGTCTTCCACTGACCGCTTACTAATACACACCATGAAAAGACAATTTCGTATTCCGCACAGAATATTCCTCACCACTATCTCTATCCCACGGTGTACCCTTCGTACAATCATTGTTTACGAAGAAAAGCCGAGAAACGGGGGAAATAAGCGAAAAGCGCTGATTAATGCAGTTGAAAAAGAATCAAAACCACTGCAGTAATCTCCACAATTCCATACCTTTCTGCTTGATCTCATCCTTACAATTGTAAACGCTGTCAACCTCAACTTCATGTACTTACATTCTTACATCACTGATGTGTTGAATTTATTCTGTAACCTTAAGCGTTCGATCCCAACTTTTTAACAAAGTTATAGTCTTACAGAAAAACCTTGGCCCTATCGCCCAAGGTATAAAAATAATTGGAGAAAAGCGAAAGTAAAACGAACGGTGTTCATGCGCTTCAAAAGATTACTATTCCATAGGCGGATAAAGTTTAGTATAAGCTGGGATATATTCGAACAAAACTGTACGGTACAGTGATTTTCGAGCATATGATTGTATACCTCCCATCGGTTTACCGCCACATCGTAGTTAGGAGGCGTTCCTGGGTGGCGGGCTGCCATGTACAGCGAGAGAGTTCATCCTTCTGGCAGGGTATCCCAAGCTGAGGAGTGCGGCGTTTCCATCAGGAAGCCTAGCCAAAAGTAAACCAGTACCAGGATCCACCACCGCCCTCGTATCCAAGTCGCATGGTGGTAAATCTCGCTTTGATTCACACGGGCTGCCACTGCCAGTGGTGGTGGTGACCTGGGGCAGACTTAGACCAGGCTGACCTCGGCATTCCAGGGAACCACAATGGCTTAACCAGCAAATCTCCGAAAAATGAAGATTATGCTAGGGTCCGCACAACTAGTCAGGATGGGACGTCCAAGTACCAAGTAAGTAAGTGATCGTGTAAAGTGCACATTGTCCGCTATGGGTCAGTAGTTTTGTAACCGCTTTATATTGTCGTGTTATTTATATCTTGGGGTAATTACGCAAGTCTCATTGTGAAATATTGCGTTTCTAGACTGTATGAAATATTTCTTCTACTAATTGACATTGAAGCTCAAATACCAAGAAGCTGAAAGAATAAATTGGATTTTTCTACCGGGTACGATTATGTAAAGCATAATATGGACTCAGCCGTAAACGGAAGTTGAACACTCAACTTGTTTTATTGAACTCTAGAGTTATTATGTTTAACGTTTTGTTTTCTGCCTTCTATAATTTTCATGGCAGGTTACTAAGCGAAATACAACCACAACGTTGCTGAGATTTATTTGCAAAACTCTGGACCGCAGGTGTCTATGGTGGGGAACGAACGCGCTATTATCCTTTCCGGGGAGTAACGCGTTCACCATAGCTTAACTGGGTTCTATGCCGATTTGCGCTCCCCAGATCAACCCCGCTGACGGGTGATTGCTGTGTTCAGTTAGCTGTGAATGATGAGAATTTTATAGCAGCATAACCATAATGATGAAATGCGAAACAAAGGACCCGCATGGTGTGGTGGTGAACGCGTTACTCCCCGGAAAGGATAATAGCGCGTTCGTTCCCCACCATAGACACCTGCGGTCCAGAGTTTTGCAAATATCTAGAGTTATTATTTGCAGTAAACTTAAATAAGTTTAAAGTCGTTTACAAATACAAATACTTTCTTAATTTTAACTAATTATTTTCTGCCTACTTTTTTTAATAGCAGGGTAAATTGCGAAATATAACTTCAATGATGCTGAGACATTTGCAAAACTCCGGACCGCAGGTGTCTGCGGTGAGAAACAAACGCTCTATTGTCCTTTCCGAGGAGTAACGCGTTCACCACCACACCAACGCGTTTGATTATAACTATGGCCTCAGCTTAACTGGATTCAATGCCGATATGGGCTCCGCAGATCAATGCCGCTGATGGCTGATTGCTGATGGCAGAGATTGATAGAACTAGCTAAGAGACAGACGAAACGAAGGACTCACATGGTGTGGTGGTGAACGCGTTACTCCCCGGAAAGGACAACAGCGCGTTCGGTCCCCACTGCATACACCTGTGGTCCAGAGTTTTGCAAATATCTCAGCATCATTGAAAAAATACTTCCTTTTACGCCCATGAATGTCACCACATCTATTGCAATAATCCCAGCATTTCTTGCTTTCGATTCGTTTTCCTGGCATTTATCGTCCACAATATTCTCCAAACAAAAAACAATTTTTTTTTTCGACTGCTGCTTGAGGATTTCGTCTTCTATATGAATGTCGTCGAACGCTGGTCCAGTCGATTCTACCTGTGAAGATACCTGGGCTAAGACGTTCCCATGCTGACTCAGGAGTGGGGTATTCAGGAGGTCGAACCAGAATCTTGCCTCTTAATTGACTGCGTCACTAACAACTGCGCTGCCTCCATTAGTAGTAAAATATGAGTTCAGCAAAAATGCTTTCACAGAAGGCAAACCCTTTGACTGCAAGAGTCGCAAAACGCGTGTAGTAACAGATGATGTTCCAGAGTTGAATAACATAAGAACAAATATGTTCACAAGTTTTCTTGTGATTTAATATCCAACAAAAAAGAGCGCTCAACAAAGCATAAGCCAGTAAATCGTAGCAGGATCTTCTCTTCGTGAATAATAATGGTTCCATCTTTACACTAGCATAAGCTCCTACTGCTACTGTCACTTAATGAGGAGATAATAGATATTTGCAAAACTCTGGACCGCAGGTGTCTATGGTGGGGAACGAACGCGCTATTATCCTTTCCGGGGAGTAACGCGTTCACCACCACACCATGCGGGTCCTTTGTTTCGCACGTCTCTCAGCTATTTCTATCGTTAGTAAATATCTCAGCAACGTCGTGGTTGTATTGCCATGAAAATTATAGAAGGCAGAAAACAAAACCTAAAACATTGTGATTTCAACTACAGCCATAGCTTAACTGGGTTCTCTGCCGATTTGCGCTCCCCAGATCAACCCCGCTGACGGGTGATTGCTGTGGCAAAAAGATCGATAGAAATAGCTTGAGAGACGTGCGAAACAAAGGACCCGCATGGTGTGGTGGTGAACGCGTTACTCCCCGGAAAGGACAATAGCGCGTTCGTTCCCCACCATAGACACCTGCGGTCCAGAGTTTTGCAAATATCTCAGCAACGTTGTGGTTGTATTTCGCTTAGTAACCTGCCATGAAAATTATAGAAGGCAGAAAACAAAACCTTAAACATTGTGATTTCAACTACAGCCATAGCTTAACTGGGTTCTCTGCCGATTTGCGCTCCCCAGATCAACCCCGCTGACGGGTGATTGCTGTGGCAAAAAGATCGATAGAAATAGCTTNAAGCTATTTCTATCGATCTTTTTGCCACAGCAATCACCCGTCAGCGGGGTTGATCTGGGGAGCGCAAATCGGCAGAGAACCCAGTTAAGCTATGGCTGTAGTTGAAATCACAATGTTTAAGGTTTTGTTTTCTGCCTTCTATAATTTTCATGGCAGGTTACTAAGCGAAATACAACCACAACGTTGCTGAGATATTTGCAAAACTCTGGACCGCAGGTGTCTATGGTGGGGAACGAACGCGCTATTGTCCTTTCCGGGGAGTAACGCGTTCACCACCACACCATGCGGGTCCTTTGTTTCGCACGTCTCTCAGCTATTTCTATCGTTAGTAAATATCTCAGCAACGTCGTGGTTGTATTTCGCTTAGTAACCTGCCATGAAAATTATAGAAGGCAGAAAACAAAACGTTAAACATTGAGATAATAGAACCCGCGGATCCACAAGAAACATGAATATTCGCGTTTGAATACGCTGTGATGAGTTGTGGTTTTCACGACCTTTGGTCAAAAGCCTACACAAAATTGGTCATATCTTTTCGATTTGCAAACTTTTCGCTAACACCACACTAACTTATAACGATATGTTATGGTAATGTGGCAATAGTAACGTTCCAATGGGAATTTTTGACATTGCTTTGTCAACACAATTGCTTTGAAAAGTTTTACAAACCGAGATTCCAACGAAATCCACTCATTGTTACAGCCGTCGTTTTTTGACAGAACGGAATTACACCACAGGTACCAGTAACCAGATGCCGTTCAATTTCGATACAATGTTCTCCCTGCAACAGTTACTCGTTAAGGAATAGTTCTATAAAATACAAATCTAAACAAGCTGCACTACTAAATTAAAAACGTTAGAACTAAATCGCGGACGGGATTGATCAGTAAGAACGGTAAGAAATCTGAGGCTTAATCATCTCTATCGCCTTTAACGCAGTTAGTTATCAAGTAAATCGAGCAGTGGCACCAGTACTCCTGTCACTATAACTTCATTGATTTCTATTTCAAGACCGACTTTCTATTAACCTCGGCAGTGATCCAACAATTCCTTATACTATTGCTAATCAAACAGGTTTTACTTTATTCTTCATTGACGGAAAGGCTGACGCTTCGGCGGATTTTGCCTTGCTCAGAGATTGGAAAAATCTGAACTGAGTAGATTGCGGTCAACTTGACCTTTCCAGGCTTGAGGAAGGTGGAATCCGTCGAAACGTCAGCTTATCCCTCAATAAGGAATGAAGTAATACCTCTTTTTTGTTCAACAAGAATATAGATACAACCACAACGTTGCTGAGATATTTGCAAAACTCTGGACCGCAGGTGTCTATGGTGGGGAACGAACGCGCTATTGTCCTTTCCGGGGAGTAACGCGTTCACCACCACACCATGCGGGTCCTTTGTTTCGCCTGTCTCTCAGCTATTTCTATCGATCTTTGCCACAGCAATCACCCGTCAGCAGGAATGATCTGGGGCGCCCAAATCGGCATAGAACCCAGTTAAGCTGCGGCTGTAGTTGAAATCACAATGTTATACCTTTTTATTTTCTGCCTACTATAATTTCGCGGCAGGGTACTAAGCGAAATACAACCACAACGTTGCTGAGATATTTGCAAAACTCTGGACCGCAGGTGTCTATGGTGGGGAACGAACGCGCTATTGTCCTTTCCGGGGAGTAACGCGTTCACCACCACACCATGCGGGTCCTTTGTTTCGCCTGTCTCTCAGCTATTTCTATCGATCTTTGCCACAGCAATCACCCGTCAGCAGGAATGATCTGGGGCGCCCAAATCGGCATAGAACCCAGTTAAGCTGCGGCTGTAGTTGAAATCACAATGTTATACCTTTTTATTTTCTGCCTACTATAATTTGGTGTGGTGGTGAACGCGTTACTCCCCGGAAAGGACAATAGCGCGTTCGTTCCCCACCATAGACACCTGCGGTCCAGAGTTTTGCAAATATCTCAGCAACGTTGTGGTTGTATTTCGCTTAGTACCCTGCCGCGAAATTATAGTAGGCAGAAAATAAAAAGGTATAACAGAGTATAGATAATTTTTTTGATTTTCATTTCACAAAGTGACACATCACCCACAAAAAATACTTTCAAGCCGGCCATGTTGTTAAAATATTGATGTGAGAGCACCAGAAGGTTGATGGAAGACTTCTTAACAAACTGAAAATATTTTCGGAGGACATTATCGTTGGCAGGTTTCGGTTCATTTTTTTTATTATCGGTTTCTTAGCAGACTCTACAAACAACAATATTCAATTCAAAAATGGATCTCAAATTAAATCTTGTACACCTTTGTTATACAGAGAACCACAAATCACTTTCACTGGAAAAAAAAACTGTAAGGTCAAAATGACTGTGAATCATGTTCAGCTTAAGAATTTATACGGCCTTGTCAAGGAATAAAGAAAACGAAGTTCCAAGCGCCGAGTGTATTCATATGTTGATTCATTTAGAAACTGATCAAAGCAATATTGACTTCATTCAACCTTTTTTGCCCAGATTCGTAAAAAATGAGTCGGTTTATTCCATTCGTGGCCAGTTTGTAACAGTTTATCGAATAATAAAGGATAAAGCTCCTGGGTAGATCAATTCTTTAGAGATGCGCCATGCAATAGCCTTCATTAAGCGTCGTTTGGAGGTGACTGAATACATATCTGGCCTTTACAATGACTCGCGGTGGCATACCAATGTATCGAGACAGTGCTACTATCCTCCCTGACAAGTCTAGTACCAATTTGCCTAACCCGGACGAATGGTGGTATTGGTGTTTCACGAGAGCGGGGATCGATCCCTTGTGTGTTGCAGGGCGCCTCCGACCACTACGCCACGTGCGCCCCATCGAATAAGGGCACAATTTTATTTGAATGCTAAGTGTTCACACAGGACGTATATGCATGTTGTAGCATAGATGTACGAGCCTCATCAAGAACAAAGGTAAGGTTTTCTCCATCAAGGCAATACACTTCCTCATCCATTAACGTTGTAGCATGATACATCGAATTTATCGCAGCTAACGCATGATCGAAACGACCAGAAGTTCCACCAAGTAGCACGACTCGAGATCCCTAAATAAGACCAAGCATTATTAAATGAACACATTTTGGAAGTGTTTTACCAGTTATATATATACAAACGTGCAGACCTCATTAAGAATAATGCAAACTCCAACACGCTTTCATTTAAGCGACGTATCGCTGATCTGTGAAAACTTTTCTCTTGTTTTTAGAGACTTATGTCAGGATATTACCAAGTCATTTTCACACATAGTTTTGGCTCTTACAGTTCGGAGCCTTTTACATCTACTAGGTTTCTTCCAAATGGCAAGAACTTCCAGTGTTAGTTCAGTTTTCATTGGGTTTTTAACCCAGACGTTGAGTTCATTATAGGCTTAACTGAGTAAGCTTC
Source organism: Angiostrongylus costaricensis (assembly GCA_900624975.1). NCBI lineage: Eukaryota > Metazoa > Nematoda > Chromadorea > Rhabditida > Metastrongylidae > Angiostrongylus > Angiostrongylus costaricensis. The sequence goes on along the minus strand of UYYA01003910.1, from coordinate 162,204 downwards.
ACTTTCTGACTATAAATCAAGCGAATGACATATGAGTTCGTAATAAAACTCTCTATAGAATCTGAACTGGAAAACAAAACATGTTCAAGATTTTACCGGTTAATAAAGGCACTCGATAGCTCTAATACTCGCCAAAGAAAAACACAATGCCCACACTTATATTAATGGATTTACAGAAACTTATTACGGAAAGCGCTTTATTGTGGCTAAGGTTTAAATGCTTTTGTCTTCAGGATCATCAGGGCCGCAGAGACCCGGACATCGAAAGTGTCCACAGCCGTTCATTCTTCGTAGTCACTTAGAGTAGAGTTCAGTCTAGTAAGAGAGCGTAAGAATGAGGCAATCACACTAGGTGGACAATCCATCAATAACACACCCACATAAAAGGTCAACACCGAAAATCAGTTATCAAAATCAATTATTGTATATTTTGTTTTCAACACTACCTGCACTTCATTTTTCACAAACAATGAAAACCCCAGTTGAATTGATCATTGGATTCCTGCAATGAAAGAAATATCCAGTTCAACTTGTTTTTCACTGCATCACCACTTTTCCCTAATCAAATTGGCCTTGTCTCTACTATTCTGAGCTGGTAAGAATGAACTAGGCTAAACTGTTTATGAACGAGAAATATCACCTCCACTCTCTTACTTTTATTCAGTACCTAAATATTGTGTAATTACATCTGTTAGAATCATCAAAATAACCTACATGAATAGCAAATGAAGGATCTTTCAATTACACCTTCTAGGCTATCACTTCACTACATTCCACCAACCCTGATAGTTTACTACATCCTATCTTGGACAAACGATATCCATTTGAAAACACTACAAATTCCTTGTGTGGACGACATTACACTTGATGATGTGGACTAGTGTACTCACACATGTATAAAACAAGAAGACAGCAGGAAAACTCTAGTTTTTCAACATGTACACAGAGATGATAGTAGTTAGTTAAGACAGAAAATAACTTAACTGTAAGCAACTTTTGAAATTTTGTGCGATGACCTCTAAGCATTTAGTAAGATCTGTTTTGTCCTGGTCTGGTGCATGGATTAACAAAGTGGTTAGCTTTAAGCTGTCCTCTACTGCAGGCAATATAGAATCCATGTCCCCAATGACGACATCAGGCGTTTGGAGGTTTATTCTTCAAAGAAACGATGAAGAAGTAATTCTTCCACAACCGACAGAATAAGACATTAAGGTTTGATTACCTGTCTACAACTCTGTTAGCACCTCCATCGGTACAATAACGTCTTCTGGAGATGTTCCACAATGTGGTCCAAATCGGACGCTCACTTTCCGCAGCACCATTCAGCCATACGCAAACATTATTAGCTTTAAAAGAAAGTTGAGAATTTTCACACACCAAGCAAACAAAAATCCCAAGTTTCGTACCTAATAATTGCAATGGTTTGCTAGCATATTAGCACATCAACCAACCACTACTTCCATCGTTCCATCCTATTTAGTAAACTCTATACAATAAGATTCTCCAAAATACTACCCATCCTTGCTGCTAGTTCTTATGCCTTACAGCATTTTACTAAAACAATTATATGACCATTAATTCTACAGAAAAGCGCTACTTTCGACACAAAGGATACAGTTCTCGGTGTTGATTAATCCTTTAGAGATGCTCCATGCATTCGACTTCATCACGCATCGTTGAAGGTTACTGAATGCATATCTGGCCTTCAAAATGGCTCGCGGTAGCCTACCGATCTATCGAGTCAGTGCTGCTATCCTCCCAGATTAGTCTGGTACCAATTTGCCGACCCCAGAATGATGGATGGCTTGGTGCGCATTGGGCGCCGGGACCAATCCCATGTGTACTGCAAAGCACCACCAACTGCGCTAGTCTCGATGTAAGAAAAGGAAAGCGGACACTAAACTCTGTTTCATGGCGAATTCCCTACATGCTATAGACCACATGAGAACAAGTGAATCTTTAATCAAACAAATAACTACGAATTTGCATCTAATAGGATATCTAGTACCAACCCGGCTTCAACAGACAATCAAGTGGAGAACGCCGTCGTTTCATCTGCTCTTAAAAGTGAAAAGGTCTTTCAACGCTCTCCGAGATATGGCATGCTTTTTCAATATTGAAGACGAAACTCACAATACAATAGAACAAGTCTTTAATAACTCTTCATTTGTTCAGCACAAAGCACAAACGCCACATGACACCACCATAAGATTGCTAAAACGGAATTATGTTAACTAAAGCTCATAGCCATCAGCGAAATAGACTATAGAAATTCCCACACTGAAGCGAAGAACATGAATACACCACCATGAGGAAAAAATCGGCAACACCAACATGAAAATTGCGTGAACTGCTTTCCTAGTTGTCAGCCACTCCACAAGGGAACAAAATCAACAAGATAATCTCTAATTTGGTATAGATCTCACATTCCGCTCTTCTATAGTAAGTAAAATGATCACGGAAAGTTGTTGACATTTAGTAAAAGAAAAATAGTTGAGTAGCAGTAATTATTACTACATTAATGCGAAGGTTAAAGGAAAACAAACGGACAGATCTCTCAAACCAAGTGGAAAAAAAGCTGCAACAAACCTAACATTGCATGGAAAGGAACATTTTGACACACGTAGAGACACCACGACGGCATATATAAACGACTCATACCAACTATGAAAACCTTGCATAGAATACTTTAGAACTATTTTTGATCAATATATTTAAATCCAGGTTACAAATTTTCTTCGGCTTCTTTCTCTTCCTCGAGGATTTTTTCGAACGAGAACGGAGTGAACATGTGACCAAGGCCTCCATAGAACTTGGACTGGAACTCCACCCTAGAAAAACCGACAATAGCTACTCATACTTTAAAAGAATACTTTCACTCGGTTCATAAGTGACAAATCAGAAGCTAAACTTCTAAGTATTTACAAAGTAATATGACGAGAACTTTGCACTTCATTGACTTCACCACCTAAGGCTTCCTCCTACGTATACACATCAGATCAGTGACATAATACTATGCTTTCAATTATGTTAGTGACATGTTAAACTAACCAGTGAAGACGTAAGGCGTGTAGAAACGCCGACAAGCCTTCCATCAGCACCAAAATAAATAAGGATAGAGATCCAAATATAAAGAACAGGATATATGTAGCCAATGCTCCATAGTAGCCGTCGAGTTTAAACGCATGACGAAACACCATGGTCCACAACACGTCTGAGAGTTCTGAGAAAAAGGCCTTAGTAGTACGGAAACAAGAAAATGAAAGACGTATGCACTATATTGTAAAAAAGAGTGTTTCCAAACAGTGGTTGAAATATATTGCAAAATCAAACACGCCGAAACTCTTTCCATCCCTCTCTCTATCTCCCTAAGACTATACAGAAATACGAATATGAAGATGAAGGATAAAGGATAAAGCTCTCGGCATTGGTCAATCCTTGAGGGATGCGCTATTCAATGGACTTCATTAAGCATCGTAGGTGACTGAATGCATATTTAGCCTTTACAATGACTAGCGGTGGCCTACCGATATATCGAGCCAAAGCTGCTATCCTCTCAGAGAACTCTGGTACCAGCTTGCCCGTGTTGCAGGGCGCCTCCCACCACTGCGTTACATGAGCCCATTTAAATATGAAGATAACATTCAATATTTAGAGTCGGACGCTCAACTATGCGTAGTTCGTTCGTGAAACAGCGTGATGATTTTTGGCTTCTTGAGCTGTGCATTGAACAAAACTCATGCATCTCTAAGCAAGTTTTGAGTATATTTCGTTATTTTTGCGCACCTTCTATTCTCACCCATATTTGAGTATGACAGAGTCGGAAAACTCTGATATTCTCAAAAACAAAATACGTAGTATTGAGCGCACTCTCAGTTCCCGCAAAAGCAAGTACGCTTCCCACTAGCGAGAAACCTGCCGCCTGCCCAGCGAACGAACTCGTAGGACGAACTGTTCTACATAAAATAGGGATGTGTACAGAATAAATTTTGTCGGCTGATACCTAGCAAATCTCCTGTGGTGAGTAAACTATCGATCAAAGATAAAAAGCACGGTCAAAAAACTGCTCTGTACAGCAAAACAAATATCAGGAAAGAAAGTGAGAGCTCACGCCAGATATGTAGGAAAAAAAATCAGTCTATATCGCCTTTAGGTGATAGAAATAAATATGGAAGACTTACGTGCATGCGCAAGAGAAAGAGCCCAAAGACGTAGGTAGGATGCTGTGTGTGATATGGATCCAAGCACAAATTCAATCGTATGAATCGCCTGATAGACCATAACTTCACCGAGTTCGAACTATAGGAACATTGCAATAGAGTTGGTCAGGAGACAAAATAAAACACTATTTTTAACGAAGTAATTGTATTCTAGCAAAGATACTTTGAATGAAAATATTTAGAAGAGGCAAACAGCTGTGGAACTTCTTGCGCGTATTCCAAACGGTGAGTTTTAAGTATTAAGCACTTCTAAGACATCAAACACCTCACTATGAGTGAACTGTGTAGAAATTCGGAAACTCGTAAACCCTAATCCACGACCTTATTAAATCCGAAGAAATAATTTAACCACTTTTTATCTACCGCCTTGTAAAAATATAACCACAAGGATGCAGAAATTATTGCAAAACTCCGCACCAAGGATGTCTGCGGTGAGGATCGAACCCGCTACTACACTGTCCATGAGTTAAAGTCTGAATCTGAGGCCGCAACAAATGCATTTTCTGGGAAACTTCCTCCGAAAAAAGTTGCCTTTTTCTTAATTTCCTTCCCAAAATTTTCTCTCACAGACGTGGCCAATATAACCGGCTCACCGGTTCCGCTCCATGTCCACCGTTGTTTCCTGAAGATGTCGCTAATGTTTTCGGTTCCGTATGCACAACTTCCGCATCGTCTCCATTCATATCAGCTCGTACGCTCTAAACAGACAATGGTTCTCCTTTACATAACTGAGGTTAATCACCAACACCACCAGCACAAGCGGATACGGATCAGACATGCATCTTGGTTTAACAGGAAATGGAATGAAAGCAACACACAGATGCTCCACAGATATAAATAGACATATGAAAGGAAAAAAGCTCTCAAATATCAACAGTGAAACAACACAACACAAACAACAACGAGGCAATTCACGAAACAATTTCACAATGACGGTAAAATTTGCCTTTCAGGTAACAAACCGTAAGCAAGAACTGACCGGTTGAAGAGCGGTGGTGTTGGTGGTTTCATTTACACACAAATCTTTTAAAATTGTATTTATTATAATAATGTCAGACACGGTTTTGGATGAAGTAGAAATAACAGATCGCGTTTAAGGACGATGATGACCCGAAGAACCATCTTTCAAAAAGTAAGGCATAAAAATTAATAGGCGAACTACAGTAGCACTGCGTTGACGTAACAACACTTTGCAATAACGCACTAGTATACTAGACCCCATTTTAGAAAATACCAAGGGGTTCTACTTAAGCAACGGTCAGATTTTATTGCATTTCGATTCTTTTATATCACACAGCGCAGCTCCAGTAATGGAATGTGGATGTTAAAGTACGATGTGCAACGGTGTTCGTACCCAACGAGGCCCAACCAATCTCATGAATTGCATATTTATATCCGCCACCCAGGAGTGGATTTCTAGACCCACTATCAACCCGAAAAACCTAGTCAAAAGGAAGCAAAGCTCGCTGTAATCTAAAAAGGCTAGTGAAGTGCGCTGTACGATCTGGAAATGCCTCGCCTCTGTTCTTTAGGGACTCCAAAGAAGTCAAACACCGAAAAATCGATATGTACCAAGACTTGCACGACTCTCCATGAAGGAAGTACCATTTAACACTTTCGCGACGATTTTACTTCCTTAACCAACACCAATAATTTTTCGGAAAACAGAGTATGTGGGAACCTAGGGACTTGACAAACTTGTGTGACATAAATGGTCCTACTCCTATAAAAGCGCATATATATATGTATATAAATATATATAGATATATAATTTCACCTATAGTTTCATTTTCATCAAAATTTATGAGAACTGAAACTTCGAAAAAACTAAAAAAAACCATGTTTTCAAAATTCTAAACTTCATTACAGGTACCGCAAACAACAAGGATTCTTTCGAGAACTAGCGGACAAAATCCGGTTTGTTCTTTTACACACTTACTCAAAATAAAAGTAAATTTCTTTTTTTTTGACAAAGTTTTAAGCATTCCAAAGTACGAAAATTTGTGTCGGAAGAAGGAAGGTTGTCGGCAAAAACTGTAGACTCCAACAATTTTAATCTCCACAAATAAATATTGAGATTTTTAAAGAGCTTATACGTTAAACTACTATCAGCCATACAGGAGTCATATCGTCGCGAATGTGTCAAATATCCAACGAAAATCTATTGAGATTTACCAAATCAAAAAGCAGTTTCATAGTGCGGGTTATTGGCTTAGGCTTCCGATCTACTTTGTAAAGTCCGAGAAAAAACTAACAGAAGCAACCGGAACAGAAGGGAAGCACACACTCACACTCTTAAATTTACTCGCTTGAAAGTTTATGAGAAGGGACAAAACATGGTTAACCAAATTTCGTCGATTATAATACTACAAATGAATACGAAATTACCTAACGATTTTTCCCCATCAAATTGAAAGATATACAAATTTTAGCACTTTTGTATCGCAGTACGGACCTCATCGCGCAGTGAGTGGTAGTGACCCTCTGCTGCTCGATTACGATATCGCAGTATCAACGGCTTGACGAAAAGCATCAGAGGCACTTGCACCACCGCTAACACCAGCAGAACTTGCTCGACGATCGCCTGAAAAGCTCGGCTGCTCACTCCCAAGACACGGATGTATAAATGGTATAGAAAGAACTAGGAATGAACTGCAAGTGATCTCGATTATTTGCAAATCCGTGTCAAGGGTAGTGGTAGTGTAATTTTTGCCGTATTTTCTAAATTTGCAGCCGGCCTATAAATGTTAGTAAATGTTTCCATGATTTACGATGTGCACACTTGCACACATCACTAACCAGCTGCCTATGACCGGACTCTCGACGTTCCTTATCCGCTTTCCACAGCATGTACGGCTTCGCGAACAGCATAACGGGTACACATGCGATCGCTATCAACACAAATAGCGTTTGAAAAAAACCCTAAGATCGCAAGATTACACATCGAATAGATTCAACATCAACAAAATTTCCACTGTTGCGGCCTAAAAATATCTCAATGGGTTCTAATCGCGTCAGAAACCCAATGAGAACCATATATTATACTAAACTGATGTTTTTCCTCTGCAAATCAGTGAGACTAAGCTGGTCACCGCTACTATCCATTAGCTGCCGTTAATACGCATCACCATCTTTGGCCCACCCAAGTCTCGATATATACAGGAGGATCTCGCAGAATTCTCGCCGAAATAAGTCTGAACACCGGATTCACACTCTTTTGTCAGCTAGTCCTTGTATCATCCAAGTTAGCTTGATAAAGCGCTAATGATTGTTCGACTTTCCCTGCTACTTCAGTAGGGTTTAGTTTCTTCGTACATTCAAAAGACAGGCATATAGCCGGCTTTAACTTTCCGCTTGACTAAATCATCTGTGCTCTTGTAAGCTCCTCAAGCCGTCTGTATTCCCGTGTTCAGCTCTCGAGCTGGGACGTTCATCAAGTCAATTTCCCAACCTATTCTCAACAGCTATAGTATTCGGAGATCTCGTTTCATGGGGTATAAATAATAATCACCAACAAATCCTTCAACTAAGTCAAAACAAGCTTCTTGAGGTGCAATTGAAGACCAGTTTTCTACAGGTGTTGTTTATTTCCGCTTAGTCAATGGGCTGTTGTTATGACGTTAGAAACAAAACCATGAAGAAAGCAAAAGGATGTGGTTCCCAACAATCGGTTTTCGATTTCATGTCATTCTATTCCAGTATTCGCACAAGGTTCATGAGGGTGGTTGTAAAGAACTTTGGTGAGCTAGTATCGCTTCGTACAACCGTTCACCTTACGCTAAAACAGTGTCACCGTAGAATTCTAAAATTTTTGTTGGCGGGTTGTTGTATAGCTGATGGAGTTATATCACTGTACTGCTCTTGGTGAACAGAGTTTCTACAATCACTTCCTTCTTAGCTACATCAACGGTCCCTTTAAATTGATAGAAATAAGAAACGCTGTCTTTATTTTCGCGATACATTATAGAGATTCATTATCGTTTGGATTTGCGCCACCGTCGTGAGCCCTCTTTCGTGCCTCATCACATGGTCGCACTTTTTACGGTTTTGAGTGAATTTTGCTGTTAGTAACTCAAGTGAACAAACTTTAAAGCAATAGAAAACTGGCTGATCGGACAATCACTCCTGACTAAGTGAAGATCTTCCTTTCTACAAAACAATAAATTTCCGCTGGTTTCCATTTATTCGAAAACTTTAATTCTGGTACGACACCTGTAAAAAGCTGAGAAACTTAACGTCATATTTCCCATCTGAAACACCTTCTTACGAAGCATCCAGCCAGGTGCGAATTCCACAGTTAAAGAAATTCGTAGTGGAAAATTATGTGAAGAAAATTATTAACTATTGGCAACAAGAAATAAAATCCACAGATACCTGGCCGGGATACCAATGGTTGAGGTGGCACTGAAATTTTTGTTCCCCGTCTGCTTCAATGAATCCTGAGTCCAACGGTTTCATCATGAACATATTGATAAGACCAATCAATAACGAAGGCGCACAGTTCGAACCAGGGTATTTATAACCAAAAATCGAATCCTGTGCCTACATTTAGCATACATTTATAAATTCTCACAACTCGAGACAACCATCTTATGGTTAATCAACGGCATATATAAGACCATAGGAACATTTTGTCATATAGAAAAGACGTACCCCAGCGGTGAACCGAATCCATTTCACTATGATTTCCATACAAAGATACATGAATATACTGGCAAGAAATACTATTTGAGGGATAAACATGAATTTGATGTCAAGTTCGGACTTGAAATATCTATAAAAAAAGACATACGCTATAAAGAAGAACAAAATCTCATGACAGCAAGTCACAATGAAAACATTTTCCACCTACTATGTAGTTGGATAAAGCAAGAACTCACTTATAATTTTGGTAGCTAAGAAGCACACCGAAAGTCATCTGTGCAATTCCGAGAATCACTGAAATTTTCATTTTCATCGAGTTTAGGAATGTTAGTTTGTTTGATTCGGCAAGATTCCAAACAGGATCAACACCAATTGGATATGGTCCACCAACATTCTGAAAACAAGATCTTTTAGGAAAAAACAGATAAAATTACTAAACGGCTGAATTAATTCAGCGATATAAGAAAGCACTGACTATATGAAGTGGAATTTCTGGAACACCAAACTTACGTCATAGGCCTTTTCGGGAATCAACATGAGTTGCTTTTCTGGGCTGAACCCATGCCGATCAATTTCATGCAGGTCGTAACAATTTGTCCATCCCGATCCGAATATGTTAAGACTTTTCGAGAACACATCGTTATACAATAATCCGGTGTAGATTGAAAAAGCACCCATTAAGAAGATCACGTATCGACCGCCGAAAAACGTTTGGAAGATCTGAAAGACGTTCATACCAATCAGTTGAGAACAGAAAGACGAAGACTGTGTGCTACCTCATCTTTGATACGTGCCGCTTCCAGTTGTTTCTCTTTTAAAATGAAGAATAGGGCAGCCAGAAGCATTATAACGCCATGACCGAGATCACCAAACATGATGGCGAAGAGAAACGGAAATGAGATCATTGTATATGGAGCTAAAAAATACATTAACTTAAGACTTTGCATAAAAGTTGACAATAACCAGAGCTGAGTTCAGCATAAACAACATAATGAGTGGGGTGAAAGTGAAGACAGAAAAGTTGGGCGAAAGTGAAAAAAAAGTGGCGAAAGAAAGAAAAAACAACGGTCATGAAGATCCACTAAAAACACACCGGGATTGATCTCCCTGTAAGTTGCAACTCCGTATGCATCAACAATATTTTGAAAGCCTTTTGTGAATTTGTTTGTTTTGTGGTACGTCGGTGGTGCTTCGTTTGTCTCCATTCGATTCAAAATCGATGGTACTTGACTTCCACTTTCTTCCTTTAAACGTAGAAAATGGTGACCAAAGACCTATTTTCATTCTCCTTCCATTTTTAAACAGAAACACGTACCGTTCCTCTCTTCAAAGCCATTTTGATACGTTCTAATTCAGTAAGTGGACACCAACATTCAGCGATTAAACATTTCTGCAAACAACGTTACTTCCGATACATTTTTGTTCGGGTTATTCCACAATCTAGAGATCTAAAATCTACAGTTTGAACGGATATACTTATTATTCCCATCGGGGTCAACTGAAAACAGATTTAGTAAAACGCTACTTCTACATTGACATCGGAATTGCAGTACTTTCTTGAGTGGGATCATAATTCTCTTAACATTCAATAGCCAAGATATGTCATAGCATGTTCGACTGAGACGTACATGAGTTACATCGATATTGAACAAGTTCAGAGTGTGATAAATAGATTTGATCTTGCGCACTTTTGTCAGCCACATACGGACATTCTTCGATGCAGCAACCTGAAGGATTATAGGTTAGAGGATTAGAAAGCAGAGATGAAAAAGATGTTTGTGCATGGTTCTTAATAATGAGTTCAGTGACCTTAAGTTTAACAATGAGTTTTAACAGCAATAGGGTCGGATCAACAGCTCTGATGAAAATGAAGACGTCGAAACGTTAGCCGAATAAAACTTGTACAACAACTTCGGGTAAGCTTAACGATCCAAGAAGGCAATGAGTTTAGTCTTACGAGCACTCTATGGCGGTGATCTTGTGTTTGCCCAAGGACTGTTTTCAAATCTTCAATCCTTGTCATCACACCAATCGACATTTCACGACGTTCTTGTGGCGTGTCTGGACAGGGATACAGAGTCGCGCGAAAACTAAAAACCACTTCGCATAATTTCTTTTATTAACCCTTAGAAAAAAAGTAGACACGTCTCTCAAGTTAAAATGGTTCTTGACAACCCATTATTAAATGAATATAGAGATAGACAGACGTGAAAAATAAAATAAACCATATGGAACATACCCTTCACAGATCTTCTTTACTTTGGTCTTAAGCTGATCTCCTTGAAAGAAAATGATGAAAACTGTTTTATTTACTGGTTCTCCCTAAAAACAAGAGATTCATCAAATACACTAAAAATTATTTGTGAGTTTTACTCTTGGAACATTATCTTGCTAAAGGTTGCACTCAACATGAGCTTCGGTCGAAAACGTGTTATTTGTAAACAAGTACTCAATAAGTAACCAAGATGATTTAAATGAAGAATCACGCATTCTTGATTGATACACACAATACTTAAGTAACACTCAATACTTGTACTAATAAAGATCCTTAGCTATTTTACAAGTGTAACATTTAGGCACAGCTCAGCTTCGCACCTATGACACTAGGAAAAGGTGTCGACGGTCACAGAAAACAAGTAAAACGTCTTTCCTTCCAATTTAGATTTTTAGCAGTTGTAAAACAAACGTATTAACAACCTCGTGCCAGCTCGTGACGATAGCATTCGCATTCTTTCTGCCCTACGTCGATATTAACACCTTCATGTTACGTAATAAATTAAATGCTGACATGACGGAACGTTTCGGACGGCATGCATAGAATTAAACTCGGTTTGTCATGACTATTTCGCCTACTACACAAAATCTTTCTGTGGTGTATTTTAATCGCAGCTTTCTTCATTCATGACAGAGCTTCGTTGCCACATTTTCACTATTCAATTTATGGCTTCCAATCACAGATGTTCTACATGACGTCATATGAAAAAAATTATTTTTTACCCATTACATTTTACATGGCCTTATATATAGTAAGTAAGAAAAACTATTTTTTACTCATTACAATCTCAGAAGACAATCCTCTAAGGGGATGGGTTTCTCCACCGCCAGTCACAAGCTGTGTAACGACTTCCTGTTAACAATGGTATGCGTTTATATGAAATTTCCTAGAATGTATTCCTAGACACGTAAATATTGCTAAGTGCTGAACTTCAGTTTTGAAGCACAAATGGGAGATTTCTGCGCTCACCTTACCGGCATTAGTCTCTTGTGGGAACTACTATAGCAGCAACGGTCTTTCGCAACGCGCCAAACAAACTCTTATACTAAAACGTTTTTTGCAAATTATCAAGTGGGGAACATAGTCCGTACTGGATCACACCTGACGCAACATCTTTGTTAGATGAACACCTTGTTACGACTTTTGCCCGGTTCAAGCCATTGCGATTGAACTGTTTCCCGCTATATCGCGACCAGAAGGCCTCAACACAGCATAACTACTGAATGCAAAGAGTATCGCCAAGAAGTTTTACGCTAGAAAACAAGTCATTGAAAAGGGAAATGCAGTAAAACCATGTAGGTCACTCTGCTTCACGGTCCACGCATTTGAATCAAGTTATATCGTCATAGTCATAGAAGTGTTTAAAAAAAAACTTCACTTTGGTATATTACGCCATGAGAGTATCAATAAAACTTACCGTAACCGTGTCGTTCAGGACATCGTCAATTTCTGAAGTGCGTAGAAAGACATTACCACGGCAAGCACGCCAAAGAAGACGCTCAAACGCTGGAAGGCGTTCACGACGAATAACCCCAGCGACAAAACTAAACTTCAAGGTGTCGCCAAGTATTTAAGGAATCGTTGAAAGAAAAATTTAATCCCTCATAATCTAAAATATAACGATGGAATTACGAACGTTGATTCCTGCAATCCAACACTCCCACAATCACAAAAAGAGAAGACTTTAGCCGCCACCACAAACAACACGATGTCATTTCAGTGTCTTAGTGGCAATACTAACACTTTTACCTAACATCTACTATCAAAGATACAACACCCGCCCGCATACCGTAACTGAACCTTCAGTGGTGCGTTGTCGTATTGCATCGTTCTTGTATGGTGCATGTCCTCTTCAGAAACGGTCAGTAGCTCTTCATGCTATAGAACCACAACAGTACACTCATGTCTTTGTAATCACCTTCACAACTGCACAATTACAACATTGAATTCTTGCTTAATGACAATGAACCTAGAAGAAAAACGTTCAATTACAGTCGATTACCTCCAAGTTCAAATTTCTCCGAAAACTATAGAGGCTGTGCCAACATCATGTAAAACGGATATCTCACATTGCAAAGAAGAAATATGCTATTCGCTACTCTATACTGATCATGGAGAGGATGCATTCGCCGAAATCATGCACATAGCACCTAAGACAGATGGTGATAAGCGGGACGCTGAACACATGCAGCAAACATCAAACGTTTTAGCAAGCATACTTACACTATAACCTTGGTAACACGGAAAACAAACAGCAAAGTTAACGAAATTAGAATCAGTTGATATAGCACTATATCCGTGCTCAAATGATAAATTTGACGCCAACTGTTACCAACCCAAAATTATGGAAAAGTGGGCCCGTAGTATGTGCAGGCGCACCAGGCGCAGATGTAAGCTCCATGGTCTCCGATTCGTCACTGGGAGGCACCATTGTGTCTGCTTCTGCCTGTGTTAAGAAAAACTGAATTTTTTTAGGAAGCGCTGAGGTTATCAATGACAAAAGGTAAGCACGTACAATAACTGAAAGATAACGGGATGAATACAAAGGAAAATAAAAGCTCCTTTAGCTAGTACAAGTCTAGATCGCGTTGCATACACGAAACATGGAGTGTTCTGATTATAATAGTGCTATTAGGAATCTCTTCAAAGGGTAAAAACAATCAGAAGGAGAGCAAATAAGTTCTAGAAGAGTATCGATGAACCCTTGTAAGTCTCCACAACAAAATGGTTACTCTAGCAACCACATGAAGATGACTGATCGCAAATGCAAATCACAATCCACAGATGAAGCATTAAAGGTCCGTAAGCACTAAGGATTAATCTTCAATTAAAACATCACTTAAGTACGTACGGCGGGGCAGTTACTTGAAAATCACAGTGTAAATCATACTCCACACATCGGTTTATCGTCTCATTATGGCGGGGTGCGGTCCAGGACGTCAGGGTGCGCTGTACAGCAGGGGTATTCATCCCCCGACAGACTCTCCCAGGCTGAGAAGTCCGACGTTCCCGACATGAAGCCCAACTAAGAGTAAACCAATCCACCACCGTCCTGGCACCAAACTATCGCATGGTGGCAAATCTCCCCCTGATCCACAAGAGCTGCGACTGCCTGTGGTAGTGACAACCTGGGTCAGACTTTGACTAGACTGACCTTTGGACTCCAGGGAAATACAGTGGCTAAACCAGATAAACTCCGAAAAGTGGCAAATATGTTGGGGCCCACAAAACCAGTCAGGGCGGAGTCGAAATATCCAGGTAGGTGAGTAAATAGTACTAGCAACGAATTAGCTGCGCTGCAAGGAAAAAACCCACACATTCCTCTTCCCGTCCTTCTGATCTGAATACTAAAAAAGTGAAAAAATACAACAGCTATTAAAAGACAAAACTCCGATACTGTTGTGGGTGTGTTGGATGCGCTACGCTCATTTGAACTCAACATTCAAATCCATCATACCATTCGGGTTTAACCGTTTTGAAAAACGTTGTCCTAATTTCATGTTCAGAGGAGGAGTCTTTTTTGAAGCACAACAGATATCCAGTAAAAAAGCTGGCTGCCAAGAATTTGAGTAGGTCATTAAGCACAAAACAACTTTAGATGAACGAGTAATATAAAAGCAATTTATATAAAATTTTTTAGTGATAATACTTTTCTTACGTGTTATCTACCTACCCCAGTCTTAGCATCGTCAATGATAGACTCATTCCATAAGACAGTTCTTCTTCAGCAGTTATAATTAATGGTTCTTGTTCTCCAGAAAGCGTCCTTCTTCTAGTAGTTTCGCCAAAACGACGACGATCGTGTTCCACCTCACAAATCACGACAATCATAACACAACCCGGATCACCGCATAAAATATGACTTCGTGTGCTTCAAAATGGTTTCACCAACATCGTCAAATAAATAGATAAATAGATTGCTGATATCACCTAAAAACACGGCCGAGAGAAAGGCGAAATAAAGGACCCGTATAGTGGGGTGTTGAACGCGTTAAGCCACTGAAAGTGTAATAGCGTGTTCGAACCCCACCGCAGACACCTGTTGCTCGAAGTTTTGTAAATACCATAGCATTTCTCTGGTTAAACAGATTGGTTTAAAAACAATGAGCATTTTCTTCTTACAATGAATTTTTGAAATATTTCTTTAAACAATCAGATACCCTGATATGGCACATGTGCATCAGCATTTAATACATATATTCCTATCCAGTGCCATATTATTACTTTCTTAATACTTAACAGTAGACACACATGATAAATTCAAGCTGATTCAAATAGCTTTTTCTCTCACAAAGTGACAAACTATTTCACGAGATAAACCTCAAATTACCGCAGAAATAACCTAAATTTTGTCGAAGCATGGGCCAAGGAAATGTATTTGAAAATATAGCGCGTTTTCGCTTTCGAGAAGTTCAGTATGGGAAACGTTGAGTTTCGCCGACAAAAAAGGTGATGTACACCAGTTACCAGTTGACTGCGACCATTTGAAAGCAACAATCCAGGCTGATCTTCTAAAAACTACTCGAAATATTACAGAAGAACTCAACTACGCAATAATTATTCGTTATCTCAGTAACACTGGAAAATGAAAGGTTAGATAAGTGATGCCACAAGAACTGAACGATTGCAAAAAAATAACAATCGTTAAGAAGTGTGTTCAAAGTTTCCCTTGCACAACACAAATGACCTATTTTCTGAAGATATCGCGAATCATAACGAAAACCCCATTATGGACAATGACATTCGTTGCTTTCCACGTTTGGACTAAGATGAATCTCCTAAACAGTACTAAAAGCGAAAGCTTCATCAAAAGAGGTTTGGTTACTGCATGGTGCATTGGAACAGAAGCTACCCATCACAGCTTATTGAACGCTGGAGAAATCTCTATTCCAGCTGCTGATAACCAATGTCAATAAACCCAGAAACAGCCATTCGGTGCTCGGAATTAGTCAACTCGAAACATCTATAGAATAATCGGCCAATATTTTTTCCACCAGCATAATAGAAAAAAAACAATATTGTAAGCACAATGACCTTACGATACTTGTAAACTCTGGACAGCTGCTGCTCGTTGTGGGGATCAAACCGGCTATTACCCACTCCAGAGGCTAACGTGCCCACCGCCACACCATGCGGATCTTTCGTTTCGTTTTCCTCTCAGCTAGTTTTCTATCTAATAGTGCCATCAGCAATCATCCGTCAACGGGATTGATCTAAGGAGCCCAAATCGGCGTTGAACTCACTTCACATAATACTCTACCGTGAAAAATTATAGTATGCAGTAAACAAAAAGTTAACTCATAAAAATATCATTTTAACTGAAAACCACTGATGCTTCTCATTTTCTGAAAATACTAGATTTCAAAGCCGAAAACGGCTATAGTATTGCTTGAACCATTTCACGACCAATACGGCGTCTCATGATAGACCAAAGGTCATTAATCTTCTACGACCAGTAGAAATTTAATAAGGAATGAGATTGTACATCATTCCTGTTTAATCCGACCATTTTCACATCAGGACTTATGTCATGCGGTGATCCAGAAATAAACAATCATGCACTGGACCTTAAAGTCCAGAAGAATCAAAACACTCTGCGTGCATAACGAGTTTTATCAAATCCCTTTGTAAAACTACGAACTCGTATTTTTTGACGTACACAAAACTATAACGAAGGTTTCTACACACTAGCTAAACTCGTGCCTAAAATGTGCTTTAGCTTGAAAACACTGCACAGTGAAGGGGTAATGAAAGCAACAGAAATCTACTAACTATATTAAAAGTCAGCCAACGAAAGTCAGTCGAAAGCCACTCGATTTAAAAATACATTAGACCTGTTTAGCGAATTTATAAATTAAGTACTTAAAGCCATATTGTTAAAGAACACGTAGCTTACCCCTACTACAAGATTTCATATCTTAGAAAACGTGAACTAAAAATTATTGCTGTTGGGAATTATTCTCACACACATCTACTAAAGCTAAAGTTTTAAAAAACTGGTTGGTTGTATTTGAGATCCACAAAAGACTGAAAATGGCATGGTCAAAAAGTTGATCTTCAACGGACCAAAAAATTGAGTAACCGAGAAGAATCTACTAGCCCGAGCCAATTAAAAGCAACCATTGTTAGTGACTAAGCAGAAAATAAGACAGCAAAGAAATTAGTAATTAGCCAAATATTATATCAACAAGTGCAGCAAAGCAACCAATCCAGCGATCAGAATTGTGGATTTTAGTCAAAGTAACGATTACTACAGGGAATATAGATAACTCAGTAACACTTACCTCCTCAAAAAACGTCTGCGTCTTCCTAAGAATGTGCTTCAATTCTGTTAGTTCCGAGAAGTTCTTCCTGAGGGTCTCTTCGTTTCGATTTACTTCACGTAATTCATTCTCCAGTTTTTCAAAGGTTGCCTGAAATGAAAAACGTATAGATCCATAAGAGAAAACAACACGCCGCGGTAAGAATACACCTCCAGATCAATCATTTCCCTCGGTTGTGGAGCATCCGGATTCTCACCCGTGTCCAACATTGGTATCTGATCCTTCTTGATTTCTCTTTCCAGATAACCTGTGTCAGGAGGCTTACAATTACAATACAACAGTACAATTTCAACAATTCTTTCTGTACCTTCAGAACTAATCGAAATCACAAGACAATAGGTTGTATCTAATTTACTGATCCTGTCCTACTATCGTCATATTTTATTCATCTTTAGTGTCGCAGAATGCTGGTCGAGTCGATTCTTCCTGGAGTCTTGAGATAGCAGAGCTGTAGAGCTCTCAATCAGATTGCAAAAAGTGATTTTTCCCGGACGATTCTGGTACGAATTTCCCGAGCTCGGAGAGATGAGGGGGTTGATGGGGCCGATCCGAGATCGAACCAGTACCGTGCTCGTGGTGATCGGCATCTCTATCATTGTGCTATCCGCCCCTCTATCATTATATGGTATAACAAATTTTCGATTGCGGTTGATGAAAACACAGTGAAACATGGATCGCATTCAAAAGAAATCCTGAAACTTGGTGACAAATATAGCTTAAAACACTTCATTAAAAACTCACGAAGTTTCCTTTCCATTTCATCGCATCTGCGAACCTCATTGACATACTTACGTTGAAATGAACTTGTATCCGGATTCAGCTAAAATCACAGAAACTTTAACTCGTAATGGAGAAACCCTTTCACTTACATCTCTAAACTGTACGAGTCCTAGTTCACCAAGTTCGGCCACACATTGATAAGCAGCTTCAGACTGGAGGAATAACTGAGCGAGCGTTACCTGCTCGCTCCGGTATATTCCTGGTTGGTCTGGCTCCGGCTCAGACATGTCTGCAAAGTGGTAATGGAACACTCAGAATAATCATTAGATAAACAACTAAAGATTAGATAAAGTAATCACCGAGCATATACAAGAACGTAACAGAGAACGTATTAGTTGTAAAATGAATGCAGTAACAATCAGCGGTGGAAAAGGACACATTTTTCGAGGTATACTGACTTTCATGTGGACACGATAATGACTCGGATGATTACTCTAAAGATTAAGATTACTAAAGACTAAACTAAAGGTTATCAAAAAACATTGCTTAACGTTTATGTATTGATTATCTGACTAGGGATTCTCGGATTTCCATCAATGCGCGGGAGGACAACGTAAAGGAAGCTAGAAAAGTTTAACTTCTGAAGGGAGGAAAATTCGAACCAGTAGGGTAACAAAAGATGTAAGAGGTACTACAACCAGTTGGATACGGAGATATTTGCAAAACTCGGAGTAATCACAAATGCTTAGGACTAAGGAACTAAGGGTTAGGATTAAGAATTAAACGGCTGTTCATCCACAGTGGAACGCACGTAAAGAAACGTCTCTAAAGAAGGCGATAGCACCGGAAACGTCAGCTACTGTCGTACTTGTTTTTGTGCGAAAGTAAACGTCTGCTGTATAACAACCTCGTGAATTGCTGAAAAGGAAAACGACGCACTTAAGACCGCAATCATTTGACGCAAACCATCTTTAAAAAACAGCCTTTTACAAGTAAAAATATGAAAAATGAAAGGTCCGAGTGATACGACGACGAAACCTAAGCCGAATGAGCGCGACGGGCCCGGACGAGCTTCGTGGCGGAGTGCGGTCGATAGCCGCTCGCTCCGCCCATCAGCACCGGACGTTTACCAGATGACGTGGGCATAGGAAACAAAGTAGTTAATTTTGTATACAACTAATTATTAAACTCTTAGTTTAGACAACCGTGCTCTCCCTTCTGATCATCACCACTGATGAGTCGATTTTCAGACCTTTCATTGATTCATCGCATTCTTGACCATGCCTTACTTTTCGCTTTTGTGTGCGCCTATGTGAAAAGAAAGATCACAATCACATCGTATAGCTTTCTATCTATTTCCTATTATTTTTTTAATGCCAGGATGTCATGTGAAATTGAACCAAAATCATTTAATAACATTTGCAAAACTCAGACCCCAGGCCAGATTCGAACCGGTAATTATCCTTATTAGGTTTGGATCTGACTGGTACTTTAAAAAATTGTTTTCTTTAATGAATTTCCTTGAATAACGGTCGAGCTGATTGCCCCAAAGATCCCATAACGCCTTGTTAAAGCATTCTTAACTCTTTTCCGCACGGGCACTCGCCGACCTTTCTGGATCGGAGAGATACTTTTCTAAGCAAGTTCTCACAGCATTGCGTTAAATGCTATTCATAACACGAAAGATTGTGTGAAAATAAAAACGTCATTAAAGAGAATGATCCGTTCAACCAAAAGTTTTCTGACCAGAAGTAGTGGTCTGTTCAACGCAGTAAGATGGGTTACCACTCTATCGAGTTGTGCGCACCTTGTTAAGGTTTTCGTGCATTATTTTTAGGCCAATTTTAAAAGTGAACAACTATGAGCCCTGTAAAGGTTGCAATGTATCCATTGAATTCCTTTAAGTTCATACAGGATGGTTCGGTCGATATTCGTCGTAAGGCTAAGATTTTGCCGACGAAAACAGCTAAGATAAAGCTCCATTCTCTTTTTTTCAATCAGAGATTTCGAAATCGCGTTTCTGGTTCATCAAACAAAGCGATATTCATTGTTCTGTTCCTACTACAAAGGACTGTAACTCTAGCGGTGTTATTCCAGAAACTAGTATTGCTATTTCTATCTTCGTCGAAAAGTTGCCAAGATCAACTTCGTGGAGCAAAAAGTGGGCAGAATTAGGAACCCTTGGGATGCAGACAAATGAATCCGGGAAATATGGAAAGAGGAAGAAAAACGCCTATATTAATTCCACGTCTCCGTTATCGATTTCGCTCGACAAGTTTTTATTGAGAGAACTGTTGCGATACAACACTTTACATAATAAGACACGGCTGAGAGAAAGGCAAACCAAAGGCCCTGCATGGCGTGGTGGTAAACACGCTAACCCCCGGAAAGGCTGATAGCGTGTTCGATCTCCACCGCAGACATCTACGGTCCGGAGTTTTGCAAATATCTCAACATTATTTTGTTTATTCTTCACATCATACCCTGCCATGACAAAAGAACACGCTGAAAATAAAAATGTGATTACTTCACATGTTTATATAATATATAATAATGTAATAATATATGCGTAACAATGGAATAATACATTCATAATGTACACTTTACAGTTGCTCAACGGCTGTCCCTCTATAAAAGGACACAGGAAAGTGAGAAGGCTTCATTCGAACAGCTCGGATCATCGCTCCTCTGAAGATGACGAAGACTCTGAGACGCTAACCAAATGAAAATCCTATAAACTGTTAAAATTTCTTGCGGTAAGTTTATATTAGCTTAATAATTCCAGAATTTATTGAATATTAATGCCGAAGTTAAATGAAAGTTTGTTCAAAGAAGTGTTGTCACGCTATGTGCCAGAACTCCTGCAGGATGCATTTGCCACTATGGAAGCAGGTGAACAGATCATATTGGATGGCAGTGGATCAATAACCATGCTGTATAGGAGGACACTACCAGTGAGTAAACCTAATTCGAGAAGTGCTTCACTCCATCTGGTTCGACTCGATGAGACAACAAGGATCCACAAGAACAGTAGATGATCGATTTGGATTATCGAGGCCCTGAAGAAGACGAAGGCGCCAAAGCATTAGCTGAACAAAGAATTTATAACAAACTCGTGTAGGCTGAACAAGCTGAAGAAATATACTGATATCGCACTTTGTTTTCCTGTCACGCTATCCTGAAAATAAGTGCCGTTTCATCTTTATGCGCCTTAAAGTTTTATTTCCAAGACCGATCGTAACTTCAGCATTGAGTCCAGGTAAGGAAATGGTTAACCGGCTATAGATACATAACCATATACATACAACGTGTATTTCAATAGCTTTTGATGGATAAGAAGATCTTAAAGATGATAAGGGTTACGGACGATTTGCTATCATCGAAGGCATCCATCTGACTGACTTAATTCAGACAGATCCATCATACTATTTCTGGCAGATTTACATGTAACTCACGCATAATTTTTGGATTGCCTTAAGCAGTTTGAGAGGTCTGAGAGCTGTAAACATTCAAAAAATGGGGAAAATGAATTTAACGAGTATCAAATAAGACATATCGTTATCAGTTTGTCTGTCCTATGCTTTCTTCGTACGACAAAAATGAGGCATTTCTTGATTATACTGTAATATGTGGGTGAAAATACATTTTGTACGAAAACCTAGAGTTGGCAAAGTACGGAGACACAGAGGAAAACTTCCCATGAAAAGAACGACGTCATCACTTTTTCTGTTCTCAGATGGAAACATTCGTTGAAAGTTTGGAATCCTGGCGAAAAACTGACTATATCGCAAAGGATAGAGAATCAAGCTTTCGGCGTTGATAAATCCCTGAGGGATGGACAAGGCATTCGACTTGATGAAGCACCATCAGAGGTGAATGAATGTATATCTGGCCAATACAGTGACTTTCATTAGCCTATCGATGTATGGGAGCAGTGCTGCTATCCTCCTAGACAAATCTGGTACCAGTCTGTCAACCCAGGAGTGACGGAAGGCTTGCTCAGCCTGGGGCGTGGGCTCGAACCTACGACGTCTGCATCGCGGAGCACCTGTAACCGCTACCCTACACACACGTTATACTTTATTATTAATAAATTGATAAATGACCAGGAACCGAAGCGTTTGCGAACGGTAACCAATGCTACTGTGAGCTCACAGCCAACTATTAGAATTTTTCCAGCTCAACAGCAATTCTTGCATCTCAACAACAAATTCGTGGAAATGATGAGAAAATCTTCAATAATACATTCTATCTAAATGCTACCGAAACCTTCGTAAATTGAAAACACTAAGGACTTTCCCGTTATAGAGTAAACAAACTTCTATTGTGTTAGAAAGTGTGTAAAACATCGCAGCTTGTCTAACAATTATTGACAGAAAGTATTAATCTACCATGAGTGAAGATAGATGACTTGAACTTGAAGATTACCTTCCATTTGAACTCTGGGCCAACTACTATACAACGTACTCAGAGTAATTCTATAACACAAAATGTCAAGAAAAAATGTCCAGGAAAGTCATTTGGTTCAAGTGAACATCTACTACCAGTATATGCCCACTTGGCAACAACACGCGCCTTACTGCTGTAAGAACCAAGAACCTGTTGTCATCGACGAACCTCGCATCACTCATTTGTCTTGGTCGGTACTTCACCAACAATAACAGCTAGTTTTGAATTAAATGGAAGACTATCCAAAAGTTACTAATCGACGAAAACATCAGACTGTCACTTCAATGCCACAGGCAGAACCACCTAGCGGACGCCGATCTTCACCTTTCTACGACAGTGCCAGGAGGAATCGTTTTCGAACAATATGGTGATGGAAACGAACGCTGAATGGCTTTACCCATAAATATGCATAAAGCATTGTTGCTGCTTCTGCTGCTTGGAGAGCAATTGTCAATGTATTCTGTACGGAAGAGTCACGTTTCTTCCCACACAGACATGTTGTGCTGAGATCCGCTGTCCGAAGTCGAGTGAGTCGACGTGAACATATACACGAACCAGCTACGTGACCTGACTGACTGACAGTACTGATAGAGAAGCGGCCGAGAAGAGCACTGAATTGTCTCCTGAACGGTTACGTTTGACAGTGCAGGACTACTAAACGATTCTGCTGCTTACTATAGCTCGGACTTCACTTCATTTGGCCCCATCATTTTCAAAGTCTAAAAAACCCGCTTCGTGTTTCGTTTTCGAAAATTTGCTTAGCAATTCTTTATGCCTAATAATGCTTGCAGGTAGACGGTAGGTTGAGGAATTCCATTTAACATTACCAAAGACGTGATGCAATGCTTGAAGTAATTAGTTCCAGTAATGAAGGGATTCATAGGAGGGCAGAGAGTAACTGATTTCTGTGGTTAGCTAGCAAGATTCTGAGGGTATTCTTTGTTACTAAGTGAAAAGTTTCGAATACTACGATATTGAGTTCTATGCTTCGAGAAATCATCCCTCCTGTTTATGAGCTTTAAGGAAAAAGAGGAAAATCACCTTGATAATAAAATATCTTGAGCTCCAACGTTGAGATACTCTTCGTTCTTTGGCCACATAAAGGGAGACATGAACTGACTTGAACTCATTCGGAGCCGATAGTAGTCACTCCTTACAACTTGAATAAGTTATGGCAAACTTTAGTAAATGAAACAAAAATAGGTAGGATCCAAAAAACTTTGTCTGCAATATGAAAATCCTGCTATTTCACCAACTTTATCAAATTCTATGGCGAGTGTGGCGCAATGATCGGAGGCGCCCTGCAACACACATGTGGAATCGATCCCGGTGCCCATGGCCCACCAAACCCTCTGTGCCTCCGGGTTCGGCAAATTTGTATCAAACCTATCTGCGAGGATAGCAGCACTGACTCGATATATTGGTAGGCCACCGTGAGTCATTGTGAAGGCCAGATATGCATTCAATCACCACCAACGATGCTTAATGAAGTCGAATGCATAGCGCATCCGTCAAGGATTGATCAACGTCGAGAGCTTTATCCTTTATCCTTTATACCAACTTCTACCATTCTATTCCAATTTACTGGAGCCTAGAAAGCACCTTTTTGTCCTTATTATTGCTCGTTCGCTGTTGTTATATCGTTATACACGAGAACGAAACCACAATAAATTATTACCATATAGAATGTTACTTTCTTTAAAAGCAATTTTTCCAAAGATAAAACCCTCCAAGAAGAACACAAAGACGAAAGAAACTGCCAATCTTTAGAGGAAATAAGGAATTGTATGAGCATCTGTACATCAACATAAAAGCTAATCGACGTGGAAGAGAAAACGAGTCAATGTTCTTCAAGTAACGATGTTAAGATCGGGTTATCTGTAGTCCAAAACATGATTTTATTCTTAAGAATGTGTTTCGTTCCTCATCACATCAAGAATTGGACTTGGCGTCGAACCTCACCTTTGAGCATCAAAGCAACTGTAGCAGGATATTGTGCCTTTGCATGCTTTACGATAAAACCACTCTCAGCTAAGGTTTGCTTGCTGTCAAGAGGTTAATCATTTACGTTATTATCTATTAAGCGGACAAGAATTTGATCATTCACTGGAATCTTCAGCACTCCGCGTTTTTAAGTTCCAGAACAGGGCTGAATCCTTTGCATAACAAAAAGATATTACTTCTTCCTAACGATCTCGAAGAAAAGCTCATGGACTATTTGTGGCGCAACACCCTCAAATTTCGTTTTTGATCACTTATCCAATTTGTGAATGAGGATTGAGAGACGAACTCGTTTTAAGTAATGCTCTTCTGACGCTGCGATTGAACCACCCTTCTTTCACTACTTTTCTAGAAATCATCTATCTATGATAAAAGAGATAATACAAGAGAAACCTATCAGTTAATTCCAAGTGGGAAGAGGTCTAGCAGTGGAGCAACCTCACGCGCTATATCGCAATTCGTCGCTTAGAAACCGTCATAAGGGTGATGCTTACCATAAGGTGAACTACAAGTCGTCGTCGATAGTACCTAAGAGGATTGTCAGAAAGAGAAGCATCTCTGCATAAGGGACGAGTTTAATAGCAACATAAGGCCGTACTAATAACTTCTACCGCTCCATATACTAAGAAGGAAATTTCTAGAAATAAAACCCTTTACCGCCCAATCTCAGTTTTGTAATGAGTAAGATAAAAATTATTAAAAGCAGTGTCAGAAAATCTGGAATGTCTAGTTAGGTCTCTTTTTAACAGTCTGCAGGGTGTGCAGCAAAATGCAACTGGCTTTCAAATCTAAAGAAATCCTGAGTGTGTATGGTCCAAACCCTAGCTGTGTTAACTATCTCTATAACTACTCATAATAAGGAACTCATGCAGCGCAGCGGGTAGAGGTATCCAGTAATACACACTGGATCAGTCATTGGTTTGATCTCGCGCCGCGATGCCTTCCAACCCTACGAGGTCTGCAAATTGCTATCAGATTTGTCTGGGAGAATGGCAGCACTGACTCGATACATCGCTATGCCGCCTCAAGTCATTTTATAGACCACATATGAATTCAATCACCTCTACGATGCTATGAATGGAGTCGAATGCATGGAGCATCGCTCAGGCATTGATCGATGTCGAAAGCTCTATCATATATCTTTTATTCACCCATAGTAAAACATCAGCACACTATCAAATGAATAGAACTTCCACCGAGCTGAAGAAGGAAATCGTGCATTTTCTCGCGGATCGAGCAGGAGGTCCGACAGGCGGAAAATTTGGCGGGCGCAGTCCGCACTGCACAACACCGATTACCGCGAATTACAAAATAACCTCGTCCTACAATTTATCCTTAGTAATTTTTATAGCAGAAACAAACTATGTATGTTTTTGTATCGCTTTAGACCTGAAGATCAAATCCCATTCGCCGGCATGAGTCGTTCACCTTTAAAAAGTCCAGCACGGAAGAAAATCGCCGGCATACCAAGCTTGGTCAGTTCATTGACGTGACACGTTTCGACATGTTCATTTCGATCGTTTTTCGTACGGAGATTGCTCGTCATTGTACGACTGCTGTTCTTTTCTTGACATCGTCTGTTTTCTAGATAACAAAGAAATAAAGATGTTCTAGGTGCGGGACAAATCTTCGTCACCGTACAAGCTACGTGACACGTCCAAACTCCCTTCCCGATATCGAGATGAGGAAATAGACGTCCCACCACTGAGGAGTCGAACTCCAGTAAAACCACGAACACCGCTAAAGAACACTGTGTGGGTTTGTTTTTTTTAAAGATGAGCTTCATCCTTAAAGATCCAACTTGGTAGGGTATTGTATCCCCACCGTGACCTGTTCTCGCTTTTTCCAATCTTCGTTTATTACCGACTATTGATTGGTCCGTTTTTCATGACTTACTTAATACTCTTTCAGCACTTTTTACAATGTTTTCTGGTACTTTCTCAATAATGCTTTTCACAACCTACTTGGTGCTCTTTCAGTTATTCTTTCAACTCTTTCTAGATCTCCTGTTTATAATATCTTTATACTTTACTCATTGACTTATTTTATGACTTACTTAGTGCTCATCCTGTACCTTCTATAGCGTTTTTCAGTATTTTCGTAATAATCTTTTTTTACAACATACGTAGTACTTTTCCAGTATCAACTCTTTTTAGATTTGCTGTTTATACTATCTTCATGCCATCTTTTATGGTCCACACATTGATTTCCAGGAAGACACATTCCCTCTATCACATCTTAGTAAAAGTTTGAAATATTTCGTTTCGATACGTTTAGGATCCTCAAGCTCTTTAGGTCCCAATAGGTTTGTATCCTATTTGTCCATTGATCACTAAAATCGATTACTCAACATATGTTTAAGTTACTAAGCTTGCAATACAATAGCTTATATATACATACAATAGTTTAAGCTATTAAAAATAGATGATGCACACGATTTTCAGACATGTGACTTCAACAGGTTCGTCCGCGCGGCGTGTCCTAAATGCCAGTTCAACAGCCACTTCATCGTATCAGTCTATTCGTACCCCTGGACTTCATCAAGGAAGTATGCCTCCCTCTACCACGGTCTCCACTCAAAGAAGTGATCATGTGACGGAAAGGCCTGTGATGGAACTCCATCCACCTGACAGCAAGTCTTCAGTAGGTTCATTATCCTCAACTTCTTAACAACTTTTCGATCGTTTACACTAGCCATTTCCAGAAATCTGCTGATTCAAGTTCATCAGCTTTCACGTCTGTTCGCGGTGAAGTCGGCCAGGTTGGGTAATGTCGTTGGCTTGTTTCTCTGTGATAAGCTTCGACTATGTGCTCAAAGTTGCAGGTGCAGTCGAATTCATATGCAGCTCCAACAGTGGTTAGAAGACATTCCGGATATCAACAACACTCTAAAGCTGTAAGTTTGACTTTTTTAAAAGTTATCGAAGGCTGAAAGGGTAACCGGGGGGATATCCCATTTTGAAAGTGCTGTGGTTGTGAAATTGAGAGAACAAATTACAAGTGTTGGATGATTGAGATTTTGTTACAGTAGATGGACATAGGTTTAGCATCGAAACAGTTTCTTCGAGAACGTTTACCTCTACTTAACTAAGACCCCTCCGGTTCTCATTCGAAGTTTTCCTACTTCCGTAATAAATTCAGATAGCGCGAGTAGTGGAGGAGTCGTATACGAACACTCCAGAATCGTCACGTTCTTCAATGGACGACGATGCTTCGGAAGCAACGAGAAATGCACTCTTAAAAAAGATTGCTCGGTACATCATTCCTTATTCAAATAATGATTTTGTTTCTTATGTACAAGTAAACTTGTTTATGGAATTGTCGACAACTTGTGAATCGATTACATGGGCAAAGTCACAGATCATTTAATCACTTTGGAAAATCTTAATATGGTGTTTCAATGACCGATTTTGTTTTAGCCTCGATATGGTTAATCAACATGTATTCTTTTATTGATGAGCTGACACGAAGTTAGTAAAACACAAAGGGGCCGAATCGCTAGCCGAATGAAGTTTTTTATCAACATTGTGTTAGCTTATCAATGAAAGGGTGTGTCTTAACATGGTAGTTCACACTCTTGTATCCAAACGCTATCCTCTAAAGGTCGTTCGATTGTTAAAGAACGAATAAGAGCGTAGTAGTAGAACGTATATGATAAATACGTTTGTGGAGCATAGTTGGTTTGAACGATAATATTCTATACAGGTGTTAGTTGTTAGCTTTTGTTTTGTTTCAGTCATAGGTCGCAAAATGAGATTGGGTCTGAGCTTCAGTGTAGCTTGCGACGGTTACGAAATCTTCTGAAACTCCCCAAAGTAAGTTTGTTCTGTTTCTGATAGTTTATTTCTAGTTTTAAGCCGATGTTATTAACAGTAAGAGTGCAACGTAAGTTGTCGGTGCGAAGGTAAAGGTCGCTTCTGACTTTAAAGTAATATATCTCATCTCTTAACGTAATTTATCATTTGAAATAGAAATTACCAGAGTCTATAGAATCTACAACTCTTTACCAATACGTTATAAGCTTTTCTATTGCACGATGGTGAGGATTTAATTTCAAGAGGCCCGTAAATCGGGTTTTTATAGTTTTATTTTCATCAATGTTCACATTTATAACCCGAAACCAATGGATTGTGGGGATTTCCTACAGCGAAGCTGCGTTCCTATGACACTCCCGAACGCAGCGTTAACTTCAGACTCTAAGTGTTGACGTAATTCTTGTTGATGTTCTTAGTAATCTTTTGATGCTTAAGATGTTATAGAAAAGTGACTATATGTTTGACTTCGCGATTCAGTATTAGAGAAGCGGCAATTCGTCGTCTAACAACTAGTTTCTGTCAACTTGAGTGCCATAAGTCAACCACACATTTCTTTTCAGGCTCGTCAATGGGTTATTTGTGAATTTTTTTATTCTGGCGTCGACGAGCAACTTTTTCTTGGTGACAATGAATTCAGGCAACTAATCAGAGAAGCGTTTCCAAATTTGAAGACTACTCTTATGAACAAGCAGGAATGGCGTGTTATACGACGTCTACTGGGTAAGCTTCATGTTATACGGCGGGGCAGAGCTTGTTTTGGAATTGAGTGAGCGTACATGAACTGGAATAGCTTACATATGAATAAGATAGTTTAGGTAAGCCTCGGAGGTGTTCGACAACATTCTTTGATGAGGAGCGACAAATTTTGGATCAGAGACGACGAAAAGTACGTGGGATTTATGACGGTTCCTACACAGTCTCGGGGAACTGTGATCTTAGTGACATGCCTCCGAATCTTCCTGCTCCTCTAGTTGTTGGTATGAAAGTGAGTTTATCATCGTTAGTTTGTTCTTCGTTTGCAAGATAACACTGTTTCTCCTCATAGGCTAAAATGATTATGAAATTGGATAAAGTAGCATTATTCTAGAGGTGATTTTTAAAGAATACAGCATCTCTCTAGTTAACGAGTTTCCTTTCCCAAGTCAATGCTTTGTTAAATAAACTGAAAAGCACGTGCATATTTTCTTCTTAGGCTTGTGTGTATGTTATTTATGTACTCTGTATATTCTCCAGGTCTACGCTCGAGTTCGTACGCCAAAAGATGGCATATATGGTGGAACTATTGATGCACTCGTCCCTGGTGGTGGTGGATATCGGGTTGTATTTGATAAGGTTTCAAATAATGGTTCTTATCTGTGGAGAAACCATGAAAGAGCAGAATCCTGTTACAGGAAGATATGATCCCACCAGCATTTGTGCCAGATAGTGAAGTAATGTTTGATGGATCCCTCCAACTTCTTTCGTTATCTTACTTTTTACAACAAAACCATGCTCGGTTACCCGTAACACTAAGCTCAGCTCGGACAGGTGAGTTGATTTGTTGCTGATTCCTATACATTTTTGTTATGGATGTGTATATTTAAATAATTATATGATGGATACTTTTTGTACTATCCTGCATATTTCAGTCGCCATTTCCCATTCATTGAAACCAAGAAAGTCTGCAGAAGTGAATCGTAAGCTATTCAGTTTGGTTTAATGATGACGCAGTTTGTTTTTTCTACCGAATCAAGTTTTCATTGTTGAAGGTTTGCACATAAATATTTTCTTTTAGACGAAAAGGTTGGAAATTTCCCTGTACGGATGCTTGTAATTCTTGTCAAAGTGGCGAAACTTTTGGAGATCAAGAAGAAGCTGGTGAAAACACTGACAGAACTTAATGATGAGGCTGAAAGAGAAAGTATACTTACTGATGTGTATACCTCTGTGTTCCAAGTATGTCCATGTTCTGAATTGTTACCGGAAGTTTCTACCCTAATATTAAAACAATGCCAGTACTAGGTTGTAGAGTTTTAATGTATACTGATAATATTAGTGGCGGATAGCACAGAAGTAGTGATTCCCGTCATCACTGATGATGGTTCGATCCGCCTCTGGGCCAACCTAGCCTTCAACCCTCCGGGGTAGGGAAATTGGTACGGGACTTGTCCGGAGAAGAAATCGCTCTCTACAGTCCAATTGGGAACGGTCTAGCCCGGCTATCTCAGGACTCCAAGGTGAATCGACTCGACAGCATTCGACGACATTCAAGATGGAGTGGGAATCTCAAGCAATAGACGAAACCACACGTAAAAGTTGGAAGATATTCGTGGATAATAGATGCGAGGAAACGAATCGAATGTGAGAAGTGCTGGAATCCTCACAGTAGGAGTGAAGTCGAGTCATGTAAAAAAGAAACTTGTAATATTGTGTTTTCAAGTACTACCAGTCTTTTAGGAGCGATACGCGAGAACAGTCGTTGATCTAGAGACAATAAATCGGCAAGTTAATATTTACCTTAGTGGAATTCAGGACTACAACACCCAACTACTTCCACAATTAAGCGAGGTATTCCTTACAACTTAATGTATTCTTCTTCCAATTATGAAGGTCTTTTCAGGTCAGTATAAGTGCTCGTCCTGAAGCACTTCGTCGTATGTGCACCTCACATGCTAATCAGATTGTAAAACACTGCAACCAGGGCTTAAATGTTACTAATACGAAAGCATTAAGACTCATCACGGCCTTAACCTCTCTTTTATTACAGGTGAATCAATATTGTAAATGCTCCTGTTGAATGAATTGTTCAATGAATTTCCAGGTTCATTTTCTCGATTTTTGTAGATCCGCTCACTAGGACAACAGAAAATGTCTCCCATGGATCTCACAGCACTAAATGATTCTGTCAATGAAATTCATCAAATGGTAAGAAATTATGACAGTGAAATAGCGGCAACAAGGCATTTTTGTTTTGTCTTTGATACTTTATCAGTAAGCATATGAAAAATTTCCGGTACAGTATACATAAGCTTCTCCCAACGGTTTACCGCCTCATCGTGGCTGGGAAGTGTTCCTGGTGTGTCGGACTGCGATGTACAGCGGGGGATTCATCCCTGGCAGGGTCTCCCAAGCTGAGAAGGACTCCAGCGTTTCCATCAAGAAACCTAGTTAAAAGTAAACCAATCCCAGTATCCGCCACCGTCCTGGTATCAAAGTCGCATGGTGGCAAATCTCCCTCTGATCCACAAGGACTGCGACCGCCTGTGGTGGTGAAGACCTGGGGCAGACTTTTGCCAGGCTGACCTCGGGATTCCAGGGAACCGCAATGGCTTAACCCGCAAATCTCCGAAAAATTGTGATTATGCTGGGGCCCGCACAACCAGTGAGGGTGGGCCGTTCAACTATCAAGTATCAAGTAAATAAGTATACGTAAAGCAAAAAAGGGAAACGTACACATACATTGCCATTATGCTAGCTCATCGTTACTGAAATATTTGAGTTACATTGGGACACAAAAAATGTTAAGGCCTGGATAGAGTGAGCAGCTCTCTCGAGAACCTTAATGTCTATGTGCGAATTTATGTACCTATTCAAGTAGTCGATGACAAATGCGAATACTAATTTATTTGTTACTATGCTTATTCTTATAGTTATTACGATACTTTTTTATTTTTATGAGCTTTATCCGAGTAGTCGGTGGCGGAAATGACTCTTGTTGTTTCGATAAATTGGTAGTTTTAGTAAATAAGACTACGGGAATATGAGAAAATATCTTCACATTATTAAATGTCCATGTTTAAGGATGTAGTGTGTTGGAAGAACTACTTTGTACCTTTGACTTCGTGTAATATACAGCTACTTTTGCTATGACGCAGTAAAAGATATACATTTACACCGTAGTCAGTTTTTATTTACCGCTTACTACTTGTTAAATGGCAGTATATTATGTGAAATGTAACCATAATGATGCTGAGATATCTGCAAAACTCCAGACCGTTGGTGTTTGTGGTGGGGAGCGAATACGCTATCGCCCTTTCCGGAAACAAATGTATTTCGTTTCGCCTTTCTGTCAGCCGTGTTATTGACCTATAGGTGCTATCGCTAAACAAATTTAATTGTCTTTTTCACATCTCTTAACAGAGTTAGAACTGTTATTTAGTTATTTGTTTCAGATCTCGCCGAGAAACTATAACTGCTTCCAGGATCATGTAGAAGTACATATGAGACAAGTGCACAATGTAATGCTCAAAAGTGGAGCCATTTTAACGTAACCTCGTTTTGCAACAAACAGCCATGTAAATTCGAATTTCGTTTTATCGCTCAGTTTTATCTAAATTTTCCATGTACTTGCTGGATTCATCCATTGAAAGAAGCGTTACCTCCAGTTCCCAAGACCGAATTTCTTTTAACCTCGGCATTGATTGATAATTCGATGTTTTTCTTCAATAAACAGACACGAGGTTGTTATTATAGAATTTATTAGGATACAATAGCTGACGTTTCAGCGGTTTCGTCTTCTTCAGAACCGTTTATTTGTTGCACTGTACTGTCATGACTGTCATCGCCCATCTATTACTCTGTGCGGTTGCTATCCACCAATTAACTTAAACACTTACAACGAATAAACGGTTCTGAAGAAGACGAAACCGCCGAAACGTCAGCTATTGTATACTAATAAATTCTATAATAATAACTTCGTGTCTACTTATTGAAGAAAAACGTCGAGTTACCTCCAGTGATCATGAAGGGTTCAGTGGGGTAAAGATATTCTCGGACCCATCGTTTCATTGTAATTTAACTATGATTGCCCAAGTTTTTTTTTAAAAAATATGGTTATTGTTTTGGTTCAACGTAAAGTAAAAGTTTGTAATTATCAAACTGGAGATATGGGATGGACGGTTTTGTCGGATTATGGTTCTTTATGAGCCAAGGATCCAGTAATTAGCTGTTTAGTCGATATGGGCTTAATAACATCTGTTCAGATTAATTCGATGGATTTCGTATTCTTGAAAGTTTAAAAGGTGATGTCATCGGCGTTCATTCGACCAAATGCTTTTTTTTCTTTTCTTTTTGTTTTGGGTGAGGGAAGGAGGTCACAGTAGGAAGGTAGTCTAGTTCGAGCATTGAGGAGGCCTGTTGCCGTTTTTCTTACTCTGCCGTACGACTTTTTTATTCTTACTCGTTACAATGAAAGAGGCCATGCAGCATTGTCAAGGTTTTCAAAGGGACCCTCTTGGAAAGATTTCAAATTACTCAAGGTATGAAGGGTAAAGAGTTTGACGTTAATTTTTGCCACAGAAATGCAACATGGGTTTAAACTAATTGAATACATAGTTAGCCAAGCAGGAAACTGTCGTAGCCGTGTCGATATAGCAAGCAATTTTTATCCTACCAGAAAACTATGGTATTAGTTTGTTGACCCTGGACGAACAGTTGGTGCGGAGATTGGAATTGAACGATCATGTGTGCTGTAGGGTAACTCAGACCACTGTACTGCACGTGCTTTCCTTAAATTACTTGTCCCATTGAATTGGTTATATTTAGGAGATAGAGATAGATAGTAGATAGGAGTAATAGCAATGGTTTAGCTAGCAGGAAAAAAAGAAAAAAAAAACAAAGTTAACTCTAACTTAGTACAGCCAACCTAAGAAGATCGAAGATTCCTTGCCGTTGTTAAAAAACGAAAGTTGTCTCAATTTTTTATACTTGAAGTATTTGTACTTACCTGGAAACGGTTTACAGCTTCATTATGGCTGGGAGATGTGCCTGGGTGTCGGAGGATTCATCCCTGGTAGGGTCTCCCAAGCTGAGAAGGAGTTCGGAGTTTCCATCAAGAAGCCTAGCTAAAAGTAAACCAATGCCAGGATGCACCGCCGTCCTGGTACCAAAGTCGCATGGTGGTAAATCTTTCTCTGATCCACAAGGGCTGCGACTGCCCGTGGTGGTGAAGACCTGGTGCACACTTTGGCCAGGCTGACCTCGGAACTCCTGGGAACCATAATGGCTTAGCCAGCAAATCTCCGAAAAATAGAGATTGTGCTGGGGCCCGCGCAACCAATGAGAACGGAGCATTCAAATTCAGCTTCGAGTTCAAGATATATTTGTATCACAGTTCATATACTATGTTCAAATTGTAGAAGTATATGTGGATATTGTCTAAGGCAAGTTGGAGAAAACAGAGATTAGCGTTTAGATCTAGAGATCTAGAATTAGGTTTATTGACATTTATTGATTTTTATTTATTTTATTGGCCTCTTATGGTGTATTGACTTTTGCGGGTTGAGAACAGTTGCTGCTGAACAATCCGCAAAAATCCGTTTGGTATCGTGATCAGTACCTCATCGTGCATCTTAGAAAGTTGTATCTAAAAATAGTGTAGAGTTGTATAACTTTTTTATCTGTTGCCCACTTTTTTCATGGAAGGGTGTTGTGTAAGACATAACTGCAATGATTTTTCAAGAAAGAATACATATTGATTAATCACACCGAGGTTTAGGGAAGGTCGGTTTCGAAATATTACTACGCTTTGTGCTAGCTGATAATACACCGACCTCTGCACGATGTGCGCAGTGATGTATGTCCGGAAGAAATACAAGTTGTTACCACCGGACATTGTCATTACATATCCACCATCAGCATCGTGTATAAAAGGGCATCACTGAGTGAGGATGCCTCATTCGAGAAGATGGCTCGCTGAGGAAGATCTGGCTCGACAGGAAGGCGAAGACGCAACGTCGAGGCGAACAACAAGCATGGACCATCGACTCGGATCGCCGGCTCTGAGGAAGACGAAGACGTCGAAACGTTAGCCGAAAATAAATATATTTATCAACCTCGTGTAAGCTTATCAAGAAAGAATACATATAACTGCAATGATGTTGAGATATTTGCGAAACTACGGACCGCAGGTGTTTGTGGTGGAGATCGGACCCGTTGTAACCTTTTCCGCAGACTAACTCGTTCACCACCACACCATGTGGGTCCTTCGTTTCGCCTACCTCTCTTCTAATTTTCTGGCTACCAGTGGCACTAGCATTCACCCGTCAATATGATTAATCTAGGGAGCCTAAATCGGCATTAAACCAAGTTAAGTTCAGGCTGTAAATGGAGTGTACAGTTGTTTATACAATTTTAGAACCTTGATGGTTGAAGATTTGATATGGAAACCATATGGTGTTATCGGGCTACTGTATGCGATAGACCCCAACTACAACCACGGTACGCATCGCAGTTCCACACCTAGGCATACACTGCCAACAATGATAGGGTAGTGTACCATTAGGGAGTAAGAGATGCAAAGGAAAAAGGACTTTTGTTTTTCATTTATTTACGCTACGGCATGAAATATTTGGCAAATCTCGGCACTTCCTCCATTCGATTCGTTTTTGCGTATCCATAGTCACAAAGCTCTTCAAACTTGAGTGTGACTTTGGCTTCTGCTTGAAGATTTGGTCTTTTTCGTGAATAGCCTTGAAGGCCAGTCAAACAGATTCGCCCTGGGATCCATGAATAGGTGTTAGACGGCTTCGACACTATCACCACAGCTTTTTGTGGATCAGATGAAGCCCTTCCCAGAGAAGTATGGCAGCAAATTGTTGACCTCGGAGGGATGGAGTGCATGGTTTACGCGGCGCGGAATCAAACCAGTGATCGTACGCGTATTTTTCAATGGTACTTAGGTCAGCGCAAAAATAAATGTCGAATTTTGAACCACAAGTTTTAAAAGGTGTATATTGCATCCAACACAAATTTACTTATAAAAATTGGACCACTAGAATCAACACATCTTTATTAATAAGACAGAGGTTTTTTTATTTCAACGGTACCGAAATGTTATGTTCTAAATGCAACGAATTATTCGGAGGAATGGAGGGAGTTTTCTGCAGGAACTCGGTAGTCGAAGACCTCTCGGTAGTAGTTGTCTGAGTTCTTTGAAAATTCGTAGACGTTCAGGGAGAGTTTCGAAGAGTTCATTGGTTGAGGAAAGGTTTCGTGGGTCAACTGGTTTCGCTTTTGAGTGGTAGTTGTGTAACATGTGTAAACTGCTGTCGTGCATGAATAATGTACTTTTTCGCAAAAGTTCGTATTACAGGTGTCTGCGGTGGAGACCGAACACATTACTCTTTCTGGGGCGAACGCGTTTACAACCACACCATGAGGGTTCTTCGTTGGGCCATTCTCCCAGTCGTGAATCTTATGGTGCTTGTGGCGCAGTGGTTGGAAGCGTCACAGTGACACACACGCGGAATCGATCCCCACGCCCATGGCCCATTAAGCCTTCCATCCCTCCAAGGTCGGCAAATTGGTACCAGACTTGTCTGAGAGGATGGCAGCACTGGCTCGATACATTGATAGGCAACCGCGAGTCTTTGTAAAGGCCAGATATAAATTCATTCACCTCCGACGATACTTCGAATGCATGGCGCCTCCCTCACGGGTCGATCAACGCCGAGAGATTTTTGTCCTTTCATCAGCAGTCACCCATCAACGGGATTTATCTGGGTATCACAAATCGGCAGTGAACCCAGTTAAGCTGAAGCTGTAGTATAAATCACTTTGATCATTTTTCATACACTTCCTGTTCTTTTTTCTTACATAAAAAAGAAATGAAAAGAAGGAAAAAAGGATAGGTAGTAAATGCAAAGTGGTCACAATGTACTTTTTTCTAACGAATTCTGGGTCCGTGTGCTGGAATTTTAGCAGGCTGTCGTCGACTTCGTGACAGCACTTCGCTTCCGTGATTGTTTTGCCAAGATTCAAGACTTTTCAATAAACGATTTCATCTGCCGAAGAAGAAAAGGTGTCGTAACCCTTTTATGAGGGGTGGATAGCACAGTGGTAGTGATGTCCGTCTTTACGAGCATGGTGCTAGTTCGATTCCGGCTCGGGCAAACCAAGGCTGTCATTTCTCCAGGGTCGGAAAATTGGCACCGGACTGGTCTGGGAAAAGAATCACTCTGCAATCCATTTTGGAACGCTCCATCCTGGCTATCTCAGGACTCCAGGGAGAATTGTTCGACTGGTATTCTACGACATTCAAGATGAAATGAAAATCCTCAAGCAGCAACCATAGCCAGACGTTAAAAGTGGAAGATCTTCGTGGACAATGGGTACGGGGAAACAAATCGAATGTGAGAAGTGCTGAGATCCGCATGGTTGGCGTGAAGATGAGTCATATAAAATGAAATTAAAAAAACCCTTTTATGGCGCCAATTTTGGCTCACGTAATGTTCTAAGCCTCACCTATTTCAACCTCTTTACTGGACATCTCCTGTGGCTAAGGATTCACCTCTCAACATACGCCACCGTGGGGCTTCGTGACGATGAATTCACTGCCACTTGCCCAATTCATAGGGTACCTGTTTATAAAGGCTTTTCAACTTTCTGTATACCCCCAAATAACGAACAATTGCTGAAAGGCTCCAGCTTTTTAACAGTAAAGTTGTGTTGGATGCGATATATACCTTGTAAAACTCGTGGTCCAAAACCCGTTACTCATTTTATACTGGCTCAAACAGCATTCAGTAATACGCATTAGACTACTGATTTGATTCTGCAACGTGTAAAGGAAGCCCTCCTTCCCTCCGAGGCAGTAGTTTGGTGCCAGACTTGTCTCGGAGGAGTTCTATTCGATCCACAAGGGCTGTAGTGACAAGCTAACGTCCTAACTTATCTATTCATGGATTCCAGGGTGATCTGTTCAACTTTGGCTCAAGGCTATTCACGAAGAGAACCAAATTCTCAAGTAAAAGCCAAAGCCAGTCAAGTTCGAAGAACATCGTGACCATCCATATGCAAAAACAAAACTTATGGAAGAAGTACCGAGATTTACCAAATATTTTATGTTGGGTCACGTAAATAAGTAAAAAACAAGAGTCCTTTTCTCCCATGTATCTCTTTTACTCGAAAGGGCGTGTGTAGCGCAGTGGTCAGAGGCGCCCTGCTGTACACATGGGATTAATCCCCACGCCCCACGCTCACCAAGCCTTCCATCCCTCCGGGATCAACAAATTGGTACCATACGTGTCTGGGAGGATAGCATTATTGGCTTGATACATCGGCAATCCACCGGAAATCATTGTAAAGACCAGAGATGCATACAATCACCTCCAGCGATGCTTAATGATGTCGAATACAGGGCGCATCTCTCAGGGTTTGATCAACACTGAGAGCTTTATCCTTTTATCCTTTTAACTCCCTAATTCAGCCATACCGTCGTTGGTAGTGTGTACCTAAGTGTGAAACGGCGATGTGTAGCTGTGCAGTCGTACCGTAGCCGTGGTAGATCACCACAGAATTCCCGTATTATTCCTCCAGTTGCCAAAGGACCGAATTTTTATAAAAAAAAAACTCTACACAATTTTTAAATACGAAAACGTTCTATGAATTCAAGATGCGGCGCTGGTCACGATCCCATGGTCCAACTATTTGCCGAAATCTAGTAATATAATTTTACAGCTAACTCAGATTTAAAAAGAAGAGGGAAGAAAGCCTTTCGTGATTTGATTTCTCTTCCATAGTGATGCCTATCTTGCATTCGTTGCAGATCTCAATAAGTTGTCATGAACAGATTCAAGCTAGTGTTTAACAGTTAGTTTTAACCGACTCCCTGAGTTGCACAGCGGATTTTGTTCTCATCAAAACCCACACTATGCGTACGACGTCTTCATGTCTTTTTTTGCGAGATCTCCGTGAAGAGGTCTGACCATCTAGCCAGTGGTGGTTCTGTTATATTGTTCGCATTCTGTCTGACCAACTTGCTAGCAGTTTTTGTCAACTGGTTGTCTTTAAAATGTATAAAGCGTACGACCACATGATTTCCGACATCTTGGTCTACAGAACAGCGCTTCCGGTGTTTGTTTGTCTACTTCGTTCCGAACCCCGGTTCCTCGCCCTCACTTCTACTATGCAGGATATTACTGGTACCACCGCCTAGATGATAGTGCGTTCGCTAGAACTTTCGTAGCTTTCAGCTTTCCGAGGTTCACGAAAAAGTTAGAACGAATCATGAAGTGAAAAGAATAGTTCACCTATACAGTCGTTCCTTGCCCTCCTCACCACACATCGGTTTTTTGTAAGCTGTCCTTAAAATTCTCATTCCTCCTTTCTGCTCACTTCTAGATACAAGTCGTTCATTCCGCTGAAATCTTAACCTAGATACACATATCCGTAGCATTCAGGAAATTCTATCAAAGAAGCAAGTCTATTGTTAAGAAAGAAAAGGATGTAGTGACTTTACGATTCTCCCACGACTGAGCATAGGACGCTACGCATGGGTGCCTTGCCGCCGAAGTGCACAACTGTCAGAACCCAACACCAACGTCCTACCTAAAGTCTATAGTTTTCAGAAAGGCTTTGAACAAAAGGGAAAAGTACGTGAAAGAAGGATTCTTAACCGAAGAGAGAGGAAAATGTTGAAGAGACGGGAATTCTTTGTACACGAAACGATTGCCACTAGTTTCAGACGGTGAACTCCACTTTTTTTTCATTTGTCTAAACTCATTTGGCCTTAATGCTGCAGTTTTTATATTTCGTTTCACATCGGAGTTACTCGTTCTATGCAATTATTTACTCTGATTTCATTAGAACTATCTATAAGAAATATAAGTGGCGCGTGTAGCCCAGTGGTCAGAGGCTCCCTGCAACGTATATGGGATCGATCCAGCGCCGTAGTCTCACCAACCCCTCCATCCCTCGGGGCTCGGCAAATTGGTACCAAACTTGTCTGGGAGGATAGCATCACTGAGTCGATACATCGGTAGGCCACCACGAGTAGTTGTAAAGGCCAGATATGCACGCAATCACCTCCATCGATGCATAATGAAGCCGAACGCATGGCGCATCCCTCAAGGATTGATCAACCGCGAAATCTTTATCGTTCTACTTTTTATTCATTAGAAATACATGTATTGCTCCTTCTCTTTTGTAAGAAATTGCTGAGAGCTCTACATTTTTCGTACATGATGCCATAAATCGTCTCTCTTTCAAAGTGCTCATTTAAGAAGTTCTAGTTCATCTCACTCAACAAACCATTGAGTGTATGACTATCGATTGATGGGGAATCGATTATTGGAGGATCTACGTGATCATGCTTGTAGCCGACTCATACAGATTGCCGTGATAAGGGGCGGGGCCCGGTGGCCTGTAAGTTGAGCGACATGGCGCCCATTTCATTTGGCTTTCTTAGCTTCCCGGACGGTCGGGGACATGGGCAATCCGTCAGTTTGCGGGAATGTTCTGCTTCATCCTATTTTTCATCAGCAATCAGCAACGCCTCACAGTCTTCGTCCGTGAACTTTGATCTTCTCATTTGATTTTAATTTGTACTGTTCTAGGCACTACTTAATCGTCTTCTCTGTAAAACCTTCGTTTCAGAGTTCATTTGGTACTAAGGTTACCTACAAAGGCAATTCGATATTTGCTCTATCTGAAACCACGCTCATGGACGATATAGTAGAGACAACAAAATCCGCCCAAGAATCGCTTGGTATATTCCTTTTTAGCCATCACTTCCTAAAAATAAACAAAACAATCAATAAATCAGCTAGAAACGTATTCTCCTCGGTCTTCGTTTTCTTTTTCGGTGTTCTTCCTTTCTCATTTATCGGTAATGGAAACAGTAGACGGTGAAATAGTGCAATTAGCGAGTCCGTAGTTTGTCGCCAGCTTACTAAGGTTTGACATAACCAATACTTTATAACGTAGGACAATTGTGGGATTGTTAATCATACCTAAACATGGATACAATTTTGATAATAGCTGTAAGCACTTTGCATTTATAACGTGTATTATAAGAGGAATCAAAAAGCTCAGCCTCGGTTTCGTTCCATTTTTTCCCTTTAGAGTAGACGTTAGAGGTAATATTTGTCATCTAAACGAGAATACCGCAATATATCACCCTTGAAGATAGTGCTTTTATGACAGTATATTGTTTTAAAAGGTCATTTCAGTCATTCATGTAAAGGTTAACAACAATAAAATCTGTATATCCCTAAGTACTTACTTGCGTACTTGGATTGCCCGTCGTCACTGCTCGTGTGGACCCCAGCATAATTTCTGTTCTCTGGAGATGTGATACTTTAGCCATTGTGCTTCCCTGGAGTCCTCAGGTCGGCCTAGCCGAGACCTCAAATCACTACAACCGGCAGTCGCCGCCCTTGTAGATCAGAGGGAGATTTACCACCACGCGACTAGTTTAGTACCAGAGCAGTGGTGATTCCTGGTATTGATTTACTCTTAGCTGGGATTACTGATGGAAAAGCCGGGCTTCTCAAATTGGGAGCCCATACTGAGAGAATGAACACCCGTTGTACAAGCAGCTTGGAACAACTCCCAGCCGCGATGAGGGGATAAACTATTGGAAGGCATTGGGAGGTCAGTATTAAAATGAAATCAGTGCTGCCGCAACAGTGTTCCCGACGTCTGGCAAGTGAATGGCTATAAGATATGACCAAGAACTGCTGAAAAAAGAAGAAAGCAACTCCAGTATAAGTGTTTCAGTTGGGGTTAAGTGACTATGCATACCTATTTGTTTTAAGCAACAAATTACATATGGAGACGTTTTTCAAATGTCGGGCAAATAACAGCAGCAGTGCTGCCCTAGTAGACTTCTCCCAGTCGTTAAATGTCTTAACACTGTCTGTCACTTATTCTAAAATGCTTGCAGCATAGAGGTCTTTTTGGATGTTCGTTGTAACCTTGTTTTACTGACTACACTTGATTTCATTGCTACGGTGGTCTGATTGAATGAAACGTGACGACATTCTTGTTTTTTGTTTTCACTAGCAAAGAACTATGTTTGGACGAAGTTCTCGTTCAAAATATGCCATACAATCTGAATTCCATACCCATGTAATATCATTGCGCAGATTTTTCCTTTTTGCTGTCATTCAAGTCTCTTACGATATACGATTCACGAAGCTTATAGATCTAGAAACGAATTTATCAAAGCTTTTCAAAGCGTTTTTACGGCATCATGAGGTCACATGGTTATCACTAGACCCATGGCCATGCGAGTAGGGATGGCGTCAATGTGATAAGGACTTTTCAATGCTACCTGCAGTTATAATAGGATATTAAAGCTGACATCACGAAATCGAAACTGGGATTTCGGTTCAGTTGACTTAGATTTGACCCATTTTTTTTCAATGAACAGTCTTGTACGTTCTCTGTATGGTCCAGAAAATACTTGACTTGTGCGACTTCCGGAGTTTAGCGGATTGCTAATCTACTTTTTACAGCAAGTTGAAACTCAGTAAACTGCCTTATACTCTTAGTCTGGTCTAATCGGTGACTTTTCCATCGTCTGTTCCATTTTGGAGAGAATTTTGAATGTTTAAATCAGTGACCCTATCTACGTGATCTGTTAGGTTCGACTGCATTAAGGTTTTCCTGCTACAGTAATAGGGGATAATTCCTGGTGATAAGTAATGGGCTCTTAATATGAAGCTTTTTTCCATAACGCTAAGGTTTTCCACTGACGGGTTTTAAACTATCACCAAAGTTCTCAAAATCAATGGAAATGACCAGGATCTATCGGTCACGCTGGACCTTATGAAATTATTGGAAATATTAGTCTGATTTACATTCTAAACGCTAAGAGGAAATCGTTAGTCTTATGGCTTCGTGTATTGTTGAGTTGACAGCCATAATCTTGGGAATGTGATCCCGTTAAGGTGTTTTTTCTTATAAAGTTAGTGACAGGGTTATGTTGGCTAATGAAAAGATTATAGATTTTCTGTTAAAATGCGGCTAAATGCGATATCCTGCTAGGAATAGTATTGTATGACAAAGGCAATCTAAATAAAGAACCACGGGGTATAGTATTGCTAGTGATTAATTTCAGATTCACCAGAACAACAGATCACTGGTACCGAAGTGGCAGGAACATTGAGCGAAAGCGTCCTTCTAGATAGCTCTGACCTCGAACAGAATAGGGATTCAATCTTTAGTGGAGGAGTAGAAGAGAGCGGTGTTCATGCGGTAGGATCCGATTTTGACTGTGGTGGAATCGAAGTGGTATGGCTAGCAAATGATGAACTGGATAACGTGTTAACGGATAGGGAAAGGTTCGATTTCTTCCTTATACCAAGCTTCTGCGCATTAAGCCGCTTAAGGAAATGATTGGAGTACTTTCCTAACGTTGGTTAGAGAACTATTACAACCGTTTAGTCAAGTATTTTATACAGCTGACTATAAACGTCCAAATACAGTATATTTCGGGATAGTGTCGTATGCTCCATCATACCTTCCGCTGTGAAAATCTCAAAATTAAGTTTACAGAGCTTTTCTGGAAGCAATTTCTAAATATGTACAACGCTGTCTTACAAAGATAAGGGGTTTTACAATCAGCTGCGAAGTAAATAAGTCAAAAAGTTGAGCGAAAAGTTTTACTACTATGATATAGAGAGTGAGGTGAGCAGAGGTATTTGTTTATAATTCTCCTTGTACTGAAGAACTTTTGTATGTCCAACTATAATCGCGAACATTTAAGGCCTAATACATACTTTGAGTAAGACCTTCTGGACAAGAATTTTGAAGTCCTACTTAGCTCGTATGACCCTGCCATGGGGTCAGACCCTTGCTGTACAACCCATTTTGACATCCAGAACCATTAACCACGATAAATCAATATTGATGTTAAGGGTTGGGTTGTTTTTCCGATATGAGCATAGGATTACAAATTTGTTTCTGAATTTCGTGGTTTTACTAGTTACGTGCGATTTCTAATGGTTGAAGTTATTGTTGCATGCGAGAACCATAGTAGAACTTATGAAAACTTGTGCACAAATCAATAAGGGTTTTTTTGGAGATACTGGTGATATGTCGCGTCGTTCTCAGCTGTCCAATAATTTCAGTGAACTGCTTTATCCAACAGACAAAGTGGGCGCAAGTGAAATGGCAACAGTCGTTGATTCAAGTTGGTTCATTGTTGCATTAAAATAGTGCTTGTTTTACAAAGTAGTTTTTAGTAGTAGTATTTAAGCCT
Source organism: Angiostrongylus costaricensis (assembly GCA_900624975.1). Lineage (NCBI taxonomy): Eukaryota > Metazoa > Nematoda > Chromadorea > Rhabditida > Metastrongylidae > Angiostrongylus > Angiostrongylus costaricensis. The sequence continues at coordinate 117,790 of UYYA01003910.1, read as the reverse complement.
CGGAGAGGGTGATACCGGATTCGGTCTCCATTGCGGACACCGTGGGTCCTTAGTTTTTCAAATATCTCAGCATCATTGTGGTTATATTCCACATCATATCCTGCAATGAAAAAAGAATAGGCAGCAAATAGAAACTGAGTACAGAGCAGTTTTTGTCTAAATTCCTTAGACCTCTTCATGTCTAAAACATAATAACAGCATTAACGTCTGTTTGATTTCGATGTGATTACAATTACAGAAATCTGCCACTCTGACAGTCCTAACCCTCCTAATCACACGGCTTCCAGTAACGGAGCGGTATCAGATCAGAGTTCTTCAGCTCTTCCACGAACAACTTCCAAAGTGCAACGTTAGCTATTTTAGTTGTTGTTAACTTGTTAATTTCTCTCCTTATCGCAGCGTCTTTAGATGAAAAGGGTTCTACAAAAATTAGTTGTAAAGTAGATATTTGTAGATTGTGAACTAAGAAAAGGCTAGCGGAATCACTAGTGTTTTGGTGGTCCTGTAGATGTTGAAGTGTGGTTTGTAGGTTTGCTCAGTGGTTGGAGAACACAGCGGATTCAGTTTCTCATATCTTAACTTTACTAAGTACTGTCAGGTTTTTCCTTGATTTTCGTGCATGGTAAAATCTACCACATATAGTAGCTCACTGATTGTTCGGCCTTCTACAGTTTATTCAATGAAACAAATTTGTTTCAAAGGTCTTTTAAGACCATTGTCCCGTATCAGTTTCAAATTTTGTTTACCCTTGTCATCATGCGATATTTCTGTCTAGCCTCTATACTTCGAGGTCATCCTACGCCACTGGATTCCACAAATGAATGTGATGTAGCTCATTCCGTCCATTCCGAGCCAAACTTCTTTGCAGGAATCGACGACGAAAGCGTTAGTGAGCAGCAATATGTGTACGTTGTGGTGTAATTCATTTTTTATCTTCATTCGTTTTTTACTTGGTCCACTAGACGCCGTAGACTTCTATATAGCTTGCCATTTCCTCCATATATGTATATATATATATGTTTATTTCTTTGTTTACTTATTTAGGAAAGCATGTGGCTTGTGGACACAAGACGTCCAAAAGGTAGACACAGTAGTTTCATCTGGAGCTGCTTTTGGTGTTGATCCACCGAACCTAGCCAAGCCATCGCAACCAAATTCTCTTCACTTGAATGATCAACTTAATAGTTAGTAGTATTCTGAATCTGGTTTTTTTTAGTTTGTAGGAAATTGACTATAGCAGAACAACCTTATAACGTGGTAAGTTTTTTTCACTTGCATTTAATCTAAGAAAATTCGTTAAACTGAAACTTTTTATTTAGCTATCAATTCTTTAGGTATACGACGTAAATTTGTTGTTTAGACGAACGCCAATTGTCCTTCGGTGATCGAAAGCTTATGTTGCGAAGTAGTCATGTTGAAGGAAATGTGCTGCCCAGAAATAATTCCCATTTGGGGTTGTCCAGAGCCGTTCCGAGTGAAATTGTGGCAACGAATAAGGAATGTTCACTTCAGCCACAACAACAAAGATATAGCTATGCAAAAACATCTAACCCTTGCTGGACTTACGCTCTAGTGCCGAACCATCAGTTGTCGCAGAACTCGCTCCCAGCGTTTATGAATGGCGTGCTGCCAATTAGCCAACAATCCGGTCTTCCCCAGAACCTCGACATAAATTCAAATGTTTTGTCGTGTCATATGGGTGAGTATCGTCTCGTCCATAAGCACTGTTTGTGTTCAGTAGGTTGTTCTTTTCAAGGTCAACTTCATCGACCGAAAGAGTGTTCTACTCAATTAAATGTTAGTTCGGCGCTTGAGCCGCCAAGGTTTGCTTTTTTTCTACTTTTTAGTTTTTTTTTCAGAATCTGTTTACCCCACGAGGCTCGATATTTCTCTTGGATTGTTGAATGGCTCAAAATAAACAACCATGTACAGTAGTTTATGAACAGTTATGGGATAGAATCAACATTTCTGTGGTGCTCAAGCAGTTTTAGTCATGAACTGATTCTGAGGACGGGTGTTTTCAGTTCTTACATTTACATCAACAACACTTACTAACAGTCATTATTAATTTTAAGCCAATAACTATTGGTAACTCGACTTCTTAATTGCAGAGATTTTAGAAACAATGCCGAGGCAGTAGTTAAAGCTTCGCATCTTCCTTTGCAACAGTCTATGTGCGTATACACATCATTTCTTGAACCAATTCCGAACCATTCAGTTTTTAACCAACAAGTGGTTGATAGTTCTGTACCTCAAAATTCTACAACTACGAGTAGTAAGAATAAGGTCAGTTATTTTTCATTAATTTTGTCATTGAAGTAAGTGTATATCTGTCTAAACTTTAAGAGCTTTAAATGGGAAAGCGCTGAAGTTACTCTTCCGAATGGAAGTGGGACTGCATCTGTAATACGCTCTGTGTTGAGCTAATTAAGTCATACTTATGGTAATAATCATTTGAAAGTCTAATGAGATTTTGGCTTCCGTGATTTCTCTCTCCACGTCTGTATTCATCTTATCATAGTCAGCGATCGTTCGTTGACAGAAGGTTGACCAGCTTCTTTTTACTACTGTGATAGAAGAGCTAGGAATGTGAAATTAGATAGTTGCCTACAAAAGTTTCTGGTGACTACACTAAGAATGCTGAAGAAAGTGTTTACATTCTCTCAGCTTTCAATATATGCCGGCAGACCGTATTGTTCAATTGTTGAAGTTTTTCAATGAAAATGGTAATAAATTGAATCTACGTTCTGGTAGCCCTATCAGTGAAATATTCCTTTGAATGTTGTCCGTTATGATTACTAGTCAGTCAAAATCACATATCTGCAGCACTGATTATGTAATTGTTTAACAGTGTCGAGCTACTTTAGGATACATAGAATTGTGAATGGTTTAGTGGACCAAAACCTTCCATAACTGGACTTTATCCGTGAGTAGTGGTGACAATAAGGTTTCTACTTTGTTAATTGGAGAAACCTCCTAACGACTTACCGCCTCATCGTGGCTGGGAGATGTTGCTGTGTGTTGCGCTGCGATGTACAGGAAGGGGATTCATCTACCGATGGGGGTCTCCCATCCTGAGAAGGAGTCCGGCGTTTCCATTAGGACGCCCAGCTAAGAGTGAACTAATACTAGGATCCACCACTGTCCTGGTATCAAAATAGTAGCATAGTGGCAAATCTCCTAATCCACAAGGGCTGCGGCTGCCTGTCGTGGTGACGGCTTGAGGTGGACTTAGGCCAGGTCAGCCTCGGGATTCCAGGGAACCACAATGGCTTAACCAGCAAATCTCCGAAAAATGATTATGCTGGGGCCCTCACAACAAAGGAGGACGTACTATTCAAGTATCAAGTATCAAATGAGAGCATAACACATCCATCAAATTTCAACCTACCTTTGTCGTAAAATATTAGTTTTTTTATTTACTACCTATTCTTTTTTAGTGGAAGGATATTACGTGAAATATGACCACAACGATGCGGAGACATTTGCAAAACTCCAGTGCACAGGTGTCTGTAGAGGGGATCGGACTCAGTACTACCATTTCTATGAGCTGACTTGTTCACAACCACTACCATGCGGGTTCTTCCTCTATTCATCTTCTTTCTCCTTCTTCTTTATTTCTATTATTGCTAGAACTAGAACTTCGATAGTAGTAATCAAATGAATTTCAAGTTTTGTGCTTAACATTTGATGTGCACACTGCGACGCTCGAAACGACTCTTAAATTACACGAGGCATGTTTCAAAATCTACTAGGTGGAAATAGCTCAATACGTAGAACATAAAGAACTTTAGTGATCCGAATTTCCTTCCCATAGATTATCCAAGAGAACAGTTGCACTTTTAGCTGTTTTTAAGGCCATCTAGTTCCTGTTCTTTTTTTCCTCTTTTCTTACTTCTCTAGAAACATCAATCATCTATTCGTCGCTATCTTTAGGAGGCGAAAAAGCAAAATCTGGCCACTACATGATTGTTTTTCAAATAATATGGTTATCAATTATCCACAGTATCAGACTTGTCTGGGAGGATAGCAGCACTTGTCGATACATCGATAGGCTACCATGAGTAATTGTACAGCCCAGATATGCATTCAGTCACCTCCAAACGATGCTTAATGAAGTCGAATGCATGGCTCATCGCTCAGGGATTGATCAACGCCGAGAGCTTTATCCTTGATCCTTTAATTATCCACGTATTATCAAAGGCTTATCCAAAGCTTTTGTTAGAGCGGTGTCTATTTTCTGCACCACAAAACTGGGAGGTTTTATTGCTTTATACTAGTTGTCTGTAATTAAGTAAATGGATTTTTCTTTAGCTCGCTTCCTATATCTTGTGCTTCCTTTTTTTCTTTCAGGATTTTTTTTCCAAACAATTATTAAGTTTAGAGAGCTAGTAGAGCTGAAAGTCTCATATTGTTTATTACTTACCTTGTAGATAAGTAATTTTTCTTTTTTAAATGCTATTTTTGTATCTTGTATCTTCTTTATTAGACCGTACTTCCTCTCTACTATTTGGTCCCTTCAGAATATTGAGCAGAATTCAGGATTTAGCGAGCTGAAAAGTGGTGCCCTTATTCTAGTTAGTTCTTAGTTGATTCTGTGAGAAGTTCTTCGTCTCTAATAGTTCTACTGCATTGTCTCGATCTATTTGTTATTTATTGGTGAAGATATGGTCTATCTCGGTTTTTTTTAAAACAGTGTTTTGGTGTAGTTGAAGGCTTTATATCTTGTTCTTTACTCTGTCTGGGCTCCGGGATTGTTTTTATAATGTTTTTTAATTATAACACGTATAACAACGCGTACTAGTTTTATCTTTTTGCTTATAATCCTAACACCGTAATTTACATCCCTATGTTTTCTAATGTTCTTTCTTTTCATGTTAATAGAATATGGTAGCGAATTCCATAGCGTGGTGGTCACGGTAGAAAAATAAAAGGACAAAGCTGTCGGCGTTGATCAATTCCTGAGGGATGCACCGTGCATTCGAGTTCATTATTAATACTTGGTGGTGATTGGATGCGTATCTGGCCTTTACATGACTCGCGCTGGCCTACCAATGTATCGAGTCAGTATCCTCTCAAACAGGTCTGGTACCAATTTGTCTAATCAGGGAAGGATGGAAGGCTTGATGAACCTGGGGCGCTGGGATCGAGCCTATGTCTATTGCAAGGCGTCTCTGACCACTGCGCTACATGCGTCGCGATGATAAAGATATCGAGCAGTAATGAACGGAAAAGTGGTAGTTCGAACATGCGCCATGCAATAACCTTCAAGGGTTGGGAAATAAAGAGCTTGTCTACGAAAACTCCCTCAGTCTAGAAGACCGGCAATAGCCTGCAATGAATACCTGCGAAGGCCCTACTACCGCTACTGCAAGATTCCAGGGAGAATCCGCTCCACTCGCACTCAGAGACGTTTGCAGACTCAGACATCGAGTAAGTGAGTGAGGATCGAGTAAAAGAAGTGCTGGGATTCCCGTAGTGTTTGATTTCTGGTTATGTGAAACAGACAAATAAAATGATAGCTATTTCTAGGTTTAGGCCGTCGGCCATCTTACTCTGGAAAGCTATCACCCTTTTTCGTCTTCCTCAGAGCTGATGATCCGAGTCGATGGTCCATGCTTGTTATTCGTCTCGACGTGGCAGCTTCGCCTTCGTGTCCAGTCAGGTCTTCCTCAGCTGATAACAACACCGACTTCTGCACGATGTGCGCAATGATGTATGTCCGGAAGAAAAACAAGTTGTTATCACCGGACATTATATCGACCATCAGCATCGTGTATAAAAGGGCATCACTGAGTAAGGATGTCTCATTCGAGGAGATGGCTCACTGAAGAATACTTAATTCGACACGAAGGCGAAGCTGCCAGGTCGAGACGAATAACAAGCATGGACCATCGACTCGGATCATCGACTCTGAGAAAGACGAAGACGTCGAAACGTTAGCCGAAAATAAATATCATTATCAACCTCGTGTAAGCTCACCAAAGAAAGAATACATATTGATTAGTGATGCCGAGGTTCAAGGAAAGTCGGTTTCGAAACTATGACCCTTCTGTTATTACATTTTGATGCTTGTCCATCACATCATTCCATTGTTCTTTCATAACATTTGTTTAGTTTTCTATTTCTGTCTATTACTGTTTCTATTCCTTTCTTATAATCAAACAGTATCTTAAAGAACTCAGATGCTTTGGCGGGCGTCTCCTATGGAGGACGTCTTCTTAATAATCTTCAACCAATTCCTCATTTTTCGGCAAAAGACAGTTGCTTTTGAGGGTGTGTGACCAGAGAATGTGACTTCTGACTCGAGGAACTTAAAACGCATGTAGTCTGCAGCATCATTTTTGAGAAGCAATTCATTTTTTCTTAATTCTCAATCGTTATGATAAACCTGGAAAGGTCAAGAATAACTCCTCTTGTTTGCTATGATGAGGTTTGAGTCGCATTGGTTGGTCTAACACCAGTAGGGGTCACATTGAGCGCAGCGAAAAATTGGGCGTCATCACGAGAGTGGTAACAGTTGAAGCTCAGCGTGTCACTATACGCCCAATTTAACTTGAGGCAGAATCCTTTACATGGCTGCCAAACAACCAACGTGACTCCTGCGCCACGATTAATTACGAGCTAGATCTTTACTTCTGGTGTGGGGTATAAATGATGAAAAGAGCGATCGTACTAAATGTAGTGCTTCTTTAGTTGGATTTTTTCATTTACTAGTAAACACTTTCTTTTATATAACCCTACACCTCGTTTATGCGGAGCGGTTCCAGACACTTCTTCTATTCACTTCGTTCCCTATCACCTATCACTCATGAAAACTTTCACATTTGCAATGGATGGTTGTAGACTTTAGCCTTCTGTGAATGTCACTGAATACCAGACTAGTCTCACCTATGAGGCTAGAGGTAGCTGCCTGCTAGGGCATTCTTAGGTCTTCACCACAGGTTGTCTCCAACCTTTATGAGTTGAGTGGAAGCTCCCAGGCAACCTCTCGGCCATGGAGAGACGGGATGCTTTGTCGTCCCAACTCCGAGGTATACCAAGGCATTGCGTTATAATAGCGAACGAAATATCTACCGCTTCGCTATCCTTGCCCGAACAGAACGTAGATAACGTGTATGTGTAGTTTCTTTTGGAAGAATCGATACAAATGGTCTTGAGATAAAGTTTGGGATCCAATACAAATCTTATTTTATCAAAGAAAGGTCTCGAGGATCTACATTTGATTCTACAAGAACTTGTATACAAGTCCATTTTCAGTCGTACATCATAAACTTCCATATCTTTTGTATCACTTGCGTTCATTATTTTTCATGATAATGGTACGCGATAGCTGTACCATCCATTTTTTTCCTTAAAATATTTGAACTGCATCATGAGCGATATGTGTATTCCTTTCTTTTTACCCCGCTATTCTTATAACCGATTATGCAAATAGGGTTGAAATAAGGTGAAAGGTTCGTTTTAGACTCATCGGGACAACAACGATGTTGCAGTACTGTTGCAACAAAAACCATCATATAGCTCGACAACTGACAAAGGAAGACAAAGTCAAACCACGTCTGGTTTCCAAGTGCCATTTATTCCCACACGTTCTCAGGTAAGAAAGTCGGACTTAGTGGAAGATTAAAGTGATTGTGTAAGCTAGATTTACCTTTGTGATTGTTTGTGATTTGTTTATATGGTATAATTCTCTTTGCTAAAAAGTTGCCTAATTTCATCCATTTGGTTCTTTTCAAAAAAGAAAGGCTGCATTATGCAGTCTGGATTTTAAGGTGGATTCTCTGCGTAAAGGTCCTTGTAGCACACCAGCTTCTATGCCGTCGGCAAAGACGGTTCAGGTAAATTTTTATTTTATCATGTTGGACTTGTTATGTGCGTCTGTGAACGTATAAGTGGATATATACATATACATATATATATGTATATACATATGTATACATATATGTTGATTAGTTTGTGTGGTAGTCTCTTTTGTGTTTCCTACCCGCCACGGAGATTGTGTGTAGGTGCAGCAGCTCGCAATCTCAAACTTGCATAGTTAAACCTTTATAAATAATAGTAACACAACAGTTACAAACACATGATCAAGAATTGTGTACATAATTCATATAACGTGGTCGATAGGCAAGAACAGTATAAGTAAGAAGATGCACTCATAGTAATCGAGAGGCGTATACAATAAATTCATGAGGTATTGTAAGCAAGAAGGAAACCATCATGAAAATACCATATATATATGCATATATATATATATATATGAGTGTAGATCTCAACAATTAAAGTCTATTAACGAAGCGATGGAGCAACAAGCTAGAGCCAGTGGGAACAGTGTGGTAATGGAGTAGTGAGGTGTGCCTACAATGAGAGACTTCTAAAACGGTTAACGGTATATTTTGAGGAGAGACAACTCTTATACAACCAATGATTATGAGAAGAGGACGCTTAGCAATAGGAATCTAATAGAATGGAGGAGTTCGAGAAGAAATGATGGAAGCAAGGTGTACGTTATAGAGTAACGCGATTTTTGCTTGGAGAAGGCGGAAACGATCACAATGTCCCTGTGACATGTCAGATTGCTATGCCCACCGGATACACCTGGGTATGGAGGCACAGCAGTAGTTGCGAGAAAGGTGATTATATATATATATATATTATATAATGCATTACCAGTTACATCACCTCACGTGTATCATGTCGTCCCGTTGATCGTAGAATGACTCGAGCGGGCGCCAGTAAAACTTCTATTTTTCCCTCTCGCGTGAAAAACTAGCCCAGGGAGTGTACTCGCTCTGCAGAGTCATTGAGGATCTTACTTTTCTTCTAGGGTTTTCGTGAAGAACTCTGACCATCGGGTCGGTGGTGTTCCTGCAGTGCGTTTGACATCCCGAGGAATCCAGTCACTAACGGCTCTTATCCATCCGTTGTCATTCACACGCATTACGTGTGCGGCCCACCTTATCTTCGTCTGCTTGACCTACAGAACGGCATCTTTGTTTAGATTGTTGACGCAAGTCGGAGCTTCGGATCCCATCCCTTACTTGTATGACATGGGCAGGATACTCCTAACATCGGCCTTTCAGCTGAGCGTTCTATAACGCTAAGTGATCTTTTATCCTGATTACGCAGCGACGAAGTTTCTGACGCATACGTTAAGGCAGGAAGTCTCGTTGAGTCGAAAACGTGGGCATGGAGTCGGATGTCCTTTGTTCTCTTCACTATATCCTCGATGCTCGTGAACGCTCCCCAGGCCGCTCATTTGCTTCTGCTTAGTTTTGGAGCTAAGTCGTTCATCATATTGATTTACCGATCTAGATAGTTATAACTGGAGCATTCGGAGATGTTCGTTCCGTTGAGCGTGAATGGGCCATGCGAAACCAGTCCGTTCCTCATGAACATCGTTTTTGTGAGATTTAGTCCAAGACCAGTCTTTCCACAGGCTTTATTAAAGTCGGTCGGCATTCGTTCCACTTGGTTAATGTTTGGTGTTATAAGGACGATGTCATCAGCAAACCGAAGATAGTGTAATTGCTGACTATTGATTTTCACTCCCATATTATCCCATTCCAATCTTCACGTGACGTTATCGAGGGTGGCGGTAAATCATCAATGATAATCAATGACATCAATGATAATATCGTTGTAGAATGGTGATATCTTGGTTGTGAAATTCTTGTACAACTCAAGAAGAATCTTTTTGTCCTGAGTAGGGACTCCTTGACTATCAAGGGCTTCCATGACTGCTTCCGTCTCAATTGAATCAAAGGCCTGTAAATCGATGAAAGTGAGACAGAGCGGTCTTTTGTACTCTCGTGATATTCAATGAGCCTTGTTATCGTGTGGATGTGGTCCATCGAACTAAATCCTTTTCGAAATCCTGCTTGCTCATATGGCTGTCCTTCGTCCTTCCTATTTAGGTGAGAATCCTGTTTAGGATGGTTCGAGTGAGAAGTTGAGAGGTTTGTAGATGACAGACAGCAAGGAGATTGGCCAATAACTGACATCGTGGAGTTCACCATTCTTGAACAATAGCACGGTCCTGCTGGTCTTCCTCTAAGAGTGAATTTGCATTCGGATCTTTGAAAAGCCGTGCCAGTGTGTTTATGAGGACTGACTGAAGGTTCGCCAGGTGTTCAGATCTTATCCTGTCAAGATGTCAAGTCGCATGCATAAGATTATATATAACAAACATGGAAAGTCTATAGTAACGTGACAAAATTGAAAGCATTCTCTATAAGGTAGATAGTAGTCTCTATATTCTGAACTTACCCAAAGCCTTCATCGTATTAGTCGTGTGGAAAACGTGCAAAAAGAATGAAGAGGTGAGGACCGTTCTCTATTCAGTCGGAGACAGTATCCATATGTATCGTGGTGGTATTTGTCTATCTCGTGCGCTTGTGTGTATTTGTGATTATGAGAATGGCAGTAAAAACATGTTTTTCATAATTTGGGATCCGCAAGATGAAGATGGTGATGTTAATGTCCCTCTCACTTCTCAAGCATCGTTGTCGCGGTGTCCACCTTCGACTTGTGAGTTTCTTGGCACGTGTTTATTCTGTTTCTGTCGCAATTCTGTTGTTTCTTTTTACATATGAACACTACAATTGTACTTTTCGGATAAATGTGCATTTTAATCGTAAAAATTTTCTGGTAACAATTAGATCCCTGTTCAGAGACATGTGGTGTTTAAAGTGAATTCAAAGACTATCTGTGATTGTTGTTCTATTTGCTCTACATTATAATTTTTTAATGAAGTGGTTTCTAGCTCAGGAACTCAGTGGCATGTCATTATCACCAGTAATTGTGCCGTCTGTTTTACAGTCATCTGACGAAATAGTTGTTTTTAAAACGCTAGAACGAATAGAAGATGCTCTGTTAAAGCATTGTTACTATCCTAGGTAAGCCTTAGGTACTAAGTTTGAAATTGAGCTCTTTGCATCAGATCTTAGGACGAATGTACCAAGCAGTTTTTGAAAGTAATTTCCAGGAAGGTATCACAAACCACTGACGTACTTCTGCAGAAAAATATGAAGAAGTTGGAAAGTTAGTTCGGTTACGAATTTTTATTTCATTGGATATCGAATTGTGTGCTTAGTTAAAATATGTACTTACTTACTTGGACAGGCCGTCCTCACTGGTTGACGAGGCCTCAGCATATCCTTCACTTTCGGAGTTTTACTGGTTTAACCATTGTGTTTCCCTGGAGCTCCGAGGTCAGCCTGGCCAAAGTCTGCCCCGGGTCTTGACCACCGCAGGTAGTCGCTGCACTTATAGATCAGAGGAAGATTTACCATAATGCGACTAATTTGATAGCAGGCCGGTGGTGGATCCTGGTATTGGTTTACTCTTAGCTGGGCTTCCTGATGGAAACACCGGGCTCTTCAGCTTGGGAGACCTTGAGAGAGGATGAATTCCACCCGCTGTACATCGCAGCTCAACGCCCAGGAACAGTTCCAGCCACGATCAGGCGGTAAACCGTTGGGAGCCTAGTTAAAATGAGAGAGATAATCGTCGTTTGTATCTTACTATTGTAAAATGTGATGGGTTTTAAAGCTAAAGAATGTTGTTTTATGTTTTAGTGACCACGACGTTATCCTCTAAAGTTCCACTGAATTCTGTTCACTCTCAGGGTAGATATTTAAATGACACCGTAGGTTATCTAGATATTTTAGTGAAGTGGTGACACTTCTGTGCAACTTTAGAGTTTTCATTCGGAATGGTTTTCTTTAAGGTGCCAAAAAATGATAAGACACCAGGAATTCTTCCTTATGTCTCAAAGGCGAGGTATCCTAACATGATGGATGTTAACTTTCGACGACGACCTGGGAACAAAACAGTGAGTTCAAGTTGGTGACATAGTACGTTAAACGGAAGTAAGCAAAAAGAAAATTATGTTCGAATTTCGCCATTCGTTTCAGCCTTATCGGCCTCGTCACCTTTGCTTTCAAACACGGGAAGTTATTGGAAGAGTATGCGCTTATTTTCGAGAATTTGCGAAAAGATTTTCCGCGTAGGTTCTGTTTCATCTTAAGCTCATTGATAAATCGATGCGAATGTTCCTGAAATCCATCGAACCAGCTTGTAACCCTTAATGTCTTGCGTAATTCTGGTCGAAAACTTCTATTTCTGCGGCAGTCTTGGCAATAACATCGCTGGCACTCCATTCGAAAATCCGGATCGTATGGCGTCTCATGCCACAGGCTTCACTATACCTACCATCCGAAGATGTGGAGAGCGCATGGAAGCTGTGCCTTTATGCACCTATCGCCCTGGATCGGTACCAACAGTAAGCAAGTTTCTTTTTTCTCTTCTCCTTAAAGGTTTTAATTGACGAATCTAGATTTATTAAACGCTTTCTTATTTTGTTGATATACGAAAGTTTTTAAAGGACGAAGAGCTCTCTAACTTGTCGGTAACATTTTCGGACGAGCCATGGTATGCCAGTTCAAAGGGTCGGGCTCGACCAATGCCAACAATACGAAGAAGACCTAGAAAGCGATCATTACTGTCTTTAGTTAGCACATCTGAAGCCGAGGTTAGTTTTTATCACGATTTACTACTGCAAAAGATTCTAAAGTTAATGTTGTAGTTATGTTATAAGGTCTTATAGTTTAGTCTTACAGTTCATCATGGGATAGCTGTATAGAAAGGTTTCTTCTTATAGTTTAGTATTTGACTAGTAACTTGCCGTTGTTTTTTCTTTCTCATTTAAGTTAGTTCGCTATCGTTTTCTTCTTTGTTCGCATCTCATATTTCAACTGTCCTCAGCTAATATCAAACTTTTAACTTTATTTACTTTGCTGAGATATTTGCAAAACTCTGGACCGCAGGTGTCTATGGTGGGGAACCAACGCGCTATTGTCCTTTCCGGGGAGTAACGCGTTTACCACCACACCATGCGGGTCCTTTGTTTCGCCTGTCTCTCAGCTATTTCTATCGATCTTTTTGCCACAGCAATCACCCGTCAGCGGGGTTGATCTGGGGCGCCCAAATCGGCATAGAACCCAGTTAAGCTGCGGCTGTAGTTGAAATCACAATGTTATACCTTTTTATTTTTTGCCTATTATAATTTCGCGGCAGGCTACTAAGCGAAATACAACCACAACGTTGCTGAGATATTTGCAATAGAAATCGATAGAAATAGCTGAGAGACAGGCGAAACGAAGGACCCGCATGGTGTGGTGGTGAACGCGTTACTCTCCGGAAAGGACAATAACACTTTCATTGCCCACCATAGACACCTGCGGTCCAGAGTTTTGCAAATATTTCAGCATCATTAAAGTGATATCACACTGTTTATCTTTTATTTGCTGCCTATCATTTTTCTCATGGCAAACTATTATGTGAAATTAAACCACAGTGATTCTGAGATATGAGCAAAACTCTGAGCTCCAGGTGAGTTTCGAACTCGCGATTACCCTTTCCTGGGGCCCGCAATTACATGGGCTCCCGGAAAGAGCTGACCTGAAGTTCCGAGTACTGCTCATATGTTTGTTGTCTCCGTGTTTTCAGCTGTTTTAAGTAGATATGGGTTTGTAAGCGTTCGTAATCTTTTTTTCAGGCTACTTGCTTCATAATGTTATATTTTGCATGGGAATTCATGATCTGTGCAGATTTTATGTGATGATATAGCGGATATTTGCTCATTTGCAGAGATTTCTTTAAAAAACGCATCATTTATAATTTATGAAAAGAGAACTATGTAAAGTTAGAGACATAAATCTATAGATACAGGAAGGAGTTACATATATATGTCCACTTTTTTGTTTTTAAGGTATAGTAAGAAGCTTGAAGACCAATCTGGATAATATTTCAGGACCCTGATGACGAGAAAATTGTTGACAACGTTGATCTTGAAGAGCTTGAAGAAAATGAGGATGGCATTCCCATGCGGCGAAGATCGCAGAGAATTCGGAATCAGCGAAGAGCCAAGCTACTTATACGTCTAAAGGGGAAGAATCACGAGCAGAAATCAGCCAGTCTTTTGAAGAGTGGTAGAAAATTTGTAAGAGTAATTTAAGAAATAACAAGTTAATGTTTGATTTGAGATAACGGAAAGAAAGGACATGTCGGCGAAGAAGGCACAAATTTGTATAAAGGAAATGTCGGCGAAGAAGTCACAACTTTGGATACGACGTACTGTGGAGACTCGATGAAACAACTCAGCATTTGTACTATGGTAACTCAACTTCCCACGATGCCGGGAATAAGAAAAAGGCGTTGTAGTACAGCGTCTTTGAAGTTATGCCATTCGGTGAGTAACAATTATTGATCAGTTATGAAACAAGGCAATGTCTTCAAAAATACTCAAAAGAGCTTGCAGGGGTTCTATTTTAGGAGAGGCTTGCAAGTTTTTTATTTCAGGATGCCGACAGCGACAGGAAGGATCGTCATGCACCTACGATTAAACGTTCAAGAAGTGCAACCAAAATTCCTATTTCTACCGCTACGAGCGTCAAGGAAATAAGCTCGTTCACTCAAATTCCAATGTGCACTGAAGACACAACAGTAACAATCGTCGAACGCACGGATCGAACCGTGGTTGTAGGTTTGGATGTGACAGCAGTCGAAAATCAGTCTTCTGGAACTGTTGTTTTGTCTTAGATGTTTTATTTCATCGCTTCTATTGTATAGCTATTACTGTTCAAACCTATCGAAATCTCATTCTTGGCAGCTGTGGTTGTATTTGTTGGTGAGCTCTGCTAAAATCGTTAGGAAATTGTTCATAAATGCGTTCGACGCGCACAGAGCACGCGGTGCTGTTAAATGGTGGTTGCGGTCCATGTTGTTAGGTCAGGATCGTATTCTGTTTTGAAAATTATGGTCGTAGTGGGGTTTAGATTTGTCTCAAAATGAAAGCAGTTGTCTGCCTGGTCAGTAGTTGTTATGGACTGGATTACACTTATGTCATTTATTTATGCTTCTTTTCTTAGTTTTCGAGTTCTTCACTCACGTGATGTTCTGAAGAAAATCATTACTTGTTGAATTAATAACCAGAATCAACACAAGAAGAGCAGAGTTTAGGAATAACCTATAACAAATCTTTCGCCTGGTACTCTTTTGCTAGTATTATTTTGTTCTTATACATATTTTTTATATATAAATTCCTACATGATGTACCAGATGTTCGGATGTTTTAATAAAGCAACTAAAGTACGTTCTTAGCGCTGTATAATATTTCGTTCTTCGCTCAAGCCTGGTTTCTTCCCAGGTCACTCACTGTCACTGCGTTGTCAGGGATTGAGCTGTTTGCTCTCCTATTTGAAGAGTAAGACGTTCTCAGATCATTTCAAAATGAGTTAATGGGCTAGTACCACCAGAAGGAGGATATTACAATGAACATATATTGGAAACCCATCATTCTGGGCGTCAATTTTCGTTGTTTAGTTAACATAAAGCAAACACATTAACACTCAACAACAACCTGATTCCCATAGGAATCATTTACAGGCGGATATTGTGGCTGGGATGACCTCTGTGGAAGTCGTGGTGTTCTTTTCGGTGGTTTATACTAGCGCTAGAACCCTTCCGTTAGAGTACAATCAATCGATAAATCGTCCAATGCATTGTGGCGGACACTGAACAGGAAATGCACGCTGTTTCTGCACCTGGAACTGTACCGAAGATCTTTTCTCGAGCGGTTTCACTGACTGGTATTTACTGAATTTATGATTACCATACTAAACTTGACTGGCAATGGACTCAACATAAGATGTAAAACAGTTTCAAATCTGAATACAGTATGGTTGTACTGTAGACAAGAGTGAAATGTACTAAATACTTGGGTACTTGGATTGCCCGTCTCCACTGGTTGTGCGGGTCCCAGCAAAATTTCCACTTTCCGGAAATTTGGTGGTTTAGCCATTTCGGTTCTCTGGAGTTCCGAGGTCAGCTTAGCGGAAGCGTTCCTCATCTTCCTCAGGTCGTCATCACCCCAGGCAATCGCGGCCCTTGTGGCTCAGAGGGAGATTGTAAACCACGCGACTAGTTAAGACGGTAGTGATTTCTGGTATTTTAATGAAGTGACGCTTTTATTAACAGCCTTTCCTTTTATCATGGCAAGGTATGATGTGTAATATAACCATAATTATGCTGAGATATTTGCAAAACTTCGGACGGCTGGTGTGTGTGGTGAGAATCGAACTCGATATCACCACTTCCGGAGGCTGATGTGTTCGCCACTACGCCATGAGAGTCTTTCGTTTCGCCATTCTCTCACCCATATTTTAACTTAAAGGCTATCAGCAATCACCCGTCAGTCAATCACCTGATATTTCACTTCATTTTTTTTGTAGGACCCGCTTTTCACACCTCGTATGCGGGTTCCAGCACTTCCACCATGTGATCCGTTAACTGGTATCCATAATCCGCCACGGTCTTCCAACTTTTTAAGCGTGGCTTTGGCTGCTGCTTTAAGATTTTCATTTCTTCTTGAATGTCGTAAAATGCTAGTCGAATCGACTCTCCCAGGAATCTTGAGATCTTGAGACGTGCTGGAGCGTCCCACTTGAATTGCAAAGAGTGGTTTTTTCCCGGATAGGTCCGGTACCAATTTTCCGATCCCGGAGAGATGAGAAGTTTGGTTAGCCTAGAGCGGGATTGAACCAGTACCGTGCTCTTGATGAGCGGCATGACTACCACCGTGGCTGTCAGCTCCCTTGAATTATGGTATTGGTTTGCTTTAAGCTGGGCTTCCGGATAGAAACATCGGACTCCTTCTCGTTGGGAGGATATGTTGTAGGTAGTTGCACACGATTCATACCCATAGAGAAATAGAAAAAAGTCCCTTCTAAAAATCGGGCACGTTCTTATTTTCTCAATTCTTCCGGTTATGGAAATATTATCGTCTATTGTTGAAAAACTAGTAGATCCGTAACGAAATAAAATTAGGCGTCGTCTTATGTAGCATCGAAGTAAAATAGAGCGTCATCCCAAATTTGTTACATTTGCTTCAAATATCGAATCCAGAAAAGTCAACATAACAAACTTATGAGAAGGGGCACGTGTAGAGCGGCGATTAGAGGCGCCATGCAATACACTTTGGATCGATCCCGCCCCTCAGGCTTAGCAAGCCTTCCATCCTCCGGTGTCGGCAAATTGGTACCAAGTTCGTCCGGAAGAATGGCAGCATTGGCTCGATACATCGGTAGACCACGGCGAATCACTGTAGAAGCCAGATATGCATTCAGTCACCCCTAATGATGCTCAATGAAGTCGGATGCATGGCGCAACCCTCAGAGCTTGATCAAAGCCGAAAGCTTTATCCTTTTTCTATTTTTTTAAAGTTTGTCATCATAATGTTATGCCTTTTTATTTTCTGCCTACTATAATTTCGCGGCAGAGTACTAAGCGAAATACAACCACAACGTTGCTGAGATATTTGCAAAACTCTGGACCGCAGGTGTCTATGGTGGGGAACGAACGCGCTATTGTCCTTTCCGGGGAGTAGCGCGTTCACCACCACAGCGCGTTTTCGCAAGGCTTTTCGAGTGGTATTTTATTCATTCTTTTTGCCAAGAGTCACAGAGAGAGCTTGGTTTGCGAATATCTGAACAAAGCCGCTATTGATAAGGCGAAAATTTTGACACCAGTCTTCGGGCCAGAAAGTAATTTCCTTCTCAACTCCGTTTTTCTCGGATCCCTCATTCCTGGTTATTTACGGATGAGTGGTATATCCAGGGGCACGTGACACACCTTAGGGGTCACGTGCCATGCCCTATGTGGTGTCGAAGAGAGCGGTTAGGTCGGCTAGGGTAAATGCAGGCCACAACAGAGAAATGAAGTGCCTAGCACTACCTGATCAAGGCTAAGTCGTCGGCATAAACATGGGCACACTGTAAATTCTATCAGAAATTTCTCAGCTTCGTACTTCTAGATGCAACGAATTGCGCTAGCCGATTCTCTTTCTAGCCCATTCATGACAATGCGCATTGGTCTCAATGCGATCATTCTTTCGATCTTCCTTTTACTCTTTTCCTAAGCACCAATACATTTCACAATGTTGGAGCGAGATGTTTTCTACATATCAATTATATGGAACTCGTTTTATCTACACGAGTCAGGTGGTGAGTCCATGGCTTTTGAAGCGCTAAATTAATCCATAAATTTTGTTGAAAAGATGTACGAACGTTGAGTTTTTATTTACTACCTACTACAGTTATTCTCGGCAGGGTACTTTTTGAATTGCAAACACGATGATGCTGAGATATCCGCAACACTACGGCCCGCAGGTGTCTGTGGTGGGGATCGAACATGCTATTACCCATGCCCGGGGCTAACGCGTCCAACACTACACCGTACTGGTCCTTTGTTTAGCCTTTCTCTCAGCTAGATTTCTATTTACCAGTGCATCAGCAATCACCCGTCAACGGGATTGATCTAGGGAGCACGAACCGACATTGAACACAGTTAAACTGAGGCCGTAGTCAAAATATGCAAATGCTATTGCCGTGTAAACACGAGTACGTGAGTCCTATGACGATTGCCTGTTTACAGCAGGCACATTGAATGAGAAGAAAAGGAAAGAAACTGCTTACTTTCGCATCCTGGATACGACAGACGTCAGCCAATAGGAGTGCAGATTACTGTAAAGGGCGGGTCATGACGTAAATTTCGTCATCGTTTAGCAGTTCACACCTGGTACACTTCTGTTGTTATTAGTAGGCGTACTGGTACTCCCTTGATGTTTGTTTAACTGTATTGTCTTTTGTATACGCCCTTACATCAGATATGATGCTGACGGTATCATTTTGGTTGGTAGTGGTCTCGGTTGGCACGGAGAGGGATCGAACCTAGGATATGCTCATTGAACTGTTCCATCGTATCACTTCTTCTGCATTTGTTGCTCTAACTAGTGAATATAGACGTTTTTCCTTGCCATCACTTATGCGGCTACTCTCTAACATGATAGAAACCGTCAATTTACCACTATTTTTAGAATGTTTGGAGTGGAATCTGGGATGGAATTGCTGGTTGATCCGTTTCGGATGGACGATGGTAAGTATTGTTATTGAAATAATAATAATAATAATATTCTACGTTCACATTTTATATATCCATGTCCATATGTACATATGTGTATGTACGTATACACATGTGTCTATGCGTATACAACATCTATATATCTATGTGGGTGTTCTCACAGAGTCATCCACTAAGGCTTAGTGGGTAGCTTGCATATTCGCTTCCTTTCGTAACTTATGTAAATGTAGGGACACTATGGTCTGGATCCAATCCTAGATGGCACCGTATTGATTACGAAATATCCGATCCCATCCTGTGGACCTGGATTTCTTCATCACTGGTGATATACCGCATAGATTCTAGTTGGGTACGGAGAAATCATGTACTGGTAGAGTTTATACTACCAAGAACGCTAGTGCTTTTCATTGGTTTTCAACGCTTACTACTTTTTTCAACGGTTACATCGAAAAGGTCTTTATTCTTTAAGTTCTCTAACAGTTCTTTTTCTCGTTTTAAGCTGCAATTTTTGTTCCTTTTCGTTTTTAGCAGGTTCAGAAACCAAGTGCTATGATCTGCGCAGCATAAGTTGGGTTCGAACCAAACTACCTGTGCCATATCCCTTGGTTGTTAAGGGCTTTAGGATCTTCTGATATTTTTGGCTGCTTTGGAAGTAATGTACCAAGAGGAAACAGCTACTAGATTTTATCTGAAAAGATTGAGCGTTATAGGGCTGTTTTTAGCTCATTCAGGGTTTTCATGACCTTACTGGATGCTTTGGGTAGTGGTAAAACTTTGTGTAGGTGTACATTTCCTTCTTGCAGATCCGACACCTAATGTCATGTTGAACAGCATCGTCGACAGTGGAGAAATGAGTGTGAGACATCCGGAATTTGAAAACAGGGAGATCACTCTAAATCAAAAGTACTCGTTCTTCATTGATTCTTTTCGTGGCCATACATTCTATTGACGGGAAGATCGTTCCCATTGTTTCAGCTTAAGCTAATTTACTGACTCGCCTTACCTAGCTTCAGTTACCTCTTCCTACTTTCCAGGTTACCAAGAATGCCACGAATATCTTTAAGTTATAATGTGGCTCTTTTGTTAGCTACAGTATCGCCAACATCTCTCCAAAGGTCCATGGCAACATTCCAGTCATTTTTTTTGTTTATTATAGGTCTGTTGACGGAAATACTAACAGTACACCGATTGAGTCTTGTGGAAATTTCGATATCTGTGAGTTTTAACTGTGATAATAACCTAGATTTGCTTTGTGTATACACCTTTCATTGCAACTTCCATTTTGACTTGTAGGAAAGTTTTCTGCTTTGCAGTGAATGAAGTGAATTTCTTCTGTCTTTAGACGGTCAGCAGTTTCCAAATGTTTACGATCATCAGGATATGTCCTGTGAGTGGAATTCCGCTCAAATCTTTGACCATGTCAACACTTATGGGCTATATTCGATGGATACATCGTCTCCGTACCAAGGTAGCCGCCTTTTTGTTCGCGTTCATCTTGGCACTTCTTTTCAGAGGAATGACGAAGTCGCTTATGAATTCAGACGATCTGAGTTTAAAAAAGGTTACATCATAGTTACTTTTAAGGATTTGAGATAGAATTGTTTTTTACTTTCTATACCGTGAGGAGTTTTCTGTCAGATGCTGAAAAGAGGCCAGAAATCAATGAGGATATGTTCGACCATTTTGGTTTTCGAACCCAATATCCAACGTGGAACAATTCCATTATGTAGGTGAACTTCTTGTATTCTTTTATTGGTCAATATATGTTTCTTTTGTTCTAGCAATGATCCGAACAACATCTATACAGCACCTGTACTACAAGAATCTTATACAGGAAATGACTATTCCGTCGAGAAATCGAATAGTCTGATGTATTGTGCTCCTCAATACTTTACTAGTAACGAGGTTTCTGGGCTTCCACCTCTGCGTGATAGTTACGAGATTCGTGGACTTCCATTCGTGCATGATAGTAACGAGATTCCGGGGCTTCCAACCGTACGTGAGAGTGACGGGATTCCTGCACTTTCGTTCGTACCTGATAGTAACGAGATTCCTGGACTTCCATCCGTAAGTGGTTTTCAGCCTGTTTTGAATCTCGGTTTTAGTTTTCTACACAGATTTTTGGCATTTAGCAGTGTCTTTGGTTCTGATTATTAGGAAGTTTTTGAATATTTCTATTAACTGTTTTGTCGTCTACCGCATCGCTTAAATGCTTTTAATCTTTTAAATTTTCTGGAATTAATCCAAATTTATTCACGTGAATATAATATCCATTAGACTTTAGGGTGATTTCAGGATAGTTCTATCCAGAAGTTCTTAATTTGTGAAGATTTTGTGGACAACTGTACTCATATTTCCTTAGATTGTTAAGCTGACATGAGTTTGACAAATAGATTCATTCAGCTAACATTTCGATGTTTGCGACTTCTTCGGAGCCGGATCCATCTCGCGTGATCTTAGCAATCTAAGAAGATATTAATTATTACTTGAGTACTTCGATACTTGGATGGCCCGTCTTTACTGGTTGTTCAAGACCCAGCATAATTTCCATTCTCCGGAACTTTTCTGGTGTAACCGTTGTGGTTCCCCGGAGTTCCGAGATTACTACAAGATCGGTCATTACTATCGAGGTCAAGTGACGGTTGGTTGCAAATTACTCTGCTCGTAATTCTTAATAACTTGGTGGGAGGTATTTTTGATGATTTGTGTTGGTAATAAAGGACGCGTGTGCCGCGGTTGTCTGAGGTGCCCTGCAACACATGAGATTGATCTCGCGCCTCTGGCCCACCAAGCACTCCATGCTCCATGGTCGGCAAATTGGTTCCAGACTTCTTTGTGAAGGTAGGGGTAGCAGCACTGGCTCGATACATCGATAGGCCACCGCGAGTCATTGCAAAGGCCAAATATGTATTCAATCACCTCCAAACATTACTTAATGAAGTTAAATGCATGGCAGAGCCGTCAAGGATTGATTGACACCGAGAGCTATATCCTTTATTTAATCCTTTATATACGGAGTACAGTTTACAAATCCGATTCATACGTATTTCCTGACCGAGGAACTTAAAACAATTAACTCGTTGTTTTAAATCAGTGATGTTTTATGATACTGGATCATTTCTTCCTTCTAGGCCAACGAAACACTTATGGAGGTCCGTACGTCCAATGTCCCAAGAGAGCCAATTGAGGTATATTATATGAGCTTTGTTATAGGCATAAGTGTAAATGTATTGTTGTTTAGTGTTACAAAAATGAAATGTATAAGAGATATGTGGTGGAAACGGCAAGCGAGAACATCAATGAATGTGAGTTTTTTACTCTGTAATCACTTGGTTACGATTCAGCCTCGGGATTCGTCTTCAACTGAATTTCTGTTTTGTTTTGGGGAGCTGGAAGGTAGTCTCACAAGTTTTTTTACACCTGTGTTCACGTGGACTATGTCAGTTGCTGCAATCCTTCCATTCGATTTGTTTTCTCGTATCCATCGTTCACGAAGGTCTTCGATTTTTTCACGTGTGGTTTCGGCTGTTGCTGGAGGATCGTTGTCTTCTCTGTGAATGTCGTTGAGTACTAGTCGAATCGATTCTACCCGAAGTGCCGGCATTGCCGGGCTAGATGCATTCCTACTAGGATTGCAAGGGGTGAACTATTCACAGACAAGTTTGGTACAAAGTTCCCGACCTCTCAGGGATGAAACTTGGTGATCCTGGGTCATGGTCAGATCACACAATACGCTGTGCAGTGGTTTCGAAATGCAATGACCTTGTTGAAAGCTCTTCATGACTTGCACCATAACTACCAGAATTATTTGTTAAATGTTTTTAATGCATAGGCAGCTGGTAATCGGGACGTTTTTATAGATTTGTTTCGATTGCGAAAAAACCCTTAAGGAATGCTTAGTAGCATCTTCGAACAGAAGGCGTTATTTTGATACATTTAGCTACGATTAGAAAGAAGCTAAACCTATACGAAGAAAGGATATTTGTGAAGGTAGTCCTGCGTGGGTGTCAGCATTGTCGTCTACCAGCAGCTTAGGTTTGATGTTACGCTAACAAAAAGAAGTGCTTGTCGGTCATGTTTACGGCTACGGTTGGCAAGGATAGCTATAGATAAGAACGATCATGGTATGTAATATGTTCTAAAGCAGATGTGCAGTTCTATGAATTAATAAATTACTAAGTTGAATTAGACGTACTTCTTGTACACTTCAAGTAAGTGAAGGTAGATGTTTTCTGAATACAAAGGATCTATAACCATCGTCGTAGAAACTGTTGGCTAGAAACTGTAGTCACCGCAATATGATGTGCGTATGGTTTTTATTTTATTATTGTCCTCCAATAAAAAGAGAACTAGACAGTGTTGTTATCAGCAATGAAGAGAAGAAGCGTAAGTTCATTTTTTTGACTAGGTAAATTATTTGATGTTTTCTGAGTGAGGTTGAATCGATAAAAAATATGCGTGGCAAACCTAAAAGTGCTACATCCCTGCAGGGCACACTGGCACTGGTGCCGTTTAATGCACTGGAGGTCCTGATTCGGCACAACAGTAGGCAAACCAAGGCTCCTATCTATTCGGGATTTGGGAATTTGTACTAGACTTATTTGGGAAACTCTCTTCGGTGCGGAAACCTTCGAGCGCCCTAACACGTGTATCCCACGGTCGGCTTTTGGGTGAAGAAAATGGACTTGACCAGCATTCAATGACACTCATAAAGGATGCGAAAAATCTCTTAGTAGCCGAGCCCACACGTGAATCCGAGGACATTCGTGGGTGATGGATACGAGGAAACAAACTGAATGGAACAAGTACTGTGGTTCTCACAATGCGTGTAAACACGGATCATGTAAAAATAGGTAGGAAATTGTAAATCAAGTTACTTTTGAAGCTGAAAATAGGACATCTTTAACTAAGTCCGAATAAAGTCCCAGTAAATCACGTATTCGTGTGAAGGACTTCGTCTCGGTTCTTTATATTTAACGTACGTGTTGGTTTGTTTTCATTTTTCAATTTTCTTTTGTTGTTACACGATTTGTCTTCACATCTGTTATGCGGAGTCCAATACTTCTTACACTGGATTATTTACCTGTCATCTACAATCCATGAATTTCTTCGACCTTTTTCTCTGCATGTAGGTTCAGTTGCTACTTGGGGATCTTCATCTTCAACACGAACATCGTTGAGTGCTGGTCGAATGGATTCTCCCTGAGCTCCTGAGATAGCCATGCTACGGTGTCCCCACATTAACTAGGAATGAGCCTGTCCCAGACAAGTCTTGTACTAATTTCTCGAACCCAGAGAGCTGAGACCTTTGGTGGGCCAGGGGGTGTGGTCGAACCACCACCTGAGGTTGGGCTGACCTTGTGATGAACAAGATCACTACTACAGCGCTATGTGCTTCCTGCTGACTTATAAATTCCATAAACAAGAAGACATTGACCTATACATACGCTTATATGTTTGCCTATATGCGGTTTATATTCTGTATGTTCTTGGTAGGGCTAAAATGCTGTAATCAGATGACCAAAGTATTGTTAATTTGGTAATTAATAGCTGACGTACTCAGAGTGATTGCCAACAAAGAAAATTCCCACGTATACAGGATCTGTTAGGTGTGTATTAACATAACCGTGCCTCCACTGTAGTATCTAGGTGACTAGGTAACTCTCACCAAGAAATCGTTTGTTTCATCTCTTCTTTTATCGTGTTGTGACTGTGGTTATTCTCCTTTCGTCTCTATCATGTTCCAGTTCTTGGTGCTTTGTTATTTTTTTGTTCTTCTTAACTTTTTGCTTGACATCCTCTGGGGTAGAGTTGTTCCTGCTCCTACTCAACGGTCATTGTTTGAACGCATCACAGCTGTGGACTATCTGGTTTTCGACTTCAAGCCTACAAGGAATTAATTGTTTCTGGTCTTCGGTCGTCGACAGGGGTCAGAGTTTTAGGTTCGCCGTTTTTCTTGAAGGTGTCAGTATCCTTTCAATGCTGGTACTGGTAACGTAAGGCGACCTTTATCACGTTTACATAGACGATTCCAAGTGCTGAATTAAGGCGAAGGAAAACGTGTGGTCGAAATGATGGGTAGTGAAACGGATGTTCTTTTTCATTTCTACCACAGACTCGATGCTGTTAGTTTTCCAGTTCACACTCTCGCCAACACCAGTAGTTTCTTGCAGCAAAATGAAGTATTAGGGGGAAATTATTGAGAAGACACTCTCCTGTGGACGACGCGTGCAATGTCATTTTCGTTGGATAGGCTACCGATTGTTTACGGGAAGTGCAGAAAACAGTTTTGTGTGTTAAAATAAACTACCGGAAAGGAAATGAAACCGATAGGTGTCATATCAGCCAGTCCCGCAACTTCATTGTGACTCCTCTAGATGTCACTCGTCGGCAGAGTGTTAAATGTTGACTTGCCTACACAGCTACACTTGGATTGAACCATCTGGAGATACTTGTTGCGTTGAGCATGAGTAGATTATCGGTAACGAGTTTCTCGAAAACATCATTTTCTGAGGGCTTCTTACTTATTTGTATAGTTGGACGGTCCACCTTCATCATTTGTGCCCGCCTCAGCACATTTCCCATTCGTTTCTTTCCCTCGCAATCGTCGTCCATGGTAGTCGTTTTTTTTGCGCTTGGTAACGCTTGCGAGTCTAATACCGTGGTCTGTAAAGTGGCTGCAGCTACATGTACTATCGATTAATTTCGATTACTCCGCCTAACGTGTAGGTGGCCATCCATGGTGGGGCATGCATTCTCGTAGAGTCCACTCTACAGTTCTTTTCGTCCATATGTCGTTTGCTCTCATTATGTGACCTACCCATATGTGTTTCGCTTACAATACACATTCTCCTGGATCCCGAGGATGGAATAGGTTTTGAAAATCTGGGCCGCGTATTCCAGCTAGATTTTGAGCGTGCCGTTTATATTTCAGAACACATCGTTCAAGCACTGTGTGGGTGGTGCACGGAGTTTTGAGTCCTTCAGTTGGTCGGTGGCCTCTTCGAGGGGCCCGCATGCTGCCCAAGCTGCGCGCCTCTTTCTGTTTGATTCCTCCATCATGTTGTTTTCAATGTTCATTGGTCGCCAAAGGTATACGTATGAGGTGGTCTCTGCAATCAGAGAGCCATCCAGCTTAATTTATTCGCTTTCGCACCATGGGTTTTTCATGAATTTGGTCTTTTTCCGATTTATGCGTAGTCCCATGTTTTTTTCCCGCTTCGTTTAGCTCATTGATCATCGTGTTGCTCAGTACTTCTTGAGAAGATGACGATGTCGTCACAGAAACGCTGGCTTGATAGGAATATTCCGTCAATACATGTTCCTTTCTCATCCCAATCGAGTGACTTCATTATTCACTGCAGTGCGGCACTAAGCAGCTTTGGCGATATTGTGTCGCCATGTCGAGCCACTTTTCCTTTAGGTATGGTAAGAGGTCGATGAAGAAGCTGTTTTCATAGTGTAGTTCCAATAACAGTCAGATAGGGTTTTATGTAGGACGGGTCTACTACTTTGTCGACGAGTGCTGATGGGATTACCAAGGGCAGGCGGCTATCCTGACAGACTTCAATAACGCTGAACACAGTTCAAATATGGTCCATACAACGTTTATATCGGAATCTTACTTGCTTAACTTGTTGTGTCTCATCCAATGTCTTCGATATG
This sequence comes from Angiostrongylus costaricensis, assembly GCA_900624975.1. Taxonomy (NCBI): domain Eukaryota; kingdom Metazoa; phylum Nematoda; class Chromadorea; order Rhabditida; family Metastrongylidae; genus Angiostrongylus; species Angiostrongylus costaricensis. The sequence goes on along the minus strand of UYYA01003910.1, from coordinate 91,144 downwards.
CACAAAGAATAATCTTCGTGAACAACTTGTAGAGTATATTCAGCAAGCTTATTGGGGGGTAATTACAAAGATCCCCTCTGTCGTCTTCCTTGGGCAAGGTGACCGTGCGATACGTCCTCCACTAGTCTGGACTGTTTGCCTTTTGAAGGTAGGCTGTCATATGGTTTACGAGAAATACATGTAAATTGTGGCTTTCAGATTTAAAGAAATCGAGTTGTCGTGTCCTGGAGCTGTGCCTTTTCTTCAAACTTCATATCGCAACTCGAACCTCAAATGGGAGAATTCGAGGTGCTGTCTTCCAATGGGGATTTTAGGGTCTGGGATGAGATTTTTGTAACGGAGAAGGTTTGTTTAGAACTTTTCCGTTATTAATACCATATCCTGGCGGAAGGTTTCAGTGATCTCTTGTTCGTTCATCAGGACAGACAACAGAACATTATAATCGCTCAATACCCAACGACATTTTTCAGACTGGTTCTTTTCTCTGCTGTTTATTGTAGTTTCTTCTGCCATCGATATACGATGTAGATCTTCCTGCAACGCTCTTCTACAACAGGCATTTATTACCAGCCGTTTTAGTGTTTTAGTAGGATCAAGCTTCAGTTTCTTTCTCTTTTCGAAAACTCTTCAGGGGTAGTGGAGATGCGGTCCGATCGTCTTGCTTGGGAAATGAGGCGAATTCAGCACAGCCTCTCAGTACTTCGACAAGCAGTTCGTAGTCTTCGATCGGGTCTTCATTAGTCTGCCAGTCACGTTTGGACGGGATTTCTTTCAAAGTTTTCTCGTCGTAGACTATACTTTTCATCCTTTGTGGATGATATGGATTTTTTCCAGCTTACAGCTGAATCGATTCTTCACGTGAAGAAGGCGATGATCGAACTCAGTACAGAATATAACTCGTATGAAGTGCTGAGATATTTGCAAAACTCCGGACCACAGGTGTATGCAGTGGGGAACGAACACGCGCTGTTGTCCTTTCCAGGGAGTAACGCCCTCACCACCACACCACGCGAGTCCTTCGTTTCGCCTGTCTCTCAGCTAGTTTTATCGATCACTGCCATATCGTTGCTTTGCTGAAGTCTGTAAGTTGCATTCAATCCGTGGGACAGACCTGTAAATAATTACCTTTATTAACCGATTTTCGTTTAACTGCGACGTGAGTAATCAATATATTGTTTCATGCACTTCAAGGCTAATACTACAATGCTACAAAATCTTTATCCGGATACAGTTTAGGCGACTTCTTCTTTTTCAAAGGGGAACGATTTGAGTGGATTGTTCACAGTGATTCGTTTTTGGAGTATGGATCTTTGCAGCCGCATTCAGTGGACTGTAGCACTCGAACAAGGCACAGTAGAAGAGTAGCTAGAGCATCCACTTCTTGGCATATTGCTCCATGACGATATCTGTCAGGAAGCCATACCCTTTCCCTAAGAATACTACAAGCAAAACAGGAATAAGCTACTTAAGAACAATTCACTGTATTTTTGACAAGCAAGTACTACGTTGTTAGTCCAGTCCGGGTCCCGGATGGTGTAGTGGTGAAGTGCGCTGCTCCCCGGTAAGGACAACAGCGCGTGTTCGTTCCCCACTGCATACACCTGTGGTCCGGAGTTTTGCAAATATCTCAGCACTTCATACGAGTTATATTTCACAACATACCCTGCCATTAAGAAGAAAAAGGCAGTAAATAAAAGAGTTAAGATCAGTACAGAATGATGACACTACTGATGTTTCAAATAGGCATCATCTGTTTGTCAGAATATGGTCGGTCTCCGCATGAGTCGTGCCGTTTGAAGACTCCCATGTCCAACATACGCTTGATTTGTTCTAGAGAAACGAGATTCTTTGGAGGAAGCGTGCTGTAGACAAGAGTAGCGATTGTGTTGGTGATACTTGTCTGGAAGGATAGCTGAATCACAGATATCTGGTGCTTCATATGTTCAGGTGTTGTCGTGTCCGGGTAGTGATTATTACTACCTCTGTGGTTCTCAATTTCTTCAGCATTATCCAGCCTTTCTGCTTTTATCACTTCTTTGTATTACTTCTTTTAAAGTTCTTTTACAAGTTGGGAGATCAGATGGTGTCTGCAGACGAGCATCTACTTGGTAACTCTCGATGTAGTGAAATTCTGGAAGTATTTAGATTAAATGGTCGTGTTTTTCATCGATGTTGTTTGCAGCAGTATCTTGTTAGGAGCTGACAAACGAAGCGAACAAGTTCACATTTCCCTGCCACCAAATTTTTGCGTTCTCACTATATTTATGAATAGAAGTAGAAATAGAAAGTCTTGTACAGACGTAGTGCTGTTCATCTACTTCTAGTGGAGCTTGTACACGCCAGTTTTTGACAGCGACGAGTTAATTACTTCTCTTGTGACCAATGCAGGGCGCATTTAGCACAGGGTTTGGAGGTGCATCGCAATACACAAGCGGTCGTTGGTTTGATGGCACTCCTTTGTCTCATCAAGCCTTCCATCCCTCTGACGTCGGCAAATTGATGCCAAACTTGTCTGGAAGGATAGCTGCTTTAACTTGATATATCGGTAACTCAACGCAGTCGTTGAATAGGCCGGGTATGCATTCAGTCACCTCTAACAATGCTTAATGAAGTCGCATGTACGGCGCGCCCTCAATAGTTGATCAACGCCGAGCGCCTCATCCGTGTCTTTGTTGTGATAGGCTTTTATTTCAATTTTAATTTGTATGATGAATCACAGTTACCTAATTATCATGCGAGTTGTGAGAGTGAAATTGACACAGCATAAGGTGCCAAACGCTTTCAAATACTTTCACTAATGCGTTTATATGATGGAACAACGTAACATACAGTATGCAGCAGCGTACTTACCCTTCATGCCCACCAAATGAGAGAGCAAAGTCATTTTCATGATTATTTCATGTTCAAAACCCCTCAGTTCATCTTGTTATCGAAAAATTCTCGTTTATCGTCGAAAAACTAGTGTGTCCATAATAGCTGAGAACTAGGAATGGTCGCAAAAGGACTAATAGGAGTACAGGTAGTGCAAGTGTTCCTGGTAAAAAATATCCCAATTGGACTGTTGCAGACCTGATTTCATTGTTGTAACCGGTCTAAATTTGCGAAATGATGGCAATTCTAACAATTCTAAAAATGGAATTTGTTTTCAGCAGCTAGTGCTTCTTGCTCACAATTTGAGCCGGTAGTTGTTCAGTCGAACGATGAATTTCGCGAAGACACTTTTGCATTTGAAACACCTGTTGTGGAAGAGCGTTGTTCGTCGTCCTGCAAAAGGTTTGGTTGCTCATTTAGTTGAAATTGGTTCCTATTTATATGTGTGCGGTTTTGGTGCGACTCTTGAAAAATTTCCGAAGGAGCGATTGTTTTTCAATGTGGTTCTATGTACCACTATGGAGAATTTCCCTGTTTTTGACACTTACTTGGATACTAGGATGGACCCTCCTCACTGGTTGTGTGGGCTCCGGCATAATCTCCGTTTTTTCGAAGTTTTGCTGGTTTAGCCATTGTGGCTCTCTGGAGTTCCGAGTTCAGCCAGGCCAAAGTTTGCCGCAGGTCGTCACCACCGCAGGCAGTCGCGGCGCTTGTGGATCAGAGGGAGATTTGCCACCGTGTGACTAGTTTGGTACCAAGACGATGACGGATCCTGGTATTGGTTCACTCTTAGCTGGGCTTAAGGATTGTGAAAAGCCGTACTCACCTTGGGAGATCCTGCCAAGTGGATGAATACCCCCCTGTACATCGTGGCCCGACACCCAAGAGGACCTCCCAGCCGTGATGAAGCGGTATACCGTTGGGAGGGGTTTTTGATAATCACAAGGTTTCTTAAAAGTTACGATATTAGCACAAGAAGTTGTAGTCCACTAATGTGATTTAGATTTTATTGACCAGCGCACTGACGACGAATTCGATGTATAAATGGGTATAGTGTGCATCAGCTACAAGCTTCTACTGCTAAATACTTCAATAAGTCTTGCTAATTTTTATGTAAACAAGTGCACGACGCTTTCGACTACAGTGGTCATCGAATTATTACAGCATAGCGCTGGACGACCGTTCAGATAAAGATACATGATGACCAAGGTATCACGATGCCTCTGTCTTACGAGGCATCATGTACCGAGTGTGTTGACTGTGACCCTACGGCGCCAGGTGAAAAATTAACCATCGTTTTATACCGCGTGCGTGATCTTCGTCGAGCGGAAGGTGAAAACGGATTTGGGTAACGTCGAATGTGTAGACACTAGATGTGCAGCATCCTCTATTGAATCGCCGTTGAAAAGGAGTTTGGCTAGACGGCGAACTGCATTGTGTTCAAAACTCTCTAGACAAGCAACTAAAGGTGGAATTTTAGAGAGAATATCCACTTCAGTGAAGTAAAACTTTCCACACCAGTATTTCATATGTAGCGGCAACTATCTGTAGTGGTGAACTGGGAATACGAGGACTTTCTGGACGGAATGCTTTTCTTAAATGGCTGACAAATTAGCGGAGACGTGACCAACGGCTACAAGTTGCTTATTGGCGGATTAACGAGTTTTGCCAATTACTCTTCACTCCCGTGAATAAAGTTCGGATCGCATTTACGCTTACGCTGTAGTGGAATTGTCCGAAAAGAGAAATGAAGTTTGCTTACAGCAGACTTCCGGCACACAACAAAGACCTCCCAGGAATTGCAACGACTTGAGGGCGATAAAGATTCACTGATGAACCACTGTAAACCGGATTTGTCATTGGAAGTTTGCGAATACAGTTTTGTGTTATTAGATTGTTAAATAAGGAGCGCCGCTTCTTGCCATGGTATAGAATTGAACATGAAAACATTTTTCATTTTTTTCTTGTTTTGTTTAACAAGCCACATCTCAAGCTTCAAAATTCCTACCGGAGGAAAATCATTTTAGTCACATAATTTCTAGTTACGAGAAAGAACTATAAGAGCGAAGAATCATGAATTTAGCGAGAAGGTTTACAGAAACGATTCTGCTACATTGGTGGCAGGAGAGCTGTATCTAGGACCACTAAGATATCTACATCCTGCTTCTCGTTCATTTATACAAGACGGGAAGATTTTCGGCAGTATCAAAATAGTGAAAAAAAGGCGATGCTCAAACAGCGTAATGAAGCTTGGAAGCGAAGGGGTTGCAAATAAAGTTCGATTCATGAAATGAGCTGAATTTCGGACCTTCAACAATTAGGTACAGAGGAGTATAATTTGAAGGAGATTATACATGGGGATGAATAACGAAAGTTTTTCTAGGAAAGTTTTTGTCGGTGAAGGTAAGTAGTGGGTAAATTGTATCTCACAATATTGCGCGTACACTTGTGGGTGAGAGCGTGGTGGTTAGAGGTCTCCCGGAAATGCACATGTGGTTCTTGGTTCGGTTATGTGTTCCGGGTTTACGAAGCCTTCAATTCCTACAGGAACAGCAAATTATTACCAGAGAGTTCTGGAAGGATAGCAGGACTAATTTGGTACGGAAGTCCACCGCAAGTCATTGAATAGACCAGGTATGTACTCGTTCACCTCTAATGATGCTTGGTGAAATCGAATGCATGGTGCATCCTCCAGAGATTGGTCAATATCGAGAGCTTTCACCTTCATCTTTTCCACCTACGTGTGGGCTAAGTGTGGTTCACCATTTCGTGAATGTGTCAATTTTAGTCCTACTAGTAACTGAAGTTCTTTTTCTTTTTAGGTCTCTGTCTAATGTCGGCGATTATATGTGTGAATCGACCAAGACTATAATTGCACGAGCTCGTTTCTTTTTCCACAGATTTTATAATCACCTTTTCTGGTGAGGGAATTTTATGCGTTGACATTCTCTCTTGCTACTTTCTATGGTGAATTTTATCGTGTAACTTTTAAGGTATGGAAAAATTCCAACCGGATCGCTTGACGATCCTGACGAAGTGACATCGCAGGCTACTGGTGTTAGTGTAGAAATCGTTCGCGAATGTACTGATTTGCGGTATCCGTCGTCGATTAAAGGGATTTCGAAAGCGGTTAGAAGTTATGATTGCAGAAATCCGTTGTTTCTAATGCGCACTAAAACACAGGGTTAGATAGTTTTTTCAACATCTCCTTTGATCTGAGTTGTTTCTTTATTTCCTACTTTTCTATTGAAGAAAAAGAGACGTAACCATCCAGTAAGTCGACGTTAGGTAAAGGTGAGAAATGATGGTTCGGGAAGGATGGTCACGCTAGTGGTGAATTTTTAGAGGTCTTACTGTAATGCAATTCGAATATTTTTCTATTTATGAAATTCGCTGCAACGGTGACTTCTAAAGATCTTACTGTATTCTTATCTGGATGTTTCTCTATTTGTGAAAATCTTCCATCTCCTTGAACCAATGTTTGGCCACTTTCCTGCACCTTTTGTCTTGTTTTTTCCTCTGATTCCTCTTTTTTAAGTTTTGATGAAAAAGTAAGTGGGTTTAGTACTCATAGGTTTTCATAGGGAATACGCTGATTTTCTTTATCTTCATATCCACTTATAAATTTATTCTCTTTTATCGTTGAACTCGATGAAAGTGCAATTTTAATGTTAAAAAAAGCTAAAAAGCTCTCGGCGTTGACCAATCCCTGAGGGATGCGCCATGCATTCGACTTCATTAAGTATTATTGGAGGCGAATGAATGCATATCTGGCATTTACGATGAATCGCGGTGTCCTACCGATGTATCGAGCCAGTGCTACTATTTTCGTAGACAAGTCTGGTACCAATCCGGGGATCGACCCCACGTGTGTATCACACTGGCGCCTCGAACCACTGCGTCACACGCGCCCTTTTTTAATGTTAAGTACTATAAATCGTATGCAGCTAAGAAGGTCTGTTGTCCAATCCTGAAACATCGATCGAGAGCAAGAAGATAGACCGGAGGTAGATTCGCTCTTATGTTTGGAAAGAAAAAAAAAAAAAAGGAAAACAAGAGCTTAAATGTATTTGTAACAATTTCGAAAATTCGCAGTGCAGTATATCTCTTTTAGGGTTAATGGTTAATAATTTTTATTCCTTTCAGAATGAGTCTGTCATAGAACGAGGAAAGCTTACATGTGATAGCCCCCTTCTGACTCCTAATCAAAGCGTTGAGGTATTCCATGCTTTGTATACGATGACCACAATGAATTTGTTATTTATGAGAATATTTTCCAATTTTAAAAATTTTAAGGTGACTTCCGACGAAGAGTCACTTGATTCTACACAGGTGCCTTCCGAAGGTTGGACTCTTGATTCTACGCAGATGCGTTCGGAAGAAGGGACACTGGATTCTGCGCTTGTGCCTTCCGAAGTACATGATTCTACAAAGATGCCTTGGGAAGAAGGGAGACTTGGTTCTATACAGGTGCCTTCCGAAGGTTGGACTCTTGATTCTACGCAGATGCGTTCGAATGAAGAGACACTGGATTCTGCGCTTGTGCTTTCCGAAGAAGGGTTACATGATTCTACAAAGATGCCTTGGGAAGAAGGGACACTTGGTTCTACACAGGTGACTTCAGAAGATGGGATCCTCGATTGTACACAAGTGCTTTTCGAAGAAGGGATACATGATTCTACAATGATGCCTTCCAAAGTAAGGGCACTTGCACTTGATTCTACACAGGTGACTTCCGAGGATGGGACAGTTAATTCTATGCAGGACTTGAATATTGATGAAGAATGCAGTGAAGAAGTGCAGAAGGAAAAGAATCTGGGGTTTGAGAGACGGTGGTCTTCGAGGATTAAGAATCAGCGCAAAGTGTACTATGGAGATAAACCACGTCGGAAGACAGTTAGTCAAGACCTTCCAGATACTGGTATGTTTTCAATGTCTCACACTGACTTTGAAATTAATGTTAGTTAGTGTCAGATGTGGTTGAGAGCAAAGTAGTGAAGTACTTTACCAAGTATAAGGACAGATATGTCCTGCGCATTTGTGAGAAAAATGCGCGTTGATTTAAAAGCGAGTCTGCTCATAAATTATCCCAGCTTCCATATTTAACGTTCAAAACAGGATGTTTAGTTTCTTTATAACCACTTGTAACTTTTTGGTAAGTAGAATGATTGAGAAGTTCGGAACTTGATCGATTCGTAAGTGAAACGTTGCTCCAACGGTACCAAATTCGCATAAAAGGATTCATAACGTAGTTTATATTAGGAATTAAGTCTTTTGACGCATTGAAGGACACCGTTGATTTAACGGAGGCTAAAAAAAGCGAGAAGAAAACAAAGTCCTAAAAAGGCATTTTATAAAGAATTAAGTTTAGAGAGCAGATTTTAAGGAACCAGTCTTGATGAGTTTCTGTTTGACAGTCTACCGATCGAATACAAAAGTGAGGTAAAAAAGCTTTTGTAAACCAATGAGCAGGCGTGACCCCATTTTGGGTGACATGATCGTTAATTTGTTTACGACGTACTGTGGAGGTCGTGACTTTATTCCGTTCTGGAATGTCGCAAGTGTTCAGTTTATTTCTGGTTGGGCATACGAGCCTTGATGCAGAAAAAGCAAGGGATACCTTTCGCAAGCTCTAGAAAACCGTTTTATCTTGGCAGATTAGGAGAAACTGTATGTAGTGGACGGGTTTTACATATTCTAATTGTTCTTGTTTAACTGGATGAAGTCTAGTATGAGCTGTAAGACATGTTTGCTCTAAAGTTATAAACGATAATTTTTTTTCTTCATACCAGTTGCATTGTACTGAGTACATCATGTTGGGCATAATGTGTTCATGTCGCTAGGAGCTGTCATCTTTGGGTGCATGCGCCTTTAAATCAATGCAAACCGCCTCTTGTGTGTTGAACGCGCGTGAGCTCTGTAGGTTCGTAGTTTTCTATCTGTTAATGGTGAAGTTATGACTTTATGGAGTCCATAAAACACATCTTTCCAGTTTTTATCGGAGACTGGAATGTTACGCAGGGCGCGTGTAGTGCAGTGATTACAGGTGACATGCAAACATTCGAGGTCTTTGTTTCGATCCCCAGACTCGCCAAACCTTCCTTCCTATCCTGAGTGCAAATTACATCCCTAGGGGATTGTTCAACTCCGAACGCTTTATATTTTATCCTTTATTTCAAAGAGCAATGTCATTTTACAAGCGTTATGGTAGTCCTGTAAGGCATCGTTATTTCTTGATGCTATTGAGCATTCAACAAAAATTGTGAGAATGTAAACCTCTCTCTCATTTCTAATGACTCGTTTTCTAAACGAATTTGAAGTTAAAACAACATATCAGAATAAATTAAGTATACTCGGTAAAGCAGTTTTTTTTCTAAAAGTCTGTAAAGTCTACAACAGGTTGCTCAGTACTCAAGGTGCGGAGGAATTATTGATAGTTATCGAGTGAGCGGCCATAATCGCCTGTCATAACTGTGTTGTTTCAGGTCATTCCGTTAAAAATAATGGTGAAGCTAAAATCGAAAACAGTGGAATTTGGGAAAGACGTCGTCGACTATCAGAAAGAAAGAAGCGTCCGCGTCGAGCATTCTCTCCAACCGATGACCCGGTAAGCCTCTATTGTTTTCAGGTGGGCTTCCGTTCTTTAACTTGCAGTAAGTAAGGAGTAAAAAGATCTATACCAAAATTCCATCGACTAAATAAGGACGGTTCATAAGATCATATATATGGGTGTATCGATTGTTTGTGTTGAGGTTTGTAGAAGGTCGATCTTTTGAATTTCGAGAGTAGTTATGATGGACAAAAATGAGTCGACGAGGACAGTATTTTAAGTGCTATATTTTAGGCAAAACACACAATGTACACTAGCTGGCATATTTTTGATCACTGTAATTCAAAATTGTATACAACTTCGTTGTTTCAGAGGTCAACGAAGGGGTTACTATTGGTGGGGCCCGTCTGCAGAGGATTGCGATTTGTACGAGAGAATCAATCGGATCAGTCATCATCGAATTTGTTGGACATTGTAAGTGTAGAATTAGAAGACGGCGATGGTGGGAGCGTTTGATTAGGAGTAAGACTTACGCCCTTTAGATTTCTTTTCATTAACCACAGTAGTTCTCATTTTGTACAGCATATTTTCTCTTTGTTTCCTTATTTTGTTAAGAAGTTATGCATGGTCTTGCTAAATTTATTTACTTTATACTTTGCTTTACCTTACTTTACTCTGCTTTCATTGAACTTACTAAAAGTACTTAGTAACTCAGTTTCTATTCTTTTTCTTGTACATTTTGTTACCTGTAGGAGTACTAATAAACGACACCTATTTTCTTTGGTGTGTTTTTATTGTATTGGTGTTATTAATCCACATGATTTCATTTCTACACGGAAGAACTAGCCTTACAATCTTTGGCTGGATGTGTCCTATTAGTAGTAGTTACAGTCGAAGTGCCAACACCACTCCTGTACAGAGGAGACGTTTTCGTCCGTTGTAGAGCCCAGTATTTCTATGGTATGTTGTTCTACAACAGTTATCCATGGAGATGGTTATTTTGGTGTTATAGTGCTTATACAAATCGTTTCACTACGGCCTTAGTATGTTTCCTGCTTTTACTGATGTGTTTAGCGCTGATCGCGCTTTATTTCTTCTTGGATCCTGGAATAGTTATACTAGGAAACCCTCATTCGTCATGGTATGAATTCGTCGAATTTCGAATTGGAGCGAAGCTTGTTGCTCTCGCACAAAGACTCTTCTCGGACCGCAGCTATTCTTGTGTTTAGTCGACTAACGTCATAACTGTTTGGTTGGCTCATACAATTCTAATAAGCGAGTATGCCACTTCTTCATAGTTGACTAGTGGTCATAATTGAGATGTATGTCTTCTGATATTGAAGTAGTAAAGCATTTGAGAGAATAAGACAGGTACTTCGTAGTTTCAATCTGAAGTATTGATAATTGTCCATATCTTTTGCATAAAAAGTGGAAACGTGAGTGGAATATAACGCGCAACTTCTTGTGGTTGAAACCATTGCGCTTCCAACACTTCCGAGTGGACAAGGCGTCTTTTTCGACATTTTTCTCAAAGATTCCTTTCTGTTGAGGCTATGGAGGTATTTGGCCAAGTTGCAGTTAACGTAGCCTTTCCAGACCTAGGTTACCTTGAATCTAGGAACACTTATACAGCTAACGCAGCAGTGGCTGTGAAGGCGAAGTCCACCGAAACGTTAGCTGTCGTGAATAAATTGTATAATAACAACTTTATATGTGCTTATCAAGGGAATAGCGAATTCTCAAAGAACAGTTTGGCAGATGTAAGGTGAATGCGCCGTTGTAGCCATGAAAGGCTTTTGTGGCTCGCGTGTCGTCACATCGATGCTCTTTAATCTCGTGTATACCTGTTACGTTACGTGCATCGTTTTATATTTAATCGTCCATTTTGTTATCGTAAATCAATACAGATCTTCCCGCTGTTAAAATCTCACTTTTTCATTTCATTTGGCCTGTCTTCAAGTATACTGTTCTGGTCCCAGCACTGCTCACATCCGATTCGTCTCTTGCATCCATTGTCTACGAAGATCTTCCAACTTTTACGCGTGGCTTCGGTTGCTGCTTGAGGATTTTCATTTCATCTCGAATGTCGTAGAATGGTGGTCGAGCAATTCGCCCTGGAGTCCTGAGATAGCCGGCCTGGAGCGTTCCCAATTGGAATGCAGAGAGTGGTTTTCTCCCAGACAAGTTTGGTACCTATTTCACGACCTCGGAGGGATGAGAGACTTGGTAGGCCGATAGCGGAATCGAACTAGCACCATGCTCGTGATAACGGGCATCACTACCACTGCTATTCGCCCTCTTTACCAGCGACAAAAGACGTCCCAGAACCAAAATTTCATCAGGTTGTACAATCTACAATTTGTACAACATGGCCTATATGACGAAAATATCTGATCAGAACAGGAGGTATGAAGACCCTTACGAAATCTGCCATAAATAGTCCCTGTTGACACGTCAAGCAAATGCTTAAATTTACGAGAAGGAAAGAAAAGCTTACGAGAACAGAGTATGCCAATATCTTTATGTAACATCTGGTTTACATCTACATGTAAGGACATCGAGGAAAAACAATTAGAGAACTTGTTTTTCAACAAGCGACCTTGTTTTCGATTCCCATAATCCCCCAACAACGTCTTAACAGCTATGAAGTACAATAGCGACCCTATAAATAAACATCCACAATCTCCATAATGAAGAAACAAACAACGAATTTTCCAAGAATTCTATACAAGAACTTTCGCAAAAAAATACAGAAGCAAAGTTATCATTATAGCAACTATCCCAACAAGCTGATGTCTTTGCTTAGGACGAGGAAACACCAAGGATATACATCGGCTATTTCAGAATCTCAAAACTACATCCCAGAAGAAAAGCAGAAACAAAAACTAATACTGGGCAACTTTCTGGCCATCGGCCACAGGCTGTTTTGGAAGTATAGCCACAGTATGTCGCCCCTTAGCGGCTAATTTTCCATCGGATTTTCTTCGAAATTCCGCTTCTGTAAAGGCAACGTTGCGACCGAGTTTAAGCACATAGGCTGTGATCTCGATGACTTCTCCTGCTTTCACAGGAAGAAAGTAACTGAAAAATGACCTCATGATATGCCGATACAAATCGACTGGTACAGTGTATAGCTGCCATGTAGTATCAAAATGTTATAATGATGATATTTTGTACAAACCGTACAAAAGTCACATTAATCCACATACTCTCAATCGTGGTGGTTTTTCAACAACTATCAAAGCCCTTAACAACTCAAAAGACCGACTTTCTACAAACCTCGGGATAAATAATCAATACATTTATTATATGCTCTTATGAACCGATCTTCCTGAGCTGATGAGAGGTTGGTATAGTGCATGTCAGAAGTGTTATACCTTTATACCAACATCGCATTAACTCAACAAGATTATTTTGAAACCAACTTTCCCTGAACCTCGATATCACTAATCAATATGTATTCTTTCTTTGATGAGCTTACACGAGATTGATAATGTTTATTTTCGGCTAACGTTTCGACGTCTTCGTCTTCCTCAGAGCCGATGATCCGAGTCGATGGTCCTCGCTTGTTATTCGCCTCGACGTGGCAGCTTCGCCTTCGTGTCGAATTAAGTATTCTTCAGTGAGCCATCTCTTCGAATGAGACATCCTTACTCAGTGATGCCCTTTTATACACGATGCTGATGGTCGATATAATTATAATGTCCGGTGATAACAACTTGTTTTTCTTCCGGACATACATCATTGCGCACATCGTGCAGAAGTCGGTGTTGTTATCAGCTAGCACAAAGCGTAGTAATATTTCGAAACCGACTTTCCCTGAACCTCGGTATCATTAATCAATATGTATTCTTTCTTTGATGAGCTTACACGAGGTTGATAATGATGTTTATTTTCGCCTAACGTATGATTAGAAAGAATACTAAGAAAGATACTAAGAAAGAATACATATTGATTAGTGATACCGAGGTTCAGGGAAAGTCGATTTCGAAATATTACTACGCTTTGTGCTAGCTGATAACAACACCGACTTCTGCACGATGTGCGCAATGATGTATGTCCGGTAGAAAAACAAGTTGTTATCACCGGACATTATCATTAAAGGGCATCACTGAGTAAGGATGTCTCATTCGAGGAGATGGCTCACTGAAGAAGACTTAGTTCGACACGAAGGCGAAGCTGCCACGTCGAGGCGAATAACAAGCGAGTACCATCGACTCGGATCATCGGCAAAAATACGAAAAACTCGCGTGGAAAGGTAGTAAAATGAGTAAGGTGTTGAAAATTTATTGCGACTTCAGTAAACTTCAGTCATCACTATGGAATAAATATAGAGTGGATATGGATAAGACATACTACAAAGAATGGTATGTAGAAGAAATACCTGACAGAAAGCTCAATTGACGCCATGGCTCGATCCCTGATGGTAAGTCCAAGGGCTCGGGCTGTGACAATATCTGTAAGCGAAGCGGTCTGTCCACCATGAAGTGTGCCCTAAAAACTCAGTTTCGACTTTTGTAAAAGCACTTCTACTCAACAAATAAAATTCTTGAGACCGTGGACAGTTAAAGAAATATTGTAGTCTTAAAACTACCTTAAACAAAATCCCCCAAATATCCACTACCAAACTGCGTAAAGAAGGAAGAATACTTTAATTTCAGTATAAGAGAACCTCAAAATTTAACTTGTACGTGACAGTTTGGCTCATACCTTTAGACCATTCATGTCATAAACACTTAACTGGGTATTTTCTGCACTGGTTCTTCCCTATTCAACGTTCATTTCTCACTATCTATTTACCTTTGCATTCAAATGCTGAGGTTCAACAGTCATTTCGCATATTATTTTCTCAGATGATGCATATAGAGGTTTTACCTAAAATAACACAGTAACATTAATAAAAGGGTTTTTTTTACTCTTAAATGTAAATGAACTGCAAGAACTACGATCGAAACAACGAATATTTCAGATCCCGACATACCCCAGCACCAACTCGATTGAAATCCGTCAGAGTGGAGAGACTGGCGAACTCCATTTGTAGTTCGCTCATATAGTCCCATGTAGGACCGTTATGTGATTTCGTATCCATACACTTTACTTTACAACTTTCTGACGCTTTCGACGCGTTACATTCAAGACAAGCTTCCGTTTCGATAACCATATTTGCTAAATATGACAAGGTTGATTAACCGGTTGAACTGAAGAACGAAAAAATTGGAACGCATGTAGGAACGCAGGAATTGGAACATACTAACTACCTACTCAATCACGACATAGACAGCTCTAGCGTTCAAGGAAATGAAAGTTCGCAAAAGAAACAACTAGTACTGGTTTCATCTATCTAGATTCTGTTTTTCACCAAACCCGTTTCAAGAAGTGCGGTAATCAATCACACCAATTTAGTAGGAAACGAAATAGTGATTCAGATAAGTTTCAGTTGAACATCAAAGTGGTCAAAAAACTCTGCATATCCTCAGCAAACTACCGGTAGCGAACAATCTCAGCTCACAATGAACTCGAAATTATGGAAATTTGAAGTAAATTCCTATGGTTTAAACAATGTAGCTGCTTCAGAATGTAGAAATATTCACAATATAATGGTCTTCTTCATGTGAGAGATCATGAGCAGGTTATTTGTGCAACCATATGGAGCGCCTAAACTTAGCTCTGAAACGCAGGTTGACCCAGATCAGCTCACTGTCTATGCGATGCCCCAATGACTTACACTTTCCGTATGTAAGTAGTCATATTGTTTACATGATTATGCTTATAAGCATGGAAACTGTATCCTGTATCCAGCACTTCGATTCGACTGACAACTTGTAAGCAACTCTCATATACACGAGAGGTGATTTTCGGCGGCCTAAAACAACTAAGTTCTAAGTCTACTCTAGAAAAGCACGAATTGTTACTGCAAACAGTACAAAAAAGGCACCTGATAAGATAAATGTGGTGATCGTGAGTGGAATGTGCGGTACGTTTTGACTAAGTGATTGTTGTTGGATATCTGAGCCACTACTTGACTACCGGAACCACAGAAAAAAGCTACTAGGCAATATTTTAAAAAAGGTAACAGCACGAGCTAAAGAGTAAGAGTCGTATGACAGCTTTCTAACGACTTGTTGAGCACGTTGAAGACTGTCTCTACGTTGAGGGTACTGCTCCAGAAGACCACGATACTTTTGAGAACACGAAAGTTTTCGAGGAGATGACGAATTTACATCACTCCGAATACCCACATTTTCCAACAATGTGAATTTATTATTTATTGCGATGAAGCTGAGGCAATACGATCGTCTGTCGTCGTCTTCCGTATAAAGAATGGAATAGAACTTCTAAGGCTAGAATTACTATGTACATCAGATCCATTGTTGCGCCGAAAAGCGCTAGAAAGGTTACGCTCGTCTCAATGCTATCAAATTTTTCCGATGCGCACAAAGGATAATGCAAAAAACAAGTTTCTAGATAGAAAACAGGTTTCAGCGATCCTAACGAAGACATAGAGTTGGTCCTTGAAACGCAATCAGTGCTATGATCTGACCAAATCAGATGACCGGGTTTCGTCCAAAACATTTCGTATACGCCATAGGACGATCATCGTTAACAGCCTTTCTAGACCTTCTATAACATTCAAGCATTATTTGAGAATAAAGGAAAATTGAAACTACGAGAAGCGCAAGTGGTTGACGGTTTTTCACTTGCTAAAAGTCAACCATGACGTTGCCTAGCTCCGAATCAATGCTACTCTTCAAACTATTCCTCGCCATCAGAATTTCGGGAAAAGGAAATCATGGACGGTCTTCCTCCACCGAGAATTTTGGAAGTTAACACCAAAGGGAAGAACAAGAGAGAGGAACGAATGGAACATTATGGCGATTGCTTCCTTCTCAGGAAGAAGAAAGGGCGGACCAGCACCCGTTCGGCAGAGTTGGTGAAAAAAATACAACCGTTGAGTGACTGTGACCAATAGATACATTGTTTTTTAGGTATCGGTTTTCTTATATCAATAATCAACAGTCTCTAGAAGTACGCAGCAATCGCTTCAAGCATAAATTTTCGCTTTTCCTAGCAAAACCTTTGAGTGTTGCAGATGCTGTTAAAATCTGCAAAATTACTTGTTCACCGCAATCTGTACTCTTATGATAGCCCCGTTTCCGTCTGTATGCGAATCATGTATGAGAAGGATTTCACCCAAAATGTTTCCCGTCATTGCTGCCTTTTCCCTGTTGAAATGCGATTGAAACGGATTATCGCATGACATAGACGACAGTCAGAATTGTTTCCAAACGATAGCGCTAAGTGGATATTTAGTAGATAACGCAGAAGTCGGAAGCGGAAGACGACCAGGTGAGATAAGAGAACTACGAGTGCGCTGATGTACGAGAAAGTTACCTCCACCCATATCTACCGACAGAATCTTCTCTTCATGTACGATAAGTGTTTTAAGATCGAGTTTACACACGAGTGTCATCTCGTTCTTGTTTGCTCCTTTTTGTACTAGAGGAAGAACGGCTAGTGTCATGTGGTATGCAACTCCAAAGTGCGCCTGATAACAGGGAACCGAGAACACTGTTTTGACGTCATAGGTGCAAAGTATCTATGGCTTTTTTGCAGTAATGTCCAGAAGAATCAAGTGCTTTATCGTATCTCACCCTATCGCTGAATGTTTATTGTTTGGGTTTTTCCTTAGTCTCCCTTCCCTTCCGGTCTGCTGCTCCAAATTGAACGTTTCGCGATTAACGTACTGTTCAGAAAGCAACAAATCCAGAAGTTTCCTTACTCTTACCTAGCCTGGTAGGCTGAAGTAATCGAATTTCTCCATTTTGGAGACACTGGTTTGGCAAGGATGTAAATTGGGAACTTTTGTTTCCATTTCGAAGACGATCAACAACAGATGAGGTACAGTGGACAAAGATGGAGGAAATAGTATGAGAGCGCAACACAAGTGGACCATAACAAATCTCCGAAAAGTGAATAAAGCCCAAGAGTCTATCGCCTTTGTTTTCGTTTCGTATCGGACAGCAGATTGCTACCGTCGTGGATTTTTTTTTATTTCGTAACCTTCAACTCTAAAGGAGGCAGTTCTCGTTCCAAAAGCCTCTTATTCTATATGGTCGAACATACGGTATAGTAGATCGGTGTCTGGAGAGGAAAGCTTTGAATGTTGTGGAAAAGAAGATAAGGCAGCGGACATACAAGGTTCCAACTTGAGGTTTTGAGTTTGATGTGGTCATTAAAGTGACAGGCAATCTGTTTATAGGTATTCCCGTTCTCTCATACTAGTTGTAACCCCGTTAATTATCGAGTAACTCGGGCCGCAAAAGTAGGGTGCAGACTTGTTCCATTGGTTCCTATCGCCTGCCAGATTACCCAATGAGCTCAGCTAGCTGGAAACACATAAAAAGCCTCAGAATTTTACTATTCTATCTACTATTTCCATTGTTTTTTTAAGGAGATGTTTCGTTTCCGGGACTGCCGTAACAATATGTTTACTCTGAGCTAGGCTACAAGTGGAAATGTCGAACTTCCTATCAGCTTAGCCACGAATTCAGCACTAATTGAGCATTTCAATTAAAGGAAACAAATACTTTGTTTCCAAGAAATTGGTTTATTAGAATGGCGCCTTGTAACACTAACCGCTCGCCGGTAGTCTTTCCTTCAGGCTTTGACCTCTGACCCTTACTTTTTCCTATCCAACTATGCAGAGTGTAAAGATCTCTCACTGCTAGTGGTGTTAAATGAGTAGACAACAAAAATGAGCATGAAAAGTGCCATCAGGACAGAAGAGGGTGTCGATGCAATTGCGATCTACAGAAATTTCTGGCTATTCTTGGATAAATCGATGCGACATGTTAGAAATCGAAGACGAACAAGGACAAATACGGCAAGGACGAAGACAACATAAAACGAAAGCATAAGAATTCCACCGAATCTGAAATCTCAAACATTCTTTCCGGAAAGTACGTAAGCATAACTAGTAGAAATCGGATAGTTTCCCCACTTTGAACCAGAATCCATAAGGTTACAATTACAACTTAAGGTTATACATTGTGAACGCATAGGAGAAATGGCCTCATGAAGGAGAACGCGGGAAAGTTGGAAAGGCGACTATTGATTTTTCGAAAGAATGCTTGCAGCCAAACGATGCATGGGGTGCTTTTGTGAACTAAAATCAATTCAGAACTTTTTCCTAATAGCGGTATATAGGGTTTCTAAGCCTACAGGACGAAAACCAAGAGTGGAGCGCTTTATCGCACAGGAATGAATAAGTGAAACCAATGAGATGAAATCGATCGATAATACAACATAACTGCAACAATTTCGAGGACGAAGTGGTTTCGGAGCGATGCTGAGTAGTGGTTTCATTATTCGTACCCATTCGGATGGACAGAATCTTTCTATGTCCATCAGGACGGATATGGATAGAACGTAGGAGGACGAAGAACACCATAAATCCGAAAATCACGACGAGGAATCTTGTTATCTTCCTCTTTATAGGCAAAATACAAGGAATGCCAAGTATGCATGAAAAAATGAAATTCGAAACTGTCACCTGAAGGTTTCTGTCAGAAATTCTTGCCGGGACCCATGTAGCAGCAGAGTGGTGGATTCATTTCAAGCCATCTGTCATGCTGGCAATTTGATTGTCTTCAACTGCTTAAATTCATCTTTTATTGTACTATTGACAAATACAGATTTGAAAATAGAGGCCAATTTTTATAAAATGAACGGGCTTTCTTCTTCCTTCGTTCGTCAGTTGGTGCCCTTTGAAAGTGGAAGAAAATGTCACATATTAGTCATATTACTGATTATCGAAGAAATCGTATAAAAGATGCTGAAGATGAAAGGTGGAGGATAGGAGTATATGAAAGTAATGTATAGGCTAATGTTTTGTAATGAAGTCCACTGGTCATCAAAAACACATAGATGGTCTTCATTAGGAAGAGTACTGTGATTGAGAGGTATTTTCTTTACTGGTAACAAAAAGAGAAGCAATTTGGCCCCGGTGGAACTTGGGAAGAATAGAATTTAAGTTTCTACTTACACGTTTAAAGGGTAGTCGTGACAAAACTTCATGTGGCCCTGCCGCGACTTTTCTGGCCATAGTTTCACTAACTTCGACTTCTTACGAAGTGGACTTAGTCTTTTTGTTTCTATGAGTTTTCCTTACTTTATTTCATTTTCTGGTCAAATTCATTCGTGAAAATGGGTGTTCAGTTATCTTTTTGAATTCCGTGAATACTAGTCACAGAAACATGGTAGACGTCCTGTTTTTCTTAATATTTCCTCTGTGGAAGATTCCAGAAATGGTCGTCTCCATGCAAGCAGAAAAACCACGAGCTGAGGAGCAATGCACCGACGATGAAGACGTAGGAAATTGACATTTGGTTTTCCTTGTTTGGTTTTATGCTGTTTGCTCCCATCGTTTTCTCATAGAGGCTATTGCAGGCCGAGATCCAGGACGTTGAGCTGCTACAAAACCATGGAATAGTTAGGGTTTTTGTTTATTTAGCACATTTGGTGACTTCTATTCATTCAATTACATTGTGTAGAACATGGCAGATATCAAAAAACTACAATCTGTTGGAATTTGTACTGTAAAAGGAGTAATGATGACAACGAAGAAGCGTTTAGCTGAAGTGAAAGGTCTCTCAGAAGCTAAAGTGGATAAAATCAAGGAAGCAGCATGTAAAATTATGGTGAGCAACTTTAATGTTGTTTCTGATTACGGCCTTATGTATGCTTAAGTACTCTACTTGTTGTTCTTGTTTTCGTTGAACTTATTTTCATAGAAGAAAGAGCTTTTAACATCTTTTTTTTTAGAAGAATGGCTTCATTACGGCACTAGAAGTGTGCACAAGGCGTAAGCAGTGTTTCAAAATATCAACTGGAAGTTTGGAGTTCGACAAGCTACTTGGAGGAGGTATTGAAAGTCAAAGCATCACCGAAGTGTTCGGAGAGTTCCGTACTGGAAAAACTCAGCTGTCACATACACTGTGTGGTAAGTCTTATGCTCAGACTGTATGAAAATGTCGTCTTACTCTAAAGAAACCACTATTAGTTTCCCTAGGTTTTTACTAACAAAGGCGCGTGTGGCGCAGTGGTTGGAGGCGTCCTGCAACACACACGTGGAATCGATCCCTACGCTCATGGCCACCACGCCTTCCATCTCTTCGGGCTCGGCGATTTGGTGGCGGACTTGTCTGGGAGGATAGCAGCACTGGCTCGATGCATTGGTAGGCCAGCGCGGGTTGTTGTAAATGCCAGATATGCATTCAATCACCTCCAAGCGATGCTTGAAGAAGTCATATGCATGATGCATCGGGGATTGGTCAACGCCGAGAGCTTTATCCTTTTAGCCTTTATTGATCTCTTTTAAAAGTGTTTCTGGTCTTACAATACCGGTGTGAGCACGTTTCACTGGGAGAATTGGATTCATTCTGGGATTCGATTTCAGTTGAGAACGTGGTGAAAAAGAAGAAACGGAAGAATATTCATGGTCTTTAGCATGTTTCTTAGCGAATCCAGGAGGAATTCGGCAAACGCTTCTGTTCTGATTTTCATTTATTGGTTAATAATTTTAGCCACCTGTCAATTACCAAATGGCAACTATCGTGGTGGAAAAGTAATATTCATCGACACTGAGAACACGTTGTAAGTACTCTGTTCTTTTTAAGGTTTATGTGAGTAGTATAACTACTAAAAATATTGTACCATTTTTAATGGATCGATCGGTTACGTACGATTTCAGTCGACCTGAACGCTTACGCCCCATTTGTGACAGATTCAACATTGAGCAAGAGGCTATGCTTGAAAATGTGTTATATGCCAGAGCTTTTACATCTGATCATCAGGTAAAGAATTGGTATATAATACAGCTGTTAAGTCAGATTTTTGATAATGGACTTTTGTTAGTACAGTTCTCTC
Source organism: Angiostrongylus costaricensis (assembly GCA_900624975.1). NCBI lineage: Eukaryota > Metazoa > Nematoda > Chromadorea > Rhabditida > Metastrongylidae > Angiostrongylus > Angiostrongylus costaricensis. The sequence continues at coordinate 69,795 of UYYA01003910.1, read as the reverse complement.
ATCTTAAACCTTTTATTTACCCGGATGGTGTGGTGGTGAAGTGTGCTACTCCCCGGAAAGGACAATAGCGCGTTCGTTCCCCACCGCATACACCTGCGATCCGGAGTTTTGCAAATATCTCAGCATTATATACGAGTTCTCTCATCGTTGTAGATGGAGCTGCTAGATTATGTTGCTGCCAAGTTTCATGAGGAGATGGGTATCTTCAAGCTACTTATCGTAGACTCGATAATGGCTCTTTTTAGGTGAGTGATTTATAGTTGTTCTTTATCTTCATTCTAAGTTTTTTGCACTTTTAGAGTTGATTACTCCGGTCGAGGTGAGCTGGCTGAGCGGCAACAGAAGCTGGCTCAAATGATGAGCAGGCTTCAAGTACTATTTTAAGCAGTATTTTTGAGGTTTTACATGGTTATGTTGTTGAATTTTGTTTCCGATTTTTCCTGACACTTTTAATATTCTTTCAATTGATACCCATCAAATTATACCATGGTTTTTTAACCAATTAGGTTTACTAAAAACAAGATTTTACCGCGAAGAAGATTCTCTCAGAGCATTTTCTTGCATTTAGAGGTTGGTGTTGCCGTTTCTTAAAATATTTTGTAACCCTTTCGTATTTACTTTTGTTGCAAATGTATACGGATCTCTGAATAATCAAATTTGCGCAAATTTATTGAATTATACTAGTCAATTGCAATGATGCTTATTAGTTTCACGGAAGAAAAAAAAGGTCTTCCTTCTGTAACTGTTCTGAAATTTCCAGCAGTTTTCACAATTTAGAAGATAGCTGAAGAATACAATGTGGCCATATTCATTAGCAATCAAATGACAGCCGATCCGGGTGCCGGCATGACATTCCAGGTGAGGTCAGATCTGCTGCAACTTTCCTCAAAAAGTTTTATTCTACAAGAGAACTATATTTGTAGGCAGGTAAGATTGTCTAATTTTAAATAATTATCCGTCTAATATTTGGTCATTGGTGACTGTTAATTCCCTTATGTGCAGTATCATGATGATTGTTTATTCTACTTGTATTCAATTCGGCAAAACATTATGGCAGCTGTATTCCTTCATGCTTTCCCGTTTAATCGTACATGATATTGCATGTGGACGTCGTCGTACGATGTGCAGCAGTGATCCAATCCATCTGGGGCAACCGAAGCAGTTGATACCGTCGTCCTTTCTATGAACGAGGCCAACTACGAATACATCAGTGCCGTGAATCGCTAATGGACAGAAGGGGTTTATTGACAAGGTATCTAACCTCGCTCCAAAAGAGTCGAGGACTACATTTGATGATCTGACGGCATGGGAACCCACTGGCAAAGCTTTATCTGAGTCTCAAAGGGAGAACTGTTCGGCATACCTGAGATGCATTGAGCTCCATAAGGACCGCTCTACTATTCATTTGAAATGAGTTAAATATTCTAGCACGTTTTTATTCGGCAGTGACTACATCTTGAAGTTACTGACACTGTTTCGTTAAGGCAGATCCGAAGAAACCTATCGGTGGTCACATTTTGGCACACGCGTCCACAACTCGTATTATGCTAAAGAAGGGACGCGGTGAGACTCGTATAGCTAAGGTAACAGTTTATAGCCTTTATTTAAGCAGTCTGGTTTATTATCACATCATCCTTTGTTTACTTGGTTGCGATTAATGTTGAAAACGTCTGTAACTATCCATATTTCGCCAGTTGTATTCTAATTGAATGAAGCAGTTATTTTCCGTAGATTTATGATAGTCCGGACATGCCTGAAAACGAAGCCACATTCGCTATTTCGAACGGAGGAATTGTTGATGCGAAGGAGTAGGTAGACATGGCATATTGAGCTATATCTAATAATTGGATAGTAATAATTGCGGATTGATATATTCATTTACTATGTTGTAAATGTAGTGGAAAATGGATTTATTCTTTAGGTGTTGTTTTTGTAAATAGTTCCAAGTCGTTTTCATTGTTTTCTTCACATTCTATTCATTTTACTACCTTTCTTACTTCAATTGCTTTAATTGTCCAAGCCATGCCTTTTTTGCCGTAATCCTTTTGTTGATTTTTTGAAATATGAAGGCATAGAGATCTGATGTACAGTCTCATTTATTCTTCTGTGAATACTTTCTGTACAACTGTTCTTGTTAAACTGTACAATGATGGTTCTTTTATAAACTTGTAGAGTCAGATTGTATTCAAACGTTTGTCACAAAAACAAAACGTTAAACGTTTGTCACATGATTAAGAATTTTATTAGTTGCGGAGATCAACATGGAAGTACTGTAAAGGCGACTGTACCGGGCATATAAATGGTCACCGCAGCATGTAGATACATTTGGAGGCTGTAACAACGGCTTCAGAGTATAGTAAACATAAATTGGTCATTACTAGAACTAATAGCGAAGTGCGAAACTTTGTTTATCAAACAGTTTGACACATTGTGATAAATTCGTTCACAGTTACGGCTCCTTTTCCGTCGGTATCTGCCTGAAAAAAAGAGATTTAACATCATTATGTTTACGTGGCATACCACATAATTGGGCAATTGATACTTGAACGAGCCGCCCTCACTGGTTGTGCGGGCCGCAGCATAATCACCATTTTTCGGAGATTTGCTGGCTAAGCCATTGTGGTTTCCTGGAATGCCGTGGTCAGCCTAGCCAAAGTCTGCCTAAGGTCTTCACCACTACGGGCAGTCGTAGCCGTTGTGGATCAGAGGGAAATTTGCCACCATGCGACTAGTTTGGTACCATGACGGTGGTGGATCCTGGTTTTGGTTTACTCTTAGCTAGGCTTCCTGATGGAAACTCCGGACCCCTTCTCAGCTTGGGAGACCCTGCCAGAGAACGAGTCCCTCGTTGTACATCGCATTCCGACACTTAGGTACACCCAGTCACGATGAGGCGGTAGACCGTTGGGAGGATCCCGGCATTATTGCGATTATCTTTCATATCATGCTCTGCGATGAAGAATAGGCAGTAAGTGAAAAAGTGATTACGTTAGATAGATATCTTATACCTGTTGTATTAATGCAGCGGCTTCTTTGACAGTTATTTTCGTCTTTAACGTTTCACTCCATGCTACTACCAATTCTTCAGCGGAAAGCTGCAAAATGCCAGAGAAGTATTAGTGCAGACCTCTTTTCAATGCTGTTTTACGATCAATAGCGAAAAGAACGTACCAATCCATCTTTATTCCTGTCGAATTTATCAAACATAGCGTGTATATCAGCTTTGCAGTCATTTAACTGAAAACACTTCTTTTTTTTTACCGAAGAGACTTATCAAGTGCATTTTGAGACATTTTAGGAGTCAAGGGAAGTAAGTTGATAGAGGAGGTCTGGACTCAAGGGCAAAATCGGAGAATGAACGTTCTTTGGGCCCAAACCGGTTGTCGAGAGCCGTTTTCAAATAGATGAAAGAATTATCTCACATTTCAGAAACTATTTATGCTGGTAAAGCAACCAACGGATTCATAATAGAGGATGGTTGCTGCTGATAGAGAATATGATAGAGGCAAAGAAGAAAGAGAGAAGAATGATTGTTATAAGTTAGAATCCTCTTTGATAGCATCGTAATTGAAACTGTCAATGTCTAATTTTAACTTAAGGCAGGTTCCAAAATCTTGCATTAAAAGGTGTAGAAGTAGAATATGTGCGTTTTACCAGGGAATTGTAAAGAACGCTTCATTGGGAGAATAACGAAACAAGTAGCATTAGTACCGAAAGCTACGGTAAGAGAAATTCCTCCACTTTGCTTATTCATATCTCTGCCATCTTAATACTTTTTCTTAACACCGGGAACTGGTGTTTGTGGTTTGTAACCTGCTTTAAATTTATTAATATATATGTTCTATATACCTTAATTTTTGACGTGATAGCGGCGAGAAATTCCTCGAAGTCAATCTCGCCGTCACCGCTCTTATCGGATGATCGCATCACAGCCTGTACGACCTTCGGCGAAACGTCACATCCGAATCCACATAACATTTGCGCAACCTAATCATCCACATAGAAATGGTATGTACAAAGGGAACTACAAGAAAAAGCCAATATAACTATTCAGTTCTTTCTTGACCAATACATCGGTTATACAGAGTCCATGCGTTGAGGGTGCAATGCAAAGGTAGTCATTATTTCATGGGCGGGAATTTCACTTAAACGCTTCGTAACTTTGTGGCTTTCTTCCGTTCTTATTCACAAAAATTTTACACCTAGATTCTAATCATTGTAGAAAGGTATCGCTATGGTTGTAATGGAAAATGTATAGCAATATTTCAGCCTTTCACGTATACTTCTGCGCCTCATTTATAAGAGAGCGCTAGACAGATTCTCCCAACGGTTTACCGCCTCATCGTAGTGGGAGGTGTTCCTGGGTGTAGGGCTGCGATGTACATTGGGGGAATTCATCCTCATTGCAGGATCTCCCCAGCTGAGAAGGAGTCCGACGTTTCCATCAGGAAGCCTAGCTAAAAGTAAGCCAATACCAGGGTGCACCACCGTCCTGGTATTAAAGTCGCATAGTGGCAAATCTCCCTCTGATTCACAAAGGCTGCGACTGCCTGTGATGGTGACGACCGGAGGCAGACATTGGCCAGGCTGACCTTGGGATTCCGGGGAACCGCGACGGCTTAACCAGCAAATCTCCGAAAATGGAGATTGTGCTGGTGCCCACACAACCAGTGAGGATGGGCAATTCAAGTATCAAGTATCAAGTATTAAGCTAGGCAGACATCGATGGAGTGACTGAGTTTGAAGCGAAGATCATCAGCCGGAAACTTGACGAACTCTAATCCCATAAATTTAGTGTTCGGCCGATAAACTTTTGTTGAGCTCACCAGTTCACCAGAACATGGGTTAATCCAAAGTTACTGACGATAAGAGACCACGATCAAACAGCCAGAAGCTGCTGGGGTACTTGCAAAAATTGTTCTTCTTCTCTTTTTGGCATCATGCAGACAGGATTAGTGAGCTAAAGTCAGGATCAGATGCACTTGTTTATGAGCGTTCTGAAAGCGATTCACGAAATTGTTCTTGTTCTTTAATTAGAGGGTACCCATTGAGTACCTCAGACGGAATAAAGGAAGATGGTGATCTCACTCTACTCGCTTCGCGGTCAACTAAACTACTCAGCAAGTAAGTAACATTGATGCATGATGATGGTTTCCTTATACCTTTCCTGTTTATCTCTCTACATGATTGCGGTTGTACGATTTATTTTTAGCAGAGGTTTATAGTGAGTGATCCTGTTTATGTGCACTCGAGGGCACTTTGTTGTCCTAGAAAAGAGGCTTTCGTGAGACTTCTCCGTCCACCTAGACGCTTGTGTTTTTTGGCATGAGCAGTGAAGTAGCTTTTCGTCTTGTCATCTATCATACTTGGTTATTAGAGCCAGAACGAAAAAAGATTTGAATCAAGACTGGACAAAAATTGATCTCAAAATTTCTCAGTAGATATTAGAACAAGACTCCATGTTCGAAGATTACTAGACTTATTAACTCTGGTTAAGATGTGTACCTGTTAGATATGCTCTTTAAAATTGTAATTTGAAGTTCCAGTTAGGATCATCAAAGAATTCCGGCATTGATTTGATACTCTAATAGACAATCGAAATCTCTTGCCGAATCTTTAGCGATGGTTCACTAATTTTTAAAACGAGACCAAAGATTATTTAGTCGTGATGACGATGCTGATTTTTTCCAAACACAAACAAGTGGAGTGAATGGAGCGAGGTGGACAGGGTAGGAAATGATGCTCTGGACAAGTTGATTACTTACGGAGAAAACCACCACCGATAACATTGTGTGGAAGAATTCTCTTAAAGTGAAGTTCGAAGAATCAACTACGACTTTTCTGAAGCTGGTCGTACTTTGAGTGCTCATTACCTTTTTGGAGTAGTTCCCAGGGCCAAATTTGCAGAAACCTCAGCACTAATTCTTAGGTTCTTGGAAGTTTGCTAAGCCAGTTTATGTTTGCCGAACAATGTTTACTTGAATGTAGATGGTATTTCACACGACAACGTCTTTTCTAAAACTATAGGACTTTAAGAAGATAAAATAGATGGAGATAAGAACTAAAGTGGGAGAAAAGCTGTTTAACAATATCGTTTCAGATCGTCATGGGTAGACAACATTTTTGGAATATCAAAGGGTCCATTGTACTATTCGATGGGCTAAATTGCATAGCTTCGCTTTTTCCCTGAAAAAATCCTACATGCTGATCTCGACATGAAGAAAGCGAGGTGCTAATCGTCACTGAGATAATAACGATTTTCAAATTCTTTTGTAAAGTGGGGAACTTGTCATACTATTTCTTTCCCATTAAAAGTTGTCATTGTGGTCGTCTTTTGTTATAGGCATTTATACCTAAAAACGAACACTCCAGTGTTTCCCAGTGTCTCTCGAGAAAATATGATTAAATGCTATCACTATGATGCTGAGTTATTTGCGAAACTTGGACCGCAGATTTTGAGAAAGGCAGAGCATGCGCCTCAGTGTGCGGTGGCTAAAACGTAAGCTCTCGGACAGGGTAATCACAGGTTCGAATCTGGCCTACTGTCCAAGTTGTGGAAATATCTCGGCATTATAGTGATCTTATTTCACATCATACCTTTCCATGAAAAATAACAATAGATGGTAAATGAAAACTCAATATTATGACCAAACAGTTTTGTTGCATACCTCGTTGGCTGTAATTGTTCCAGAGCCGTCATCATCCATTGCAACGAAAATTTTGTACACCTAAAAATTGCTGTTATCTACTATTATTGCTGTACATCGTCAAGTTCTCCTTTGTTTACTTTGATTTGATGCCGTTAGAGAATACTTCAAGTCCACACCCTGATTCGTATCCTACCTCAAGGCAACCAAGCCTTCCATCCCTCCGGGGTCGGAAAATTGACACAGTCTTGTTTGCTAGAAGCTCCATCTAACTTCGAAAGACCGCTGACTGCGTGTGGCAAAAACTTGGTGGTCCCCTAACACGACTGTCCGATTGATTCCAAGGAGAATTCACTCAGCCAGCATTAAACGACATTCATAAACAAGACCAACACGCTCAAGCGGCAGTCGCACACATACGCGATTCCGAAAACTTTCGTACGGCGAATTCGAGGAAAATAAATCTGGTTAAACCTTTTGAGATGAAGTTGGTCCTTCGATAACTGAAGATAATTTCGGTAATTCTGAGCTATTTCAAGAGTTCGGAACATTGTAGATTTATAGAGAGGACTTTTCTCTATCGCATTTCGCATTGATAGAGTTTATAGCTTTTCCACAGTGTCTTTCTAAATTTAAATATTTTTAGCGTTAAAACTTTTACAAAACTGGTAACACGATTTAAGTTCATTATCGGAACTTAGATCGGGAACGAAATCGATAAGCCGAAAATGGGAAGGATAATATACTGTAGACAAGGATTTGTAGATTTTGAAATCTTTGACTGCAGCTAATAAAATTAACTTTGAGCTGATGTGAGATCTGTTGGTTTAAGGTTGAAGGTTGTGATTATTTTCGCACCTAATGACTGCTAGTCACGTCGTCGCGTAAGTGCTAAGGAAGTGTTGGGATCCGCACATTATGTGATATTGGGTCATTTGAAAATTCCAAAAATATCCATTATTTTAAATATTACGTTTCTATGGATTATGTGACGTCTTTCAGAAAAGGAAGAATTGGATAGATATCCACGGATTTTTATTGAATGGACATTTTCTGAAGTCATTTCTGGATTGATTTCGGAGACAACATGTGAGGTGTTCATCAAAAAGTGGAAATGTCCATATGTTTTGATAAGCAAAGTACAGCAGAAAAAAGGATACATTTCCTAAGCGCTTGGTTAGTTTTCTTATGGTACTTGGGATATTCTTAGATTTCTTGATGGAGAGCTAGTTAGCTGGCTTAGAAGCTTCAGTGTGTTTCAGTGAAAAAAAGTGTTCTTTTAGCCCAAAGTGCTGAACTTATTTTGAGTCAAGAAGAATACAATGCCCTTTTTAATGGAAAATTTAACCTGGAAAATGAAACCATACGGTACTTATTAAATGTCTGATATTTCATGCCTAACGAAAACGGTGAGCGCATCCAGTATTGAATGGTTTGGTGTTTAGACCTCGTGGACCGTGCTTCTTTCAGCTAGTTAGAGTTTACAATCATGCTTAAGTGCAGGGTGTTTTAAAAAGCCGTTAGTTTGAGTAAAAGGAAAGTTCAACTGGAAAAAATCCCATTAGGAATTCATAAAATCGTTGCTAGTAATCAACATCTTACCATAACATTTTGACTCTGCTTAAGAACTTTACCGTTTTCTGGATTATGAACGGATTTCTGAAAAACTTCTAGAAACGGAGAGTCTTTAGCTTAAACATTGAGATGTCTAAAAGAGGACGCATCAGTAGTTCTTTTATGATTTGATTGCTTGTAGATCGCTCATCCGTTTCGCTTTTGGCTGCGATTAACTGTAGATATAATGATTCTAATAAAAGTACAAAATAGATAAATATTCAAGAAATAAAGATCCTCGTAATATAATTAGACAAAAATAAGAACTTTTTTTGATGGAGAGAGTCTGAGGAAAATTCAGGAAGCCAAGGAAAACGAACGATATTGTTTCATAGTCACTCCTTATTGAACAATGGTATTAATTTCATATCACAGTAAGACATTTGACAGCTCGGAAAATACCTCCATGGCGTCGAAATGCTTGTTCCCTTAATGTTGATAGCTCATTTTCATATACCACTTGAACGTACCACTTGAGCCACTAAAATTCTGCCATTCTCAACGACTCTCTGGAGATGAAGCGACTGAAGCGATGATGATGATGGATGTGAGAAGGGCCATCATCGGAATGAACTCCACATTATGCGTTTATGGTGTAAGTGAAACAGGGTGACTTGACTCTTAAAGGTTGAAGGACGACATGAATCAGTCACAGGGGATGCGTGGTCATGCTATGGCGTAATTAAAGGCGATTAACGATAATTTATGGAGCTTGAAAAGCTACGAAGATGTGTGACAATAACAAAAAGCACCCGAGTCCATTTACTTCGATGTCATGATTGCTTCTTTCTGAATAAGTCCTTTAAAAATCTGAACGTTGCGTAAGCTTGATAAATGTGCCGTCACCATTAACGAGAGCGTTATGAAGATGGTGATAATAATAGTATTGTCTGGTACGATATGACGAAAATGAGTGAGAGTCTGAGTTTTCTATTTCACTCAACAAATCAAAGGTGCTGCTGCGCATGTCAAGACGCCAACGAAATTACGAAGGTCGGATATGCGATGCATCTTAACGCCAACTGGTAAACAAGAACCACCGACGAGAACGTTCCGGAATGCGTTACAGTAAAGCAAACAACCGAGTGATCACAATGCATGTTAACAGTGGTCCCACGAAATGCACGTCTATTAATGAAGTTCCTAGAAAAAAAGAGAAGATCTTTAGATTGAACGATGAGGCACAACCAAACAGGGAGCTGGTAGGTAACCGTGAAGGATGGAGACTTTATTAATGGGCAAAGGGGTAAAAAAATAAGGTTGATATGAAACTTGAGCAAATCTCCAAGCAAAAAGAAGAAGTTTCTAGCCAGCGAAAGAAGATCGTGGAAGAAAAACAAGAATGACATAATGGTGACTAGACATGCAGTGTTGTTTTTGCCTTCACTCTATCGTTTGTAACAGGTAGACGGTATATTTCAAACACTCGAATAAAAAGTAGAACCATTGAAGTGCTCTTAACTCCGCATGTATCGCAACATTTTGCTCCAAGGACATTGAACACTATCAGTAGTTTACGGCGCCACAATGGCCATGATGTGATTGAAGGATGGATACTAAGGGCTTCATTTGTGCTTCCGATAGTGCATTCTTGTAAAGAATCCACATTTCTATGTGAAAAGTAGAAAGGAAGAAACGTCCTGCGTTGAGCAATCCTTGATGGGTGCGCTACGCATTCCGTGGATGGGTCAAATTTACATTCGGTCTACTCAGCGAAACATTTTCATAACCTTAGCAGGTAAGCATCTGTACTAGTATTAAATGAAGTGAAGAAGGCGAAACCGCCGAAATGTCAGCCATTGTGGGCTAATAAATTCTATGATACCAACCTTGTATTTGCTTACCGAATAAAAGCAGTGAATTACACGAGAAGCCTTCAAAGAAAAAGGAGGAAATCAATATTTGCGCATTCTATTGTATTGTTACAGCAAATACAGCAAGTATAAAAAAGTTTTTTTTTACTATGCTATATTAGACCCAATATGAGGGAAACTGCATAAGTCTATTTAGGTAAGGCTAGATAGAACTGAACTGTCCCATTCTCTTATTTTTGATGCGATACCGATCCAGTAAGAGTCTTTTTACTCGATATTCCCTCGTAGTATAATTACATTAGTAGTCACTCTTCTGTTAAACTATAACGAAATTAGGGAGATCTGTTATGTTTCTTTTTTGGGCCAGACTTCTAGTACGTCCGAAAACCAGTCGAGAAGAAGCGATTTATAGGCTACATGTAGGTCTCAAATAGCCACCACGTTGCGGATTTGATCAAACGACATCTTTCACATTCGTACACTTCATATGGCCTACCCGGACTCCATTTACTGGTTTTCTTTTCAAGATACGCGTAGGACAATGGGGACGTATTTGAATCCAGTCTATGAGGGATAAAGAATTCGCCGTCATGCAATTCCTAAAGGATGTCCAATGATTCGACTCCATTAAGCACCATAGAGGCGATTGAATGCATATTTGGTCCATATATTAAAAGAGTTACAATGGTTTAGAAAAGTATTAAATCAGCGTATGCATTTCCTTGGACAAATCTAATACCAACCTACCAAACTTGGAAGGATGGAGGATTTCTTGGTCAGTCCAAGTAACGGGTTTGAACAAAAGGCAATCTGTGTATTGCAATGCACCTCTAGTATTGCGCTACCTCTACCGTTTTAAGCCAGGACCATGTATGAAGAAGAGCTAGCTAATTCAAGAGCATTCGAATTTTCGTTTCAAAACCTGTTATTCAGTGAAGTGCCTACCTTTTCGACGTCATGCTTGCTGACACCGTATTTGAGAGACAGTTCTTTGGAGTTGCTGAGCTTTGCGTTTTTCTTCTTCAGTTTTTTCCTCGGTACTTTGTGCTCGAGTAACGCCTTCCAGAACATATTATCTTTTTCGACTGGCATTTTTTTCCTGGAAATTGAGAAAATTTGAAATTGTCACGTTTGTAATCCGACGGCGAAGATGATAATAGTACCAGCGTGGAATGCCGCAAGATGAATTAAACGACCTGTCTTTGATAGGAAGAAATCAATAGAAAGAAATTGGCTGAGTTATCGTTATATCTGCTTCATGTTAGTTGGCGCAATGAAAATGCGTTTAAAAACGTCAAAACGATTCCAAAAGAAAAGAAACGTGAGAAGAGCTTTGATCCTAAACAGGCAAAGAATTGGAGAGGTGGAGTTATAAATTTAAAATAGGAGTTAGCACGTCATCCTTCCGTTAAGTGTAATCGTGGATCCGGAGCCCAACTCATGTTTCACGTTTCGTTCAAATCTCGGCATCATTATGACACTAATCACATGAAAGTATGAGAATACGAAGCAATTCCTGGCTATTGTCAGCAATTTTGCTGTGGATACTCTTACTGATGAACTATTTTAGTTAATATTGTAAGGCCGTGCAAAGGTTTGAGACAAAATTGGATTGGCTAGGTGTGCCGAGTATGTTTACACACGAAATTCACGGAATACATTATCTAAACAGTTCGTGCAAAAACTGCATTTCGACCAATCCACATACATACTTTAGAAGGTAGCGTAGCAATGGAACGAACAATGAAGCTGAAATAACAGTTAGTGTCTTTGCGGTGTCAAATGAAGTCCTGTGCGGAGAAAGGTGATTATTATAGTCAGCGAGGAATCTGTGTGGAAAAATTGTACTTTTCAGCGCAAACATAAACGTACGTGGTGGTTTTAAAATGGTCCCAGAAGGTTCGCCTTAAGTAGTTCCTAATTCGAATACTTTTCTAATCATAGGGATGCTCCGTACGTGCTAGCGATAAGTTGGAATATTATCTGAGCTTCTAAGCGTTCAATACAACGAAATCTGCTTGAGGAAACCGTATGAATGATGGTTACCGTCGGAGTTTCGCTTTGAAAATATATTCGATCACAAAAAGGGTTGTACATTAATCATATTTGACACCTTGAAGAAATTTACGCTATCTTGTAGGGGCAAGTGACAAATGAAAAAATGTAGAACGCACAAAGTTACTAAAGTTTTCCTAAGAAAAGAAAAATAAAAGTCAACTCGTCAAAGGCAAAGGCAGTCGTCAACTATATGCGACTCTGAACGGCTGTTCTTCCTCGGTGGAAGACAGATGAAAAAGCGGCTCACAAGAAGGCGATTCTGCCGAAACGTCAGCTACGATTGTGCTGTATTTATGTTATTGTATGGAAGTAAACGTATGCTGTTTAACAACCTCGCGATTGCTGAGAGAGAAGACGACGAAATGATAGACCGCACTTTAAAGACGTTTCTATAATCCAAGGCCCTTAGTGGACTTTGAAGCTTTGGAAGGGCACCCACTGTCCCTTCTTTTTCTATTTACCTAGCTCCTGCCGACATCTATAGAGCATTTTAATGCCCATCGTTTGTGTAATGTAAAACTGCGAACTCAGTATATATTAAATCCTTATAGGACATCATGAGAGGATGGAAATGGAATTATCCGATCCCTTCGAACGATTTCGACAAATTGTCGTAAGAGAACTCTTCAATGAGATGCTTGATGGTTTTAAGATGTAAAAAATAAACTACGCAACACTGTTTTTTGTTAACAAATTATATTGTGATTGTAGGAAACAGAGAGAAAGGACGCTTGAACGTCTCTAGATAATGGAATACGTCGGCATAACAAGATTATAGGATGGACTGAGGATCTGTCGAGGAAACACGTAGTTGATTGAAGACGCAAATTGTTGTGAGTCGAAAATTAAGATAGGGAGTTCGACAGCTCATGTCATGAGGATATCAGGATAGAAATAAGGATAGAAATTACCTGCATGCAACCTTAAAAGCGAAAATACTTGAGTGCAAAGTGCCAAATGACAATCACAGGAGTTGAAGGAATCTCGCTCGAGTTCAATATCCACACAGGTAAAAACCCTGATGGTCAGCAGCAGGAGAAGCAAGTAGAATATTTCAAAATCTCCTTGACTATGAAAAAGTATTATATAAGAAACAGTATAATGGGTAGAAGAAGAATTATTGAATTAGCGGATTCTGGAGAAATATAAAATGGTTCTCATGTGGCGTCACGGGAACAAACATATGACTTAATTTTTCATGGGAACAGAAGGACAGACCTGGGAAACGAAGGGACAAAACGTAGTATAACAGTTAGGGAATATATAAGATAGAGCGTGCGGCAATGATCAATCTCTTAGGGAAAGCGTAATGCATTCCACTCTATTTCAGTCTTGGTAGAAATTATTGAATACTTACACAATGACTTGCGCTGGGCTCACCCATCTATCAAGGCAGTGTTTTTAATCCTTCCAGACAAGTCCGGTACTAACGGATGAGTGGGAGACCGGTTAGCTCTGCGCACATACTGGAAGTAAAGAACATGTATGTATTGCAGTATACCTCGAGCCACTGTGCTACACTCGTTTGGTGGTATTGTTGAAAATCGCATCTTTAATTGCTGATAAAAAAGAGTTTTAAGTCGGTAATGTGAGTTCCTGGCAAGGACTTCCTCGCGTGAGATGCCAGCAAATACACTTTATCATTTAAATGATTAATGATTCCTGAAATAATGAAGTGAAGGAAAAGTGAATCACTCACTCAAAACAACATTGAGAAAAGAGCTGTTTCTTCATTGAAAATATTGGTTCTAAAAGGCATCCAACAACAAAGACCGTTTCTCATTCTTCAGACATTTTCACTGATAGGTGTCCGGTTTATGGAGCATATCATAAGTTTTCTACTGTATGAATTTTGGACATCGGTGTGGCAGTTTCGTCGTTGGAGATTCATGAAAATGCGCCTGACATAAAGGTTTTCTCGAAAGTCGCTGAGGCGAAAATTTTGGTCGAATAGTAGTGGTTTCCTTAGTGATCATAGATGAGAACTGCAAAGAAAGATGGGCCACCATCATGGTGGCATCAAAACTATCCTCTAAAAGGTTGCTAAAGTCTCAAATAATAAAACAATCGTACACCGATCTAACCAACACTGATTTGGAGCATTTTCAAATACAAGTTTCCTAGCTTGAACTAGGTTGAGGGGTACACGGATTAGAGGGTTATATCTGTTAGAAAAAGTAGAGTAGGCATTAAAATGCATCTAGACTCATGGGGCTGACCTAATTGACATTGTTTCAGTATGAAGTTCCTAATAGAAATCAATTTGTGATAAATAGGACGGAAACTGTAAAAACAAAGCTGGCCGCAAAGATATTTCTGTTATGGAGATTTTGTAACGTAATTATTCTGTTGGAGGACTTCATATCGAAATCAGGTCAATTGTTCTTTATCGAAGCCGATTTCAGGGTGGCTATAGATTCGAAAAGAATATTCGAGAAGGGATGGAGATGAATGCTGCGAGGAGTGGCCACGATTGAATGAATTCTAAGCCACAGTTTGCTGAATATGTCTGATCAGCTGCGAGGTCCGTCAAGCACTGTCTACTGCTTTCAGCTGAAAAAATAGGAGAGTCATCAAGCAGATGAACGATGTGCGAAAACTGACTGGTGTTCGACAGCCGGAGAAGTGCCGGTACAAACCTGTCACGAACACACTGGACGTCGGTCAACACACTGAAAGATGAAAAAAAGATCGGTTAACTTTTTACTAGTAAAAGAAGTGATGGTTTTCGATGTTTTAGAGGAGACGGCATATGTTAGTAGAGGATTGAACCTCGTCGATTTCAGGACACTTCTCTCATTACGTCCAAACAAGCAAAGAAAAGAAGCACATTAGTCTTGAAATCACCTTACCGAAACAAAGCTGAGAACAAAAATAATTGCTAAAAAAGTTGAAAACTTATAATAGTCAAAAATCTATTCATCGCCAGCATCTCTGTTTTTCTAACACAAAAGATGAGAATGGGAAAATGTTGTGCTTTTTCATCAAAAACAGTCTTATTTAAAGATACCCAGGAACATGATCCTTTCATTTCCATTAAGTTCTTAACGTAATGGATTAAATCTGTCAATTTTGAATTCTTTAAAAGTTTAACTTCACAATTATTGCCGGAAAATAAGGAAGATAATGAGTAATGGCATTAAGGAAAAATCCAAAAAAAAAAAGAATCTGCATGCCATTTCATAGGAGTCCGTGCTGAAATCCACGAACTAGGTCTTCTAGACGGCGTAGAGAAAACGTTTCAAACGAGCCAGGAAGCTTGTTCGACCAAACTATTGGGAGGGTATGACACCTTTCTTCCAAGATCACCGTGGAGAATTATGAGTATTGAAGTTACTTTAGCATTACTCTATGCGTTTTGCGTTATCTTAGTAATTTCATATACTACTTTATTTCATATTTTTTTAAACACTATCCATCCATGTGAACTCCGTGCGGTCGGTCTCCGTGTGGAATACTTAGTGAAAGACTCATAGAAAGCGGCTCTGAAGAAGGCGAAATACGTCAGAATGCCAGCTTCTCTGAATAAACAGTATAATAACAACCTTATGTGCTTATCAAGAGAGCGAATTACTGATGAATGCCGAGGTTAGCTGGAATTCTGTCACGGGAATTTCTAACTATTGAGTCGTTCACCGCTCTGATGTGCACTTGACATTCGCTTGCAATAAACCGCTAAAACGTCCATGTTCACTTAGCTAGTGGCTAAGTGCTCCTGTCCAGCCCACATCGTTAAATTGCGCAGTGTGCTAGGCTCAGCTGACTTTTGAGATGTTGACGTGTGTAGTGTCCCTGATTTTCGACCGTTGACGAAACTCGTGATTACCCGCGATTCTCTTTCTCACTTGCGTGTAACCGGATGCAACTGTATTCCGAACGACATTTTGGACAAAACTAAGTGTTTATTCGTCACATTTTGGTAGTATGCAGGTTTCTGAGGTGTGTACCAAAGCGAAATGGCGACCAGGTGGTGTTGTTTCTGCTCTTCACTATATCCTCAGTGCTCTTGTAAGCAATCTAAGCAGCTTGTTTCTTCCTGCCAAGCTCTTGAACTCGACCAGGATACACACAGCTGGACCATCCAGTGGAATTATTTTCGTCGAGGGTGAAAGGGAAGTTGAAAACGAATCTGTTTTTCATTAACATCTTCTTAATAAAATTCATTCGGAGACTAATCTTCGCACAGGTGTTGTTGAAATCGGGCATTCGTTCGGTCTTGATAATGTTTGACGCTATAAGAAACACATTATGAACAATGCCAAGACTGTTTAGCGACATATCATTAACTTGCACACCCATCTTGCTTTACTTCAATTTTTGGATAGTGTTCTAAGGACTGGCGGCAAATTATTTTTGACGAAATGGTGTAGGCACAATGATGCTGAGCTATTTGCAAAACTCATACCCCAGGCCAGATTGAAAGGTGCGATACCGTTTTCAGGGTGCTCACATGTTACCCATTGCAACACTGAAGCCTTTGCTTGAGCCTTTCTCTCCGCGAGTTTTTTAACCCCTCAACGAGTGATTGTTGATAGCACGGCCAAAGTAAAAAACTGGTTGAGGGAAGGGCAAAGCGATGGCATCAGTAATGCAGTGGGTAGAACATAAACTCTCGGAATAGGTAATCGCGGTTCGAATCTGGTTAGTGGTCTGGGATTTGCAAATAATATTTCAGCATGACAGTGGTTGTATTTCACGTAGTATCGAGCCATGAAAAGATTATAGGCAGTAAATAAAAAGTCATGGATTGTGAAATGGTATGCCCGTGTTAGATTTCTCATTCTATGCAAACGATGATGTCACTCTGGAATGGTGAAGTACTGGTTACGAAGGAAATAATAATCTAGAATGAGAAATTCGTGCAGTATATTTCATTTCAATCCTCCACTGAGCAGGAAAAAAAATGAAGAAAGACCTTCACGTTAAAAGATTTCTTTTTCACGGAGAAGTTAAGGATATTTGAATTCTGTTAAATTGAAATGATTTTTTTGAATACTTCGTTAAACGAATTTTCACTGATGGATTTTGAACAGAAGATGACGAGGTGATGAACGATGAATGAATGAATATACAATTGAATATCTTCATCTCCATAACCTATCGGTGGTCTGGATAGCACCACTGAGCTTCATCTAGGAAATAGATGTGAACGTGAAATTAGATTGAATGGAGCATTTCCTATCCTCTCGCATTCTTATGTAATAATCCCTGCACTAGCAGAAAAAATTAAGGAAACTGGATTCAGATTTGTAAATGCGTAATAAATGGTACTAAAATAATAACGAACTTTATTGAGTCCCTATTTGCTCCGAACTCCACTCAAGCGATATATTTTGTAAGAGAATAATTGAAGACCACTAGTTATGGTACGGTGCCGCATAATATTTTATATACTTTAATGGCCCGTCTTCACTGGTTGTGCGCCTCCTAGCGCAATTTTCATTTTTTTTTGAGTTTTGCTAGTTTAGCCATTGTAGTTCCATGTAGTCTCGCGGTCAGCCCTGCCAAAGTCTGCTCCAGTTCGCGCCCATCACAAGCAGTCGCAGACCTTGTGGATCACAGGGAGACTTGCCACCATGAAACTAGTTTGATACCAGGACGGTGGCGGATCCAGGTATTGGTTTACTCTTAGCTGGGCTTCCTGATGGGAACGCCAGACTCAGCGTGGGGGACTCCACCAAAAGAATGAATCCTCTCGCTATACATCTCAGCCCGACACCCAGAAACACCTTCCAACCACGATGAGGTGATAAACCGTTGGGAGAATATATAGTATAATATTATATTGGATTATAAAATTATGCTATGCATACATAATATTTTAGCAAAATAAAAGCTTTTTTTCGTAAATTATTTTAGCGAGAATAAAAGAAGCGATCTCCTCAATTACTTGAGCGCAACTGATGACTTCGAATGGTTTAAAATGTCCTTAACATATTTCCTGATTTGGAATCCTCCGATTTTCATCAGTAATCGGGAGGATGGCAGAAACGGAGTGGAAAAGGTTTAATTTTTAGTTGCAGGAAAATTCGAACTAGTAGAGCAATAAAAGATGTAAGAGGTACTACAATTGAGCGGATGCTAATATACAAGCAAAACTCGGAACTTTTGTTGGAATCCGAACTCGTTATTACCCTTATAGAGAGTTCACGTACTATCCACCACACTAATCGACGGCCTTTCTTTGCCTTCCTGTCAGCCAGGTTTTTTCACTCTGTCAGTGATATTTTCACTCTGTCAGTAATCACGGTAGTCGTGAGTTCAAAACCCATCTGAGGTTCCGTGTTTTGCTTGTATCTCAGCACCCTTGTGGTTGCAGCTCACATCTTATCCTGCCATGAAAAAGGATTAGGCAGTAAATAGGAGCTAAGACTTTGTCATGTAAGAGGCATATAGTTTCCTATATCTGTTACAGGTGGCTCGTAACGGTATAGCGGAGAATGTTATGAAATCATGTTGTTATATCTGATGGATAGTATATGAGCAGCTGTGTAATTAATTGTCTATCGGGAGATATTTTTTGATGTGAAGTGACAAACGATACCCTT
This sequence comes from Angiostrongylus costaricensis, assembly GCA_900624975.1. Classification (NCBI taxonomy): domain Eukaryota; kingdom Metazoa; phylum Nematoda; class Chromadorea; order Rhabditida; family Metastrongylidae; genus Angiostrongylus; species Angiostrongylus costaricensis. Next base: position 51,114 of record UYYA01003910.1, on the reverse strand, counting down.
TCATGCATCTCGTATGTAGTAATGCTAACTTAGCGATAATCCTAAAGCGACGAACGACAGAGGTGGTCTTGCCAAGAGAAATTCAGCAGTTTTCTCATAAGTCAGATTTTATAGCCGGAACCTCAAAGGTAGCACATATTTAGCCCTGAATTCAGTAAAAGTTGTCCAAAATTCCAAAGGAAATGGATGATGTTCTTAAATTGGTAGAGATTTAAGAGCCAATTTCAGCGAATACAGGTGTTCTCGAAGTAGATGATGTTCTGGATTGCGAAAATGGTACTGTGAGAAAAAATATTTGCGTGATAGAGATAAAGCGAAGATCGGCAAATGAGGAAGGAGTTTTGTTCACACAGGATCGGATGACACGGCATCGGATCATTGCACCCAAACAGCTGTTCTCGATTTAAAAAAAATAGTAAGCTGAATAAAAAAATTAAGGAGTAGTGTTACAGACGTTGCAGATATTTTTACATGAACATAATGAGGAATTTTAGAATCTGATGATACAGCATTTATGAAGAAAGTACGAAGCGCAACTAGTAACTGGGAAGAAAATGGAAACTAATGGACCTGAGCAAAGTCTGGGTGATGAAGAACAGCCACAAGACTGAAGACTCCAGAATCGAATTAGTGCATTTAAAGTGGTTTCTTTTGATGTGAATAGTATGACTTATTGGCCTGGATTTTTTAACGAAGAAGCTCCATTACTTACGTAACCAACTCCCATCTAGGATTAATAGGTCATATGAACGGTTAGTTTAAGCTACTGTAGGCTCAATGACGAAAAGGACAAAAACGGCAGCATCCAGAGCAACAGAGAGATTTTAATCCTTTTTTTTCCTTCCAAAGTTGTGAAACTAATGATTTTTGCAAGGATACTTTTATTTCTCTCCTAAAAACAAAGAAGCTGGTCGGATGTAAATGAAGGAAAAAGGAAACGTCCGGTCTTCTAACCAAGCAATTAAATTCTTTTACCATTATTTTGAATTGAGTTAAGTTCAACGCGATCGTTCGGTCTCTAAAAAGACCCAGGAAAATTTCGACAAGGGTGTTCAGAAGATGTTGATTGCTTAATGTGGAAGGCTATGCCTCTATTCATCACATTTGAACAATATCTTTTCTATTCATTCAATCTCCTTTTCGCCTAACAAAAACCCTCATGTTTGATTAGTCATTTATTTATTTATATGACGTCTTCATATATGTTGTGCAGATCCCAGAGCTCTATTCATACGATTTGTTGTCTCGTATTGGTTATCCATGAAAGGATAGTAGCCTTGGGTGACTCAGGAGTGGACCGAACCAGTGACTGCACGTGTCGTCTATGGGGTTTTTAACAAAAGAACTTTGGCCTCCTGGTTATTATCCTAGTTATTTCATAACAAATATTGTTTTTTATTATTCCAGTGGCTGTGGTTTTATGTGTTCATTTATTCTACCAGAAAACCTAACACGATTCTACCACTCTGTGATCGGATCCTTGTTTTGGAAGAAAAACGCATATCAGAAAGGCGCAGAGAAAAATTATACACCGATAGATTCAGTAGAGGGAAGAATAGGAAAGATTAGAGGAATAAACTTTACCGATTTTTTCAACAGTTCAGAAAAATGGGGCAGTGTCAAGACTTTAACTTGTGAACATTATCATGAAATGTGGACAATCTCACACTATGGGAGGATTTAGAGAAAGAGAGTTGTTTAGTGACAAGAAGTTAAGCTAAGGCAAGTGCGTCAATGGTGCAGTGGATAACTCGTGAGTCGCTGGAAAGGGTAACCGCAGATTCGAAGCTGGCTTGGAGCTCACATTTAGCAAATATCTCAGCATCATTCTGGTTATATTTCACACAATACCGTGCGGTGAAAAAATAACAGGCAGTAAATAAAAAGCTAGACAGAACTCGAGTCATTTTGTGTCAGACAGTATCTCAAAGATGAACTGCTACTTCATTTCTTCACAGTTTGTGGAAATTTTAGCTCCATACAGGTCAGTGTTAAACTAGAAAGCCCACGTGAATTTCTAATATAGTTGTTTAGCATGAGTTTCGAACTACCGTTCAGAGCAATCAGAGAACCAAAGCGATCCATTTGAACCACTTCCCTATTTTTACACTACAAAACTGTTTTGTGTGGAATGTATTGTTTAATTTGAGAAAGTGAAACCTTCTCAAGTAAATCTCGTTTTTTGCCGTTTTTGGTACTACTATCATTTTCGTGAACTTATAAGCCATCAGCGGTGGCAGAATGAGGAATGTTGCCGAAGTGGTGTGATTTCTACAGTTTATGTGAAAATTCGTTTACGCTTTTCGAACAGCTAGAAACATACAGCAACACTTCCAAGACTTTCTAAGATTTGTAGAAAATATAATAGTAGATAATTTACTAAAGCCCCCCAACGGTTTACCACCTCATCCTGGCTAGGAGGATTCCTGGGTGTCGGTCTGCGATGTATAACGGGGAATTCATTCCCTGGGGCGGTCTCCCAAGTTGAGAAGGAGTCCGACGTTTCCTTCAAGGAGCCTAGCTAAGACTAAACCAATACCAGAATCCACCACCGTCCTGGTATCAAAGTCGAATCGTGACAAATCTCCCTCTTCTCCACATGTGTGGCGACTGGGTATAGTGATGAAGACCTGGGCGCACACTTTAGCCTGCCTGATCTCGGGTCTTCAGGGAACCACGGTGACTAAACCAACAAAACTCTAAAATAATGGAAATTATGCTGAGGCCCAGACAACAAGCGCAGACAGGAACTCCAGGTATGCAATTAACTAAGTAAACTACAGCAATACTCTTCCTTATCAGTAGAATTGCTGTGGGAGTTTATCAAGCGAAACGTGAATCAATCAATAGTTGTGTGCTCGAGCACAAAATATGTGACTAAGAGGATCAGGAATTGCTAGTGATTTGAGTCAAACTACGAGAATGACATGATTGTGAGAATGGTCCTATTTTTCTCTTCATCTAAAAAACAACTTTATTTACGCACTGGGACAAATTGATTTCAATGCTTTTATGAAAGGTAAACGTCTCTCAGACTCGAGCGCACATATCTCAGCCCATATCAGAGTTTGTTTACTGAGATAAAAACCATTAAAATGCACAGATTTTTGCCCATAAGAAATAAGTTCTCCTTCTGTACAACGACACGTTTCCTATTTCGGACATAGAGACCATAAAGAGAGCATAAAGTTTTTTTTTCCGCTCTTTTCATTTGAGGCTTCTATGCTCTAAGGTCACTGCAGTTGAACAGTTATCGTTCCGAAATACATAACAGGACGGTGTTCGTTAATGTGTATTAAAATTTTTAGAGCATAAAGTTCGTCATTACTTTTCTTTTGTAAATTGAAGTGTTGAATGAGATTAGAGATCGGAATAACACCTGACACAAACACTACGTACTCCTGGAATGTCAACTCAAAGGCTCCTCTACAGGATTGTAGAAACTACGGTTCCAAAGTTCTGGAATGATTGGTAAATTATCGGCTATTTTCAAAAAATCAACATGATTACGAATATGCTAAACATATTATTATTTGTCGAAACTGTGCCTTTTACGTTGAACGATGGACATAAACTAGTTTAAAGGTTTTTTGAAGGTTTCATCTGAATCTGAAAGAAAAGTTAAAGTCTTCTCAAATTGTTCGGCTTCTACGAGAGTGTTACAAGATTTTTATTCCGCAAACGTTCTGGCGCCTTCGCCTTCTTCAAAACATTCTCTAATGGCTAATGGCAGAATAATCTAAGAAGATATTAACCCTTTTATTTACTGCCTTTTTCTTTTTTAATGGCAGGGTATGTTGCGAAAAAAGATAAAGATAAAAAGATATTATAAGCGAAATATGCATTTAATCAACTCTCAAGATGTTTAATGAAGCCGGATGCATGGCGGATCCCTTAACGGTTGAACACAGCTGGAAGTTTTAAGGTTTATGAGTTAGAAGCCAAAGTATAAGAGAGTAAATGGAAGCAGCCAACGAGTTCCATGTAGAAGTACATCACGGCAGCAAAAGTGCGGTGTTTGCCCGAGAAGTTTGGTCGTGAATACCAAAACTCAATGCTGTCAGAGTAATTAACTTACTGCCTACCGTAACCTTGTTGACAGTTAACCAAGTAGTTATTTGCATGTTTTCTAAATTAGTCTTCTTCCTCGTCTTTTGCCTGCATTTCTGCCATTTCCCTCCTTCCAATTTCAACGACTTTCTTGCAATTTCGATGGTTTTCCACACGGATGTTTAGAAAATGTTTTTTATTAGCAGTTATTCGTACATCATATCATTATACTATACTATATTATATATCATTATATCACCCACGGATCTCCCTCATGTGAGGGATCTCGAGCCGGTTAGTCGTGAGGCTACGTGGCGCGTCTCCAGGTGGCGGATAGGGGGTTAATCGCGGACCAAAAGCGACCTTTGCTTTTCTGAGACGCAGGTGGGTCCAGGGGATGGACTCCCTGTTTCTGCCGCGCTGATTTGGCAAATACTTTCTGGATTTGCTGAGCGTATTCATGCATGTGTGTGTGCGTTCTTGCTTATGTGGATTGTATTCCACGAGTCAATTCGGCCAAAAGCCTGCAATCAAGCGACAGTGAAGTATATGGGAAGCGAGTAGGAGTCGCTTCCAACGAAAAAGGTCCATGTCCACTCCGAAAGAGCCTGGCAAGCTACCCGTGAGTATACTCAGTCCCCACGTTCATAGCCCAGCAAGCTATGCGTGGGTATCAAAATGCTAGACACAGTAAAAAAAAATGGGCCTCATTCCGCTGACCCCGAAAGAGTTCAAATTTCGCAGCGTTGGGTAGGACGAGTACGGAGAGGCTGCTAAAATCTCAAACTTAATGGAAGCTGCTTAGACGTCTGAAGAACGTCACTTTGGGACTCACGAATTAGAATGGAACGTTTACGATTAAAAAGACGTGGATCAATTCCAGCTTTGACAATCCTCGTCGTTTACGCGCTGACATCAAACTATGACGAAGAAGAAGTCGAAGCGTTCTATATGGGCTTGGAGAAGTTCTAGTGAGAAGACCACACATTCTTCAAGGTTACCATTAGAGATTTCAACGCCAAGATTGGACCAAGAAGAACGTCTGAAGAACGTCACATTGGGACCCATAGATTAGAATGGAACGAACAGGGTGAGCGGCTGTCTGAATTTATCATGGCAACCAAGACAATCCATGGTAACTCGTAATTCCAGAAGCCACACCCTCAGTGCTGGACTTGGGAGTCTGCCAATGGAGAGTACCATAACGAAATAGACCACACCATAGTAAATGGAAGGTGTTACCTAAACGATGTCGCTGTTCTCCCAAAATTCTACACGGGATTAGACCATCGCCTCATTCGTGCAAGACTTCAGATTTCACGGAAAGGAGAAAAAGCCGCAAAGCTCAAAGAGCGAAGTTCCAGAACCACCGTAAAATGGGGCTTATTCAATTCGTTATTAGTCGGCTGTTGGGAAGATGCCGTTGTCGATAACATCGACGAAGAATACGATCGGCTCATTCAACATCTTCACGTTAGTGCTATGAAAGCTCAGAGTTCGAAGGTCACCAAGAGACGTCTGTCTCCAGAAACACTCGAGCTGAAACGCCAACACGGAATGGCACGAGCTGCAGGCAACCGCGAACCAAAGTCCGAACTTGCAAAACAGTGCAGATAGGCGATAAAAGAGGACCTTAAAGAGAGAACAGCAGCAGTAATGGCCGAAGCTGCAGAGGCTGGGAAAAGCATTCGCAAAGCCCACTGAAGCTTCGCCAATTACAAGACTAAAATGACTACACACCGGCGCCCAGACGGAACAGTTACAGCGTCCAGAAAGGCAATGGAAAAAATCATTCACGAATACTACTCGGATTTCTTCGATAGCCACGTCCATCTTCCGTTATATGAAATAAAGGAGGATGGATATGTTGAACTACCGGTTCTCCCTTCCGAAAATCGATATGCCATTTCGTCGGTGAAAAATCGAACAGCACCAGGTCCGGACAGGATAAGACCAGAACACCTGAAGAACCTTCCGCTAGTCCCCGTAAACACACTGGTTCGGCTCTTCACGCGTTACCTGTCTGAATGCAAGGTCCCTACTCAGTAGAAGACCAGCAAGACCGTGTTATTGTTGAAGAAGGGTGACCTGCGTGATATTAGCAACTATTGCCCAATGTGCTTACTGTCTGTCGTCTACAAACTTTTCACTCGGGTAATCCTAAACAGGATTTACAAAACACTAAACTAAGGACAACCATGTGAGAAAGCAGGGTATCGAAAAGGATTTAGTTCGATGGACCACATCCAAACGGTAACACGGCTCATTTAAGTATCGTAAGAGTACAAAAGATCGACCTGTCTCACTTTTATCGATTTACAGGCCTTTAAATCAGTTGAGGTAGAAGCAGTCTTGGAAGCCCTTGATAGTAAAGGAGTCCCTACTCAGTACATAAGGATTCTTCGTGTGAAAATCGATGGTCGGCAGTTACACCATCTTCGCTTTGCTGATGACATCGTCTTTATAACACCAAACATTAGCCAAGCGGAACGAATGCTTGACGACTTTGATAAAGCCTGTGGAAAAATCGGTCTTCGATTAAATTTCACAAAAACGTTGTTCATGAAGAACGGATTCGTTTCTCATGTTCCATTCACGCTCAACGGAACAAATATCTCCGAATGCTCCAGTTATATCTATCTAGTTCGGGAAATCAATATGATGAACGACCTAGCTGCAGAACTGAGCAGAGAGAAACGCGGCTTGGAGAGCATTCAAGAGCATCGAGGATGTAGTGAAGAGAACAAAGAACATCCGACTCCGTGCACACTTTTTCGACTCAACGGTACTTCTTGCCCTAACGTATGCGTCAGAAACCTGGTCGCTGCGTAAGCAGGATGGAAGATCACTCAGCGTTATCGAACGCTCTGTCGAAAGGACGATGCTATGAGTATCCCGTTTCACACAAGTAAGGGGTGGGATCCGAAGCTCCGATCTGTGTCAACGATCAAAAATCAAAGATTTCGTTCTGTACGCCAAACAGTCGAAAATAAGGTGGGCCGGACACGTAATGCGTATGAATAACAACCGATGGACAAGAGCCGTTAGTGACTGGATTCCTCGAGATGTCAAATGTGCTGCAGGAAGGCCACAGATGCGATGGTCAGAATACTTCGCGAAAAACCCTAGAGGAAAGTTACGATACTCAACGATTCTCTAGAGCGAGCAGAACCCCCTGGGCTACTCTTACACGCAACAGGGAGAAATGGAAGATTTACTGGGGCCCGCTCGAGTCACTCGACGATCAACGGGACTACAGGTGATACAGGTGATCATTATATTATATTATATCACGTCATATCAAGAAAAGCGCGCAAGTAGCGCAGTGGTCGGAAGCACCCTGGAACACACACATGGGATCGATCCCCACGCCCATGGCTCATCAAGCCTTCCATCCCTCCGGAGATGGCAAATTGGTACCAAACTTGTCTGGGAGGATAGAAGCACTGGTTCAATACATCGGTAGGGCACCGCGAGTTATTGTGAAGGCCAAATATGCATTTAATCACCTCCAAACGATGCTTAATGAAGTCGAATGCATGGCACATCCCTCTGGGATTGATCAACGCCGAGAGCTTTATCCTGTTATCTTTTTACATCAAAAGCAGTAACTAACTACCGGCGTTCAAGTTTTTTCTAGTTGTTGTTTTCTCAACCAAGCACATTTTCCTTTTCAGGTGTAATTTAACTAAACGAAGCGGCGAAAACCTTGTCCTTTTCTGATGGGCGTGACTTCTAACGAGCGTTGAGCGCTAATGAAATAATATTGTTAATTGTGTCCATAACTGCAACTAAAGAAGGATATGAGAAGTCCAGTTGTTAGAGTTGCTATGTAGTACACGCGTGATCTGTGGCTCGTCTTCACCCCTGTTCTGAACAAGTCTGACATCCACTCTGGATGGCTTTGTCAGACAAATTGTGTTTTTGACAAAAAACACATTTGTTCAATATGAACAGATTTATTTAACACAGCAAGATTTCGATTAGAAACGAACTCCTTATTCAGTAGTCTCAAAAGTTCAACCTGATTTTTTTAGAAGCCAAGTGCATTTCAATGTGTCCATTTTAAAATTATGAGGCTCTTCGTGCGCGACAAACTTTTTTTCCTAAAAAGTCATTTACCAGAAAGAGCGGCAAACTGATAACATACTTGCATTTCCAGTCCACAAATGTCTATGCAGAGAGTGCTGGGAAGGCTTTAACAGAACTTCCTCCGGACTCCAGGTGGAATCATTCCATTAGGAACCATTCATGAAGAAGATAAGGCACCAACTTGGCAGCCGAACTCAGGGGCAAATACGAAGACCTTTGGTAGATGACGGACGCAAGGCAACGAAACGAATGAAGGAGGTGTTTGGATCTGCACAATACGTGAAGTTGAGTCATAAAATGAGGAATGAAGGTGAAAAAAAAACTGGAAGGGAGGAGAAAGTAACTGAAAAAGGCAGTGCTTTTAGGCAGATCGCTATCTATAAAGATTAATCTAGTGGTTAGAATAGCAGTAATTAGGTATTCATCCTAAGGGAAACTCATTTAATTCTTTATTAGCCTATCTTTTTGAAGGTTTGTCATGAAGCCTTTCGCCTCCCCTTCTCATCACATGACCAGCCCACCGATGTTTATTTCTCGAGACTAGTCCTCTAAGACGTGATAATCTTCTAAGAACTAAACTAAACGGCGAAAACTGGCTTGATCTTTAGTGCGCTGGTTCATCTTCAGAAGATATTGCTCATATAGACGTGCGGATGAGATTAAAGGAGATGGGAAATAAAACTATTTCAAAGAACAACAGAGAATTTATCGTGTGAAGACCTGATACAAGCATTTTGGATAACGCTTAACTATAGAGAATTTGGCCATTACGTAGTGTTGGTCGATCAGCAGACTAATCGACGAAACAGCTACTGCAATTGTGGGAACTGCCATGCTCCTGGAAGGGTTCTGGGTACAAGGACAGCTTTGCATGTAATTCAGAAAGGTTGACGAGAATCAGCGGTGGAAAGCTGGGAATGCTCACACTCTATCTCAGATTTCTATGGAAAACCACGCCGACAGTATTTAACAACATATCAGTGAGCGTAGACAAGGAGACCTAAGTTGCAATAGCATTCACACTCGAGTGCGACCACCTCCATGGATGACAGTTGCGAGGTTAGGAAAAGTACTGGGAGCGGCTCGATGCTTAAGGTAGGACAATCGAACTCCTAGAAAATATGGCTACATGTTCAGAAGATATTGATCTTAAAAATGCCCCTCAGAAATGAACCGCTGTTCTCCTAGCATACAACTCTTAAACATTTGCCAGTAAACATTTTGAAGACTAAAGTCTTGAGAACATAAAAGAGAACTAAGTTTACATCACACTAGGGACAAAGATTTATGGCAATGAGGTCGAAAGAACTAAGGGATTCCGAGCTCGTGAAAGCAATTTGTCAGAGGAGAGGCGTTAATGGACGAAACTGCAACATGGTTAAAGCGAGCGTTTCCGTATAATTGTTATTTCCTGCAATTTGAGCGCTGTTACACAAACATCTGAGGAATGATCGTCAGGCGAGAAACGATTAGTTAGAATTGAAATATGCCCTAGAATTGAATTCTCAACAGCACGAAAGGCTTTCGAAATCGTCACAATTGCGACGACAGAGTTGAGGGAAACTGGGAGGCAGCCCAACAAGAATGGGTAGGGTAGTACGCGCAGTGGTTAGAGATGGTATGTAATAGGTGAAATGCATGGTTTCTTGCTCAACACCGCCCCAAGTCAGTTAGGCCTCCCATCCCTCCGTGGTCAGCAAATTGGCATCAGAGTTATCTAGGGAAAGCTTCATCCGATTCCCCTTATATAATTAGATGAGTACTTGTGGTGATGACCTCGGATCGCCATAGTAGAGCTAACCCAGAGAATCAACTGGGCCAGCACGCAACGACATTAATGATGAAGAAAGAGTCCGCGATTGGCAGCCGTACCCACACGCAAACATGAAAAGCTTTCTTGACTACGAAAGCGATACAGTGAAGCCAATGAAAGCATTTGCGAATCGCATAAGATGTGGAGTCGAGTAATGCTAATAAGTAAATAAATAAACAAGTGAACAATAAAGCTATCTCTAAACCATCAGCGCTTCCGTAAAGCACACAGACGATGGCAATTTTAAGAAATTTCATGGGTCTTAACCTGACTACTGTAGTTTTGTGATACACCAACATCGAAATTCCTAAAGAAATAAGGTAATAGGTCTCGATTAAGCACTGAATCACGTTCTCTGAGAAGGGAGTGGCAACTAGGTGAATGCATAATGATAATGGCGAACAAAGACGGCGTCCCGCCTTAGGCTCAATAACGCTAGAAAAAGTAAGAATATGACCAAATTCTGCTTTTAAACCAAACCCTTCATAAGAACAGTTATCTTCTTTTCTAAAAATCAGGATTCAATTTAATATTTGCTACTCGGTTGGTTTCGGGTAAGACCTACCACACTCATCACGGAGCTGAAGGCGAAGTCATTGTCAAAGCATACTGATGGTAAACCACACAAAGAAATTTCAAACTTTTAACTTGAAATTTATACTCTTTTAGGAAGAAAACTTAACTACAGTCAGAAGCAGCTTCTACTTAGGAAAAATTGCTTGCAAAGTAGTATGTAAAAGAAGTTTATAACAACATGAACTGAAAAGAACCACCACTGAGAAAGTAGAGCAGAACTCAAGGTTTTTTTCAAGCTCTTTGTTTTCGACTTAATCATAATCAGAATATTTAATTATTATTTATTGCCTATTATTTTTTTATGGCAGCGTATTATGAGAAATACAGCCATAATGATGCTGAGATATGAGCAAAACTCGCAACCTCACGTGAGCTTCGATCTAGCGTTTATCTTTTCCGGGGCTCACATGTTGCACACTGCACTAACGCTGCCTTCCCCTTGACTTTCCGTTAGCCTGCTTTTTATTCTAACACTGCCATCAGCCATAACTCGTCGACGGGAATGATCTGGGTAGCGTTGGTCGGCATTGAAACCATTTGGTTCTATTTCACATAATAGCCTACGAGGAAAATAAAAATAATAGGCTGTAAATAGATGTTAAACATTGTGATTTCGACTGTCATTCGAGCTTAATTTAACCTGATGCCTACTTTTGCCCCCAGATTACTCCCGTTGATGGGTGAATGCTGATAGCAGCGTTAGGGTAAAAAAAACTGGTTGTGCAAGAGGAAAAACAAACGGCGTGGTTGGCGCAGTGGATAACACCTCACCGTCCGAAAATGGTAGTCTCGAGCACGAAGTTCATCTGGGGCTGCGAGTTTTCCTCATATCTCAGCATCATTGCGGCCGATCATAATCAGTTCAGATCAATCAGACACAGCAATTCATTGAGATAAAGAGCTGTTTCGTGTTGGTGACTATCAAAAGGTGAGCATTTTCTATCGAAGAAGAGATATTTTAATAGCGGTTACTATAAATTAGAGTTATGAGACAAATGTAAATTCTCGAAGCCTAAATAAGAAGTGTTGTAGGATGCATGAAAAAGAGGTGACAGGAAAGAGATGGAGAAAAAAGATCAGTGTAGGAGTTGAAATAGACTTCTAAAAAGTGTCTCAAATAAATAACTGAACGAACCTGTGGTTTGTTCTATGCTAATCGAAAACAATGCGCATGTCCTTTTAAAGTCCTATAGTTAAGATTATTTACTATCCAAAATTGTTTAATTTATTTCAAGAACAAGCAGCGGATTACTTACTTGGATATTGGACGGCCCACCCTCACTGGTTGTGCGGGCTCCAGCACAATTTTCACTGTTTCGGGATTTTGGTGGTTTAGCCATTGAGCTTTCCTGGAGTCCAGAAGTCAACCTGGCCGAAGTCTAGCCCGGGTCGTCACCACCACAGGGAGTCGCCGCCTTTGTGGATCAGAGGGAGATTTGCCACCATGCGACCTTGATACCAAGACGGCGGTGGATCCTGGCATCGGTTTACTTTTAGCTGGGCTTCTTCGTGGAAACGCCGGACTCCTTCTCAGCTTGGGAGGCCATGCTGAGAGGACGAATCCCTGCTCTGTACGTCACAGTCCCCGACACCTAGGAACACCTCCCAGCCATGATGAAGCGGGAAATTATTGAGAGGATTTGGTGTCATTCATTGTACAAATCCCAAAGAGTGCAGAGAAGTGCATAAATCCCTTTCACATTATTTAATGTAATTTATTTTATAAATTCCACAAAAGGCACAGAGTGGACAGTAATTATTTTTCCAAAAAAAAAACAAACAGCAAGCAGCACTTCTTCGTTAACACAAGAGATTTTATAGTAACAATACTTCCTAAGGAGAACTTCAAAAATCACAACCACGCAGATAATTTACTCTCATCAATCCTCAGCACCACTAGGTAACGTAGAACTTATTTAACGTAGAATAAGTTGCTATCACCAGACAACCACTACTATCAACACCCAGCATCTTCTATAAAAGGGCATTGCCGAGTGAGTATGGCCCATTCGAGAGAGATACTCCATGAGGAACATCTGACTCGATACAAAGATGAAGGCGCCACATAGAGAAGATGAACAATTGTGGACCATCGACTCGGATCATCGGTTCTGATGAAAACGAAACCGTCAGAACGATGAAAATTACTTTCCAACCTTGTGTAAGCTTGCAAAAAAAAGAATACATATTGGTTTGCAATACCAGATCTAGTCGAATAATAGTAAAAGGATAAAGGATAAAACTCTTGAAGTTGACAAATCAATGGGAGATGCACCATGCATTCGACTCCATTAAGTATTGTTAGGGGTGATTGAATGGTTATCTGGCATATAGTGCAAATGTTTTCCAGGGCAAGTCTGGTAACAACTTGTTGATCCTAGAAGAAAGGGAGGGTTGGCAAGGCTGTGGCGTGGGATCGAACCAATGACTACGTGTGCAGTGCAGAGCATCTGCAGGACCTGCGCAACACAGGTTCTTCAAATGACGGCGGTCTTCATTTATTCTGCGGATAAATATTTATTAATTTGAATTTCTCTTAATTAAAAGGGACATAATATGTTCGGTCGGTCCAGTCATGTTTCATTCGATTCCTTCTAACGCGCTTCTTCAGACGGCGTACAAACTGATTTCGCTGTTCGCTGGAAGTAAAAAAAGGTTGTTTCACAATTAATTTAATGGTTGACGAAAATCTCTTTTGCCTATTACCTGGAGAAAGACCTCTACCTAAGTTTTTCTGAGAAGGCGTTTTTTGTAAAGAAAAAGGAGTGCAATGAATCTGTAGCTCAGGTTTTTTGCCAACGAATGTAAATATAAAAATAATTGAAAGTGTAGAGAATAAGCGAAAAGGCTCCTTAGGTCAAAAGTCTGCTCGAAACTTTTCTAGATATCCTTTCTTTAGGGCGCGTGTGTCGTAGTGGTCGGAGGCGCCCTGCAACACACGCGGAGGATCGGTTTCTGTGCTTGTGGCTCACCAAGGCTTCCATCCCTCCGGGTTTGGCAAATTGGTAGCAGACATGTCTAGGAGGATAGCAGCGCTGGCTAAACACATCGGTGAGCTACCAAGAGTCATTGTAAAGGCCACATGTCCATTCAATAACTTCCAATGATGCTTAATGAAGTTGAATTCATGGTGCATCCCTCAGGGATTGATCAACGCCGAGAACTTTATCCTTTATCTTTTTTATGCTTTTGTTGCTGTTAAGATTGGCAGGCCTGGAATGAGAAATGCTGTTCTAAATGTAATAATATAGTTCCCAGGATCGACTTTCTCGTAACCTCGGCATTGGAAAATGAAGGCGTCGTTTTATGGTTCCTAGAACGTCTACGTAACGCGTCTCTTAATAACGCGTACGTTATGGAGCCCTTCGACGTTACCGCGCTGTACACCAACGTGTCGAATGACTCCGCAATGCAAGCCATCTTCGAACTTCTTGTTGAACATGAAGGAAGAATCAATATGCATGGCTTGACCATCCAGTAGCTAATGGCTCTCTGAAAGGAGTGCCTAAACTGCTCGATTTTCAGATGGTCTGGGAAATTCCCAAGACCGACTTTCTGTTAACCTCGGCATTTATTGATAATTCAATGTTTTTCATCAATAAGCAGACACGAGGTTGTTAATATAGAATTTATTAGAACACAATTGCTGACGTTTCGGCGGTTTCGCCTTCTTCAGAGCCGTTTATTTGTTGTAAGTATTTAAGTTAGTTGGTTAACAACCTCGTGTCTGCTTATTGATGAAAAACATGGTCTGGGAAATATTTCGCGCAAATAAGGGGGTTAGCAATGGGACAGCGACTGGCACCGAGCCTTGGCATCGCGTTAATCTCCAGAATAGAAGCCCCCGTTATCGATCTCTGGCCGCTACTCTACTGCAGATACATAGATGACTGTTTTGTCATTTTCAGTACTCAGGTGGAGATGGACAAAAGCTTCGAAATGAACGAGCAATCTGAGTACATAAAGTTCACCCGGGAGAAACCGAGAAAAGTTGGCTTCCGATTTTAAGCGTTCAAATAAACCTATCAAGTAGCGGTTACATGACAAAGTGGTACCCAAAGCCAAGTAACAAGAACGTCCTCGTTCATTTCCTTCCTTTCCATCCTTCACCCACAAAGAGGGCGATTGTGAGAAACATGTTTCGAACAGCCACTTCTGCGTTCACTACCAGGGAACTAAAGGAAGAGTCGCGCGACTTGGCTCGGCAAATAGCCATCTCCAATGGCTACAAAATAGTAGCCCCATGAGAAATGCGAAACACTTGGCCAAAAGAAGATCCCATCTATGTTGCGTTTTATAAGCGATTAAGTAAGCGCAACTATTAGATGCTTAAAATGGTGCTCGAGAAGGGCAGATCTAGAGGAATCGCTAGCGATAGTTGAAATACCACCGGTTACTCTACGCTGTCAGTTAGTTCGTAACCGCCTGTATGACCGTCTATGTGAAACAACAAATTGCGTAATTTGCCCTTACGGCTGGTACGGTGATTGCATGAGTTCAGGTACCATATCCCTGAGCTCTTGTAATAATTGCGGAGATGAATATATTGGCGAGACGGACAGACCTTTGTGTATCCGTATAAAAGAACACCTAGATGGCAAGCGAAAACTGAGACAAAGTACCCCACTAGGCACGCATTGGATACAAAAGCATAGCGGAGACGATTTTGAAGTAAAAGCCAATGTCCTTGCACAGGAGACTAAAACACCAGCGCGAAAACTCCTTGAGGCTTTTTGGATCAATGCCAAAAACCCTACAATGAATAGCAAGGATGAATGACCACAGGTCATACGCGATCTGACCCCGTATGTTCGCATCAATTCCTGATGTGGGATGGTGCAGTCATCAACAATATGCGACTATAATCAGCTGTACCAATCCTCCTCATTGGAAGTCACGTAAAAAGCGGTG
This sequence comes from Angiostrongylus costaricensis, assembly GCA_900624975.1. Lineage (NCBI taxonomy): Eukaryota > Metazoa > Nematoda > Chromadorea > Rhabditida > Metastrongylidae > Angiostrongylus > Angiostrongylus costaricensis. Next base: position 35,672 of record UYYA01003910.1, on the reverse strand, counting down.
AGTTTTTCGAGAAGTTGTTGATCATGTAATTACCAAGGAGTTTTTCGTCTTTTTGTAAGTGTTACTGAAGCCTTTGGCCTAGTAGATTGCATATCAGTATACCCTTCCAGGCTCTGAAGAAGGCGAAACTGCCGAAACATCAGCTACTGTTGTGTTGTATTGTGTTTCTCTATGGAAGTAAATGTATGCTGTTTAACAACCTAGCGATTGCTGAACATGTAATAATATAATCGGTCGTAAATTATATGCATAATGTTGCGACGATTCAACCTACGCTAAAATACAAGATTCCAAAATTTTCTCTATTATCCAGGCAGGCTTTAGGTCATAAAACGTAAGCATAATGTTGAGGTGATTTAACTTACGGTGAATTATGGTTCGAGAACTTCTCCCTTCACGGTGGCTCAGGCACTGGTTCGGAATATGTCATAGAACGGGCACTTGTGCTGGCTGCGGTGGAGCCGAACGATGTGATAGCCGTGGAGCAGCGTCGTTAATCACCAACCGAACGTCAAGTTAAATCCCAAATGGGCGGTAAAATGTGGTTTTGTTATGCTTAAATGAGAAACTCCACGATTTGCGACATTTTCGAAACGACAATGTTCCGTTTATCGTCCCATTAAGGAGGAAACGCTGGACTGATGAGCTTTGTCGATGTTTCGATAAAAAAGCTTTCATGTTGGAAAATGGCTTGATGGGAGATAAAATGTGTAACGACACGGTTTTATTAGGGTGTTGACGTCAACTCTTCGCATACGCCGAACTGAAATAATTCCACTCTAATGAAAAGTAAACGCCAATAGGAAAATGGTGCCATAGAAATAATTTGTGCCGGTTTTATGTTCGAAAAGCCATTTTCGTTGAAATTAAACGTAAAAACAGGATTTGTATTTGGTTTTTTTTAAATTCCCGTCATCATCGATTAATTGTTATCCTTTAAAGGGAAAAATTCAGTTTTCTGGATAGAAAACAAAATCTTTTAAAAGGCGTGTTGCTGTTCAGTTGAGTGCAATAATTTCGTTCTGTGTTCAAGCCCACGGGCGTGTGTTGCGCAATGGTCGGAGGCGCCCTACAACACGCACGTGGAATCGATCCTCACTCCTATGGCCCACCAAGCATTCTATCCCTGCGGGGTCGACTAATCGGTGCCAGACTTATCTGGGAGGATAGCAACACTGGCTCGATACATCGGTAAGCCACCGCGAGTCATTGAAAAGTCAGTTATGCACTCAGTCACTCCCAAACGATGCTCAATAAAGGCGAATGCATGACGCATCTCTCAGCGAATGATCAAGGCCGAGAGCTTTATCTTTTTTTAGCTTTTAGCTTTATGTAAAGCCATAATCGATAAATCGTTTAATTTGTTCCAATACGAAATGACGACTCTTTACTTTATATGAGTTCTAAGGTGGGGATGATAATGAACCAACAAATAATTTAGGGCCTCATTTTGGCTCCATGGTGTTCCTGGATGTTGAATTGTGACAGAGAAAGGAATTCATTCTCCAACAGGGTCACAATAACCAGGGAGCTTAGTGAGGACACTTTACTACGGAAACCATAATAAGAATAAGCATATGTTAACCTAATGCTCTACAGCTTACCTATAACTATGTCAGAAACNAACATCTAGATGGGAAAGCTAAAATCCGTTTAAACACCCCTCTAGGTACGCATAGGGCACAAAAGCACAACGGCGATGATTTTGAAGTGAATGTGCGGATCCTAGCGCAGGAATCAAAAACATCAACGCGCAAAACTCTTGAGGCGTTTTGGATAAATTTCAAAAATCCAAAGATGAACCGGAAGGACGAATGCCTCACTATCACACGTGACCTGGCGCCCTATTTCAAAATGATATTTTGACCCCGGGGCGTGTCTTGCTCGCGACTCCACGTGAACTACGTGTGGGCCAGTCCCGCACGTAACATCACGGTGAGTGGCCTTTCTGTTCAATATGGCGTCTATTTGAAAGTTTGATCTTCATTAATACTTTAACCTTCTTTTCCACCGAATAATAAAAAGTATTCTAACATAAAGTACGTCCAGGCTCTGAGGAAGGCGAAGTCGCCGAAACGTCAGCCATCGATCAATAACATCAAAAACAACGACAACGACAACGAAGATCTGTACCAACCTCGCGTCAGCTTAAGAAGATCAGTTTATAAGATCTCATAAATAAATATATCAACTATTTATGCCGAGGTTCATAGAAAGTCGGTCTTTCGAGTTATGTCAGAAACGGTAAAAAAAAGTGTGTCATACCGAAATTTAGTTGCACTTTGTGTTTCTTGAGGAAGCGAAACCTCAAAACATCTTTGATATTTGACGTGGATGAGCCAAGTTTTCATATTACCGCTCAAATTGCTTTATTATTAACATTGCAGATGATTCCGGTAATAAAGACAGTGATGACTACAGCGCAGATGACGTGCATGATCTTTTGAGAAGGGAATTTCAATTCACGATGACGTTAACACTCTTTTTGAGTATAAAACATTCGATTTACGGAAGGGAGAAGACAACTAAACTTTCGGACTAATTCTCCTATCACAAGTAGATATCCAGAAAACCGCAGATTCTTCAATGGAAAAACTCTACTTTCAGTTTATTTTGTCATCTCCAGTATTAATGACACTATAAGAAACATCAATATAGGTCTTAGTTTCTAAAGACATAACGCTGCCGACACTTTGCCGAGCCGGCCAGTTGAAGGCTGAAGATCATTGCTGGCCCAAGGTAAAGGTTTAAGAGGGAATAACGTTTGCAAAGATTGAGAAACTGCTTGCTGTTGGATGTAAACGAATGATTTGCTGAGGGTGTCAGCAGGATAAAATGCAGTGATAACTTACAGCTTTCACTGCACGAAACTTCTAAACCTTCTTTTAAAGAAAAGTTTTGAAACAATGCCGACCATACAGAGTTTCATTAAAACGCCGTGAAAAAAAAACAACAATGTTTAAATCCGGACGCCAAGCTCTAAGTCCCACTAGGACGAATGACGAAAGCCGACGAACAGAGGCAAATATCGTCTTGAAGCTCCGAAGAACGTCAAATCGTCAGAGGACATCAGCCATCGGTGAAATTCTATAAAATTTCACCTAGAATGTTGTCCGTTGGTTATATGTGGAAGCTTTATGATGCATTCACATGAATAGTAGAACTTCACCTGTTCTGTACTTGACCCGTTAATAAAAGTTTCAGCACAGACTGGGTACTGCACCACAAGGATCCGGTGCTTGCTCATAAGTTATGAATGCAAATCGGGTTTTTTCAGCTCGGTTCACCTAAGTTTTTTTTTCACTGTCCTTTACATCACCGTGAAAATACGGCAGATTTTTTTGTAGCAAATTCTGAAATAAATTAAATGTGTTACACAAAGGCTCTTAGCTTAGTTGTCCAAACGAGGGTGGAATTTGAGATTTCTACGCGAAATTTCAGCTAGGAATAGACTTCTGCCGCAAAGTAGGTGACTAACAAGCTACCCGTATCCACCATTATCTCAGAAAAACACTGGTAAGAGATATCACATAAAATGCCTAAAAGTTACAGAAGTGCTAAAGGTTTATAAATCCTCCGATTTTCTTCCACTTTCTAATGATACACAGCTTAAACATTGGATTTACTCTACAGTTACAATTTAAAAAACTTCAGAGCCGCTCACATCGTTTCTGTAGAATTTTTCTTTTGTACAGTCTTTTGAAGAAGCCGCTATCCACGCGATTGAAATCTGGGTTTGGGTCTTTCTGTGCGGGATTATGAAAGCACTTGGTTGAGTAGATTGTGTACATTAAATCATAGGTTCAGCAGATTTGATTGTGATCCACTCTAGGCTCGAAGAAGGCAAAAGCCACTGAAGCGTCATTCATTGTGAGAAAAACGTAGCGCTAACGGCTAGATTCCTGTTCATTCATCAAGGAGAAGTAAAAATGCTGATCAATGCCGGAGTTTATAGTTGGTAAGAGGTCCATGGAAGAGAAAATTAATTCACGATTTTCTTTACAGTGCTTGTATCTCTGTAGAGTCGTGATAATGCTGCAAATTTGCCTCTGAAATTCCAAGGCGTCTCTTATTCTCCCTGTTTTTCACTCTCTACCCCATCTCTTCTTTCGCAACTTTTCCAAGTGTTCTCTTGATATTGTCATATCTTTTCGTGTCCTCCTCACCTTTCGGTAGGTCGTGATTCAGAATTCGTTTCCTTCTTTCATTTCTGTTTTGTTCCATCATACCTCTTTGTCGCACTTTCACTAAGCGCTGGTGTTTTCCTCTTCGATTCCGACATTTATTAACGAGAATAGCCATTAAATCTCTTTTTCTGTGGTGTAATCGCATGCACCATTAGCCCTTCTCATTGATTCCTCTATACGTTGAATTTTTTCTGGATTCCCTAATGTTTTTGACGGCTTTCAGGAAATTCAGCAGCTTCCTTCAAACCGCAGAATATGCTGTGTAGGATCCCTGGGGAGCTATGGAACAGCGTCAAATGCTGCTTTCCCATATTTCAAAAGATTATAGCATTCTTGAGGCCGCAGTAGAAGAAATGGCAGTTTACTGGTAATTCGAAGTGAATACTATTGAATTAAGAGTTTTTAATTGCTCAAGGAAATTGATTTTTTCTCTTCCATTTTTTCGTCATAGTTCTGCGGTGTTTTATTAGAAGAACAGAAACCTAGATGTTGGAAACGGTGTGCAATACGTGCACTGTATTTGCTGGTTCGGGCTCATACGAGCTGAACAGGTCCCATGATTCAGGTCTGGCGAATTGTTGTCGGACTTGTCTGCGGCTGGCTTTCTGTCAATCACAAAAGGCAGAACAGCGGCAACCAGTGGTGAAGATCTGGGAACACCTTAGCACGACTACACCAAGGATCCCAGAGAGAATTTACTCAACCAGCAGAACATTCGCAGGAGATTCAATTCTAAGTTCAAACCTCGCAGAATATTCAGAATAATATTCAATAAGAAGTTAAAATCTTCATATGGCGTTCGAACTCGAGAATCGAAAGGCTTTCGCTGATGATGGATGTGACAATGAGCCGACTAAAGAAGTGGTGAGATGCACAAAATGAGTGAAAACGGTCATACAGGTAAATAGTCTACACTTCTACCTATACGAGTGGTTAGTGGTACTGTAAACTGAACCAAAACCGTGCAATCAAGGAATAGAAAGGGTAAGAGAAGCAATTATGAAAGACTTCAAGAGAAGAATTCTCGCATCGGCTCTGAGATAATCGCTATAACTGGCTAATCTTTTTGCAAAAACAATGAAAATGAATGTCATCTTAAAAGAAGTTTGATACTCTTTGTGCCCTTTGGGCTAGTACGGTGCACATAACATCCTTGATGTTTGACAAAAACGAATTGAGTTTACTGGTACTTCTAGGAGTTCCTCATTGATTGGAACGATTCCAATTAAAAATTTGAGTGCAAATTGTGTATATAGTTCGGTAAATTAAAGAAGATATTTGATAAATAGCATAAGCAAGAGTGTTTATGGTATTGACGAACCTCCATATCGCTTTATCTTTTATTCTGGAACAGCACAGTACGTGTAGCAGTACATAGGGATCCCATATGGTGCAGCGACGGCTACCCGCCACTGAACACCTCGTCGTCCTTTTTCCCGTCGGAAAGCAGTTTTGCTGGCAACGACTTCGAGAGAACATTTCGCAGTTATTGATAATCATACCTGCTGATTTAAAATGTTGTCATATAACTCCCAAAACCGACTATCTATTAGCCTCGGCACTGATTAAATAGTTCACTGTATTCTTGATAAGCAAGCACGAGGTTGTTACTTTATTCATTATTTACGAGTAAGCTGACGTTCCGGCGAATTTCGCCCTCTTCAGATCCTAGAAAAGTCTTCTTTTTCCAATGTAATTGAAACTTTGGTTGTCATTTTCTCTGTTTTCATTATGGAGGTGTTTTGCTGGGTAGGTTGTAGTCAATTTGACCTATCGAGTCTCTGCAGAAGGCGAACTCCGCTGAAACCTTGTTTCTCAATAAAGACTGGACTAACAACGTAGTACTTGCTTGTCAAAAATACAGTGAATTGTTCTTAAGTAGCTTATTCCTGTTTTGCTTGTAATATTCTTAGGGAAAGGGTACGGCTTCCTGACAGATATCGTCATGGAGCAATTTGCCAAGAAGTGGATGCTCTAGCTACTCTTCTATTGTGCCTTGTTCGAGTGCTACAGTCCACTGAATGCGGCTGCAAAGATCCATACTCCGAAAACGAATCACTGTGAACAATCCACTCAAATCGTTCCCCTTTGAAAAAGAAGAAGTCGCCTAAACTGTATCCGGATAAAGATTTTGTAGCATTGTAGTATTAGCCTTGAAGTGCATGAAACAATATATTGATTACTCACGTCGCAGTTAAACGAAAATCGATTAATAAAGGTAATTATTTACAGGTCTATCCCACGGATTGAATGCAACTTACAGACTTCAGCAAAGCAACGATATGGCAGTGATCGATAAAACTAGCTGAGAGACAGGCGAAACGAAGGACTCGCGTGGTGTGGTGGTGAGGGCGTTACTCCCTGGAAAGGACAACAGCGCGTTCGTTTCCCACCGCAGACACCTGTGGTCCGGAGTTTTGCAAATATCTCAGCATCATTTTGGTTGTTTCACAAAGCTACGATATTTATTTGGAGAATCTTTGGCAGAACATACAGTAAGAAGATTGATTGTACTTATGAAAAAGATGCTATGACTGATTTATGAACGAGTTCGTTCCCATGATCCTTTACTAATCGTCCCATAGGCAGTAAAGCCCTAACTTTTTTCATATCATCGGTGGGAAGGTGGGAAGAAAAAGCGGCTGGCAGCTTTTTAAGAAGGAGCTTTCGAACCTAAAAAGATGAAAAATAAGGCAGCTACATGCTTTTTTTCAAAGAACCCACATAAAGATTTTGTTACTTCTATTCTGTATGAACTATCTTCACGTCTACTGTGTGAATCCCAGCACTTCTCATATTGGATTCGTTTTCTCTCACTCATTGTTCACGAAGATCTTCTAACTTCACGTGTGGCTTCGACTGCTGCTTGAGGATTTTCATTTCATCTTGGATGTCGTAGAATGCTGATCAAGCAATTCTCGCTGGTGTCCTGAGATAGCCGGGCTGAAGCGTTCCCAATTGGATTGCAAAGAGTAATTTTTTTCCAGATAAGTCCTGTAGCAAATTCCCGATTCTGGAGGGAGGAGAAACTTGTTAACCCGGAGCGGAACTGAACTAGCACAATGCTCGTGATGACGGACATCACTACCATTATAGTATTCACTCCCCTGCCTGGGCCTTCGACCGTGCAATCTGCCACTTGAAGTTTGCAAAGAGAAATAGGCAAATTCGCCAAAAGTCTTTTTCTTTGTAAAATCTCAACAACTTCGCAGAAGGGTCTCAAAAGGACTAAAACGTATTTTTTTTTGAATATTCGTAGTGTTACACCACACTCAATGAAAGCCTACGCAAAAACATATTCAACTCGTGCAAGTTCTCACTTTAGAAATGCTTAACGAATGGTTTCGCCCTCTAATCAGTCGGGATGATCCCACCTTGACTTTGTATTGTGTTTCGTTGCATAGTAAATGAGAGGAACATTTCGAAATCTTTTCCTCAAGGTGTCGATGAAGTACTTCCGACAAGGAAACAGCTTCCGCTTTCGAAGGGCGAAAATCTGCAGAGAACCTAAGAAATTAACAAAGAAATGAAAGCTCAACGTTTCAAAGATTATTTTTCATAGATTCACCTATATCCAGGTATACTTTAACAGTGGCCTGAAGCGAAGCTTTCGCATAAATTCATCAGAACTTCATAGAAGTGGTGAAAATGCATTCAATTTTTCCTATGAAAATTATGGGGTCCAAACAGAATTTTCACTTGATTAGAAACTTGCTTGTTGGATAAAATTTTCGTTTCAACGGTGTCTCGAAAGTGGTGTTTGGGTGCTCGAAGAAGATTTCCCCTGTCGATGATTTCTGAAAATTGTGCTGGGATTACACAAGTAGGCGCTCCTTGTTAATCCGTGAACGCTCGTCACTTCTCCCAAACGAGCGGAGCCACAGGTACCTGCTTGATTCATCCAATACGATATTCGGAACTGTAGTTGATACCGATATCATAATGCTTCGCTTCACATAGTGTGGGGCACTCTCCACAATCGCCGATCTTCATGCCTTTCTTGGAGCCGTAGATCTCATCAAATTTCATAGGATCGCACTACAGTGAATTAGCACGAAGATTCGAATCAGCTTTAAGCTGGAAAATAATACATCTCATCGAGCATGAGGAAAAAATCAGGCTGTATGTAACGACAACACGCTGAACGAAATTCTGCCCAAACGTAACTGACAGATTAAGGAAGATCTGACCGAAGGCTATGAGCTCCTTGTCGAAGAACATAGAAGTTGTGTTGAATTGGCCCAGCTCCTCAAGCAGGATAAACAGATCGCATCTGGATTTCTGGTAGGGAACACCTAACTGCCGTGGAGGGTTCGAAAAGAGGAGTCTGAAGATTCTACTACAACACGTTTTACACGGCTAATAATAAATGCATGCTGGAAAACAGCTTTGGAGGATGATCTACATCCTATATTGTAGGCAGAAAAAAACCACTAGAAGCAACAGAAAATAGAGCTGGTCTGAAAAAATGTCGTCGGGACTTTCAGATTATAACGTTCCGCAGTTAACCATGATGAACGAAGATGAGGTCATCAAAACTTCTTGCCATGATATGGAGCTGATAACAGAAAAGTTTTACACTAACGTTCTCCTTTCTCCAGTCTATGTATGTCTCAAACACTGGAATCCCCTCTGGAGAAAAACCATCTGGAATTCTTTAATCAGAAGTTCCGGTTGAGATTACAAAGGCGAAGAGAAGCGCAGCTCTAGGACCTGATAATATCACGGCTGAATCCTTTACAGCGGGAAACAACAACTTGCTCATACTTCTCGCTGATATTATGACAGCCTGCCTTCAAAATGAAAAAATCTCAGACTAGTGAATGACGTCGCCTACAGTCATCTTGCCTAAGAAAGATGACCGAAGAGATCTTCGTAACTACCGTCTGATGTGCTCGTTGAGTGTACTCTACAAGCCCTTCACGAAGATTATCCTCTCGCGCATATCAAGGACATTGGATGGGGCACAACCAGTCGAGCAAGCAGGATTTCGACAACGATTCCGCTGCATGGCCACAACAAAAGTGTATTTAGGGTAGTACAACCACGACGTTGCTGAGATATTTGCAAAACTTTGGACCGAAGGTGTCTATGGCGGGAAACGAACGCGCTATTGTCTTTTCCGGGGAGTAACGCGTTCACCACCACACCATGCGGGTCCTTCGTTTCGCCAGTCTCTCAGCTATTTCTATCGATCTTTGCCACAGCAATCACCCGTCAGCGGGTTTGTTGTTTGTTTGTTTAGTGCCGCGCTGCAGTGGATAATGAAGTCACTCGATTGGAATGAGAAAGGCATACGTATTGATGGAATATTCCTATCAAGCCAGCGTTTCTCTGGCGAAATCGCCATCTTCTCAAGAAGTACCAGTGTAACAGAGACGATGATAAATGGGCTCAACAAAGCGGGAAGTCGGACTACGCATAATTCGAAAGAAAACCCAGTCCATGAAAAACCGATGCAGCGAAGCGTTCAGATCAAACTGGTTGGTTCTCTCATTGCAGGGACCACGTCGTTCGCATACCTCGGGCGATCAATGAACATGCAGAGGAGCATGGAGTAGGAACTAGATAGAAGAAGGAGAACAGCCTGTACTGAGTTCAGGTCCCTCTAGCAAGCCACCGATCAACTAAAGCACCCTAAAATCCTCGATCACCTTTTCGATTCAACGGCCTTACTCGCACAACAGCGTCAAGAACACTGCGCATTACTTACAGAGCGCTTGAACGATGTCTTTTGAAATATAATTGGCACTTTCATTACCTAGCGGAATGCAGAGCTCTGATCATCGGAATCTGTTTCATTTTTGGGCTGCAGGAGAATATACATCAATAGCAAAACACAGATCAGACCGGTCGCATAATGAGAAGAGCAGACGACAGATGGACGAAAAGAACTTAGAGTGGAATCCTCGAGCATGCAGCGGTCCCTAGGCAGGCCACTTGCACGTTGGGTGGACGTGTTCTTAACCAAAGTTAATCGGCTGTACTCGTATCTGAAGTTCTTCTACAGATTACGGTATGAGACTCGCACGTGTCGCCATGCTCGAGCAAAACCACCATCGTGACGACGACTGCGAGGGAAAAAAACGAATGGCAAATATGCCGTAGTCCGCACAACTCATCAAAATAGATCGTCAAAGTGTCCAGGGAAGTATTGATATCATAAATATCGATGCGATTTTAACGCTAACGTGGAAAGTTAGTGGCATAAAAACATAAGAGGAGCTCTTCAAACCATACGGATCCAGCAATGATCAATGTAAAGGACATATCTGTGCGTAGCAGCGGATATAGTAATTGACTGTTCAGTGAGGAAGAAAAAGTTGATTATGTGCCTAGCAAGCGATAGATTTGATACTCGTACGTAACGATGGAGTGTGCCATAAACAACTGTAAATAAAAGTGGAAAACGTCTAAGGATTGGAAGCTTAAAAGGCAACGGGGACGGGCGAGAAATTCGTCCACTCGATAGTTTCTATATGCTACAAATTTTTTTCTGCCGTTTTCTAGATTTAACACGCTGATTTACAGTGGACGAGCGTAAGTGTTGTAGATTAAGGAAGGCTTTTTCCCACTTGATTCTTTTTCATTCTTCATAAAGGATGAAGCACAAAGTGTTGACCTGTCCATTAGTTGTATTGCCGTGCATTCGACTCCGCAAAGTATCATAGAGGAGACTGAATGCATACCTGGCTATACAACGACTTCCAGTAGTCTATCTATGCATCAATTCAGTGCTAATATCTTTCCAACTAATTCTAGAGCCAATTTGCAGAACTATGAGGGACGGGATACCTAGTAAGCACAAGCTTGAGGATCGAACGAATAAGCAACTGCAATATTGGAAGGCAACTATGATCACTTCGTTACATGCACATCCTGGTTTTTTTTATTTTTTTCGCTCTTCGTAGCAAAACCAAATAGTATCACATAAGGGTTATAAGCCCGTATTAAATCGTAAACACACAAAATGACGGAACGAAGGTGTGATCATACGAAGCTGTTCCAGTGGTTATGTGAGTCGCGTCGATTAGTCGGTTGATATTTGACAGCTTGAACCCTTTCCAGATTAAAGACCAAAATAAGATTTTTTTAACCAACCTAAATATCAGTCTTAGATGTTGTGTGAGACCACATGTGACAACGATGCAATCCTTCGACCGGTTTAGTTTTCGATTCTTGGCGTTTGTCCAGAATGCTCTGAGAATTGTGCGCTTTAGTGTTTTCGATTCCTCTGCGAGCCAGTTAAATTCACGTCGAAATCATCGTTGTCTCTATGTCCTAGGAGCGCAGTGTGGATTTGGTTTGACTATAAGCTCGCCGATTTCTAGAGCTTGTTCCATGTCTGTGACGGTCAGTAACACTTAGCGACTACCGTAAACTTTTTGTTCAGTGGAAACTTTACGTGAAATGAGTAAGAGTTCTGTCGTGGGAAATTATGACTACTTTAGCCAACGCAGGGTGAGCGACGAATCAAAAAGCGGTGATAGTTCAGCGATTTCTGCGAAAACTTCAGTGATGCGGAAGGGTCTAATGTCGTTGACATAGTGGATATTCACTTCCATGAAAGCCCAGATTTCGACCAGTTACGCTTCAACTAGGACTCGACAGTTCTGAGTAATGCTACTGGAAATGATCATTGCTCTTTGTTTTTTCTACCGACTTTTTCTATTTCAGCAGTAACATCTGAGATGAAAGTGTTCTATGAAGAGTTTTTAACGGCATATGGTTACGTTTTAAGCAGATTCTCACACATGTGTCGTTGTTGAGAATGCGGTGGCGAAAAACTGCCAAATCAAACGTAGGCCATTCCCGAAGTTTGTTGGGCATTTCATTTATCGCTAATTGATTATGCGAAATACAACCACAACGATGCTGAAATATTTGCAAAACTCAGGACCGCAGGTGTCTGCGGTGAGCAACGAGCGCGCTCACCAACATACCATGCGGGTCCTTCGTTTCGCCTGTATCTCAACTCGTTCTGTCGCGCCATAAGCTATCTCCTGTTAGTGGTATTGGCCCCGGAAAGGGTAATAATAGCGCATTCGTTGCCCATCGCAGACACCTACGGTCTGGAGTTTTGCAAATATCTCAGCATCGCTGTGGTTGTATTTCGCATAATACCCTGCAGTGAAAATTGCAGAGGCAGAAAATAAAAAGCAAAATGTTTTAGTTTATTTCTGTGCAAGAACTAATCGTTACAAAGAGTGTTGAAATCGTCAACCCACTTAGTGGCCATGATACTGATGTGGCAAGGTGGGAAATGCTCAGATAGTCGTTGCAGCACTGTAGCAGTTTTACCGGCTCCTGTGAATCCTGGCGAGATTTCTTGACAAAGTTTCTCCAAGGATTGTTGTGATTCCTTGAATACATTAAGCTGAGACTCCGTATGAAAACATTTCTCGCATTTTCTGCTGTTTATGTGACCACGTGTTGAACTTTTCCATATGAATCAAAGTTCGACAAGTAGAAACTTCGTCAACCACAACGAGGCTGAAAACAGTTGGAGGTATACGTGTAATTTCATTCCTTCAACTTCCTCCAGTGAAGATTTAATAGTTCACTAGTACAATTTTCTCCTGCTGATAGAAAAACTGAGCTGCATTAGAATTTTACCTTGTCAATGGCTTTTGCAGGTGATAAATCTCTAAGCGAATCGACAGGATAGGCCAACCTCATAGCTTTCACAGATGGTGGATGCAACATAAAGAATAGAGTGGAAAAGTCATTCTGGTGCAAGCAGACATGGGTCGGCCTATCCACCGTGTTCAGAAGTATAGAGTTAATTCTTTGCATATGTGTTCAATTTGAGCGAAATACCAGGATTTACATACAGAAGAAGTTCGACAATGAACTGAATAGGTTCAACGACGCAAATGGTCTATAAACTGCAGAGTGGAGCCGTACACTTTGAATAAATCAATCTGATCAAATCTATAGTAAATTAGAATTCGGATATTTTCTTAAAAAAAGGAGTAGAAAGGGAACATAATGAACGATGGTGACAAAACAGATAACAAGCCGGTGGAGTGGAATGAACGCAAAACGGCGAGAGTGTCTGGAGAATGTATCAGTAGAGTAAAGAGCGAATTCTCATGTGGAAACATCCGATAGCAAGACCTTGCTTACGATTTTGAGCACTAACTAATTGGAGAAGACAAGACTGTTCAGTCGTGAGTGTGGACTGAAATAGTTAAAAAAAACCAGTCTATTCACTCGCATTTCGAAGAAAACTTCCTGTATGGTTACAAGAGGATAGCTCGATGTGTCTCAAGCTTTTAGACTGCCTAAAAGCTCTTAGCATGATCTTCGTGTCACTCTACTTTTCCACTGCTGTCGAGTCGTTCCATTTTGTGAGTCTTTAAATTTCCTTGAACAAACATGTAGGCGAAATACACCCACGAATAGCATTTACGGCTACAGCGGTATTTGGTGCGCCTTGCATGCTGCATACCACCTAGTCGAACTGTTTTTCGATACTTACTTAAAAGGTTCATAAAGTTAGAGAATGTTCGCTTCGATGATGAACGGCTAGTAGTTAAGCCTACTCTGCTGCAGATTTCTTTGCAGCTTTTGAAAGCTATTAGATTCCGAATGAACAAATATGACAAGGATCGTTTTGCACAAAAGGGTACTGCTAGGTGAAGCAAGTCCATTTGTGCAGTGCTCCAAACCACAACTCCATTCAATACGACTAAAGAAAATTAAAACGCCATGGAAAACAGCTTTTGTGGACACTCGACCGGAGTCATAACATCTTTAAAGAAGGCGAAAACGTCTAAACCTTAACAGCAATAAAGACCTTTGAGAATCTCTTAAGCTTGCCATTAAATCGAGACATCACTTTGACCCTTCAGTAGAACCAACAGCGAGGAGAGTTCATGGGTACCCAGACCTTTATCGGTTTGGGAACATTCATTACCGTTGCCACAGATAGGAAATGAGATTCAGCGAAGAAAAACACATATTTAGTGCATTGTTATTTTTATGCATGCACACTTTCACGACTACCTTAAATGCTCAAATCTAAATGAAAATACTATTTATTGGGATAAACGATTCGGTTTTCTAACTTCATTCACTGGCTCCATCGATGTCACACTGGAAAGGCGGCAATCATGGCGGATAGAACTGCCTAATTCTTACCGCTTCCGAAGAGAAACTAATTGCATCAAATAATCACTTGGAAATCTCAGCTCTCGTATGTGAAACATTAAAATGAGAAAATCCTGCAATGTCATGAGTAGCAAATACAACGAACATAAATGATTAAATATAAAACTTTCGTAACTTTCATTAAGTTAGAAGGGTGATTGCTGATGGCACTGGTAGATAAAAAACTAGCTGAGAGAAAGGCAGGGCAGGAGCTCTGTGCCGCATTGTGTAGTGCGCGAGCCCCTGGAAAGAGAAATCTTGCTTCGATCTGGTTCGGGGTCCAAGTTTTGCGACAATTGCGTCATCGTTGTGGTTGATTTCGAATAATGCCCTGGCCTGAAAACTGTAGTAGGCAGTAGATAAAAAGTAAACTTTATGAAGTTTTTTCAGACTGAATCTTACTCTGTTTTCTAGGTGAATCTTAAAGTATTTTTGGAAGTATCGCGTTTGTTTTGAGAAATCAGTACAATGTCAATCATCAAGGACTGTTAGAAGTGCTTGCTATCGTTATAAACAATCTTGGTCTGCCTTCGCGGTGTTTGTCAGACGAAAACGAAAAAAAGAAATCGTGATAAACGAACATCAAAGAGGACTCGAAGTCATCAACTTCGTTACCAAAACAGATTTGAAAGCGAGGCTTCTTACGCGCCATCTTATAATCGTCTGAACGCGCAAACTGGTTCATTTCGGCCCTGTAACGAGGCAGCAGTAACCATTACCATTCCCATTCTATTTTTTTCGCATTAATTTCTGGTCTTGTCGTTTTTATGTTCTTGGATTTTCAAGCTTGCGTGTACCAAAGTGATTATTCGGAGGTTGTAAATTCAATGTTAAAGAAAATTTTCTCTCTGGACTGGTTGAAATATTGTTATGAATAGTTTTCGTTCTTGTAAAAATGGAAGAAACAAAAGCAAACATCGAAACAAAGACAAGCAATAGAACTGCCAGCCCAGAAATTACAATGTTTTCCCATTTTATTTTCTGCCTACTACAATTTTCACGGCAGGATCCTAAGCGAAATACAACCACAACGTTGCTGAGATATTTGCAAAACTCTGGACCGCTGGTGTCTATGGTGGGGAACGAACGCGCTATTGTCCCTTTCGGGGAGTAGCGCGTTCACCACCACACCATGCGGGTCCTTTGTTTCGCCTGTCTCTCAGCTATTTCTGTCGATCTTTACCACATTTGTCATCATATTTAAAGTGATATACCTGTTAGGTATCATCACTTTAGAGTAGCAAAATTATCGGTCTGATCTGCAAGCAAATCTACTAATATTTCTTCGAATATCGAGTTCAACAAAGTCTATTTGACAGACTTCTGGAAAGGAACACGTTCACCACCACACCATGCAAATCCTTCGTTTCGCGTGTCTCTCAGCTAGTCCTATCGATCTTTTTGCCATCAGCAATCACCCGTCTGCAGGATTGATCTGGGGAGCCCACACGTCGAACCCAGTTAAGCTGAGGCTGTAGTTACCAGAAATTACAGTTTAATTTTAAAGTTAACGCATGCCATAATAGGATGAAGTGCACGGTGTTGATCAATCCCTAAGGAGTTGGCCATGCCTGCGTTCGACCCACTTCGTAACCGTAATCTTCGAAGTGATTAAGCACATATTTGGTCTAAACAGTGGCTTACGGGTGTCTATTAAGCCGGTGTCGTCATCTTCCCAAACAAGTCACCTGCCAGCTTTTCGAGAACGGCCTAATGAAGGAAGTTCAATTAATCCGGAGAGTAGGATCGAAGAATGTGTATGGCATCAACATCTTTAACCCAATGAACTGACTACACGATGAGTGTGGTAGTGGGAAAAGTAGTAGGCGGTAGGAGAAGAGGCGCCTTAGTGCCATACGGTTAGTTTTTTCAACATCTTTTTCATCGATAAGCTCGCGATATGACATTGCCTAAGTGACGAGCGGTCGACAATCTTAGTTCCTCTGCGGATGTTCCACTACGTCAATAAAAA
Organism: Angiostrongylus costaricensis; assembly: GCA_900624975.1. Classification (NCBI taxonomy): domain Eukaryota; kingdom Metazoa; phylum Nematoda; class Chromadorea; order Rhabditida; family Metastrongylidae; genus Angiostrongylus; species Angiostrongylus costaricensis. The sequence continues at coordinate 19,358 of UYYA01003910.1, read as the reverse complement.
TACAAACCATTGACAGTGAACGCATTCGAAAAAAACAACGGATGAAATGTTGCGATAAATGGTAGAACGTAGTGGCGCCAGTCATGCGGGAAACAATGTGTGAATCTGTGGCTAACGAATGAGCAGATGCGATGGTGTAAATGAGATGTGCGCCAATCTTCCAAACTCTAACAATCTCCAACATTCTGAGAAGGAACAGCCTGAACGTTTCCCCTTGAACCAAGCTTCTAAGCGTGAACCGTTAACCATAGACCTCTTCGCTTTCACGAATGCTATCTAAACAGCTTAATACCAGGTCAGCTTGCACTCTACTGAAAAGTTGTCTTCATCGAAAGCGGGATGAAAAATTGTTGTGATTCTCAGTAACTATTAGTGTCACGAAATCCGAGTCATTTGCTGTGTTACGGGTTTCTATAATATCTGATATCATTTCCGAGAATGTCCATGCCAGCACGAAGTTCATAAGCAGAAATGTGAAAGCATGAAGCTTTTCTTAATTTCAGGTGATACTCTCTTTACCTGTTTTGGCCTCCCTCTTCTTCTATTTAATATATTAGTGTCCTTATAAAAGCTTTTTAACACGGAGTAGTTTCAAGAAAAATTGTAGTCAATTTTTTAATGTATGAGATTCTGATCGATTAGTCGCCAGGATACGTGGCTTTTTCTTTGATAGCAAGTCAGAGGTGGTTAATAACAGGTTAAGTGTGGACCAAAATCCCTGACATGAGAACCAGTGGAATGAGTACCTGTCTCTGCCGTGTCAGAACTGCTTCTATCTTCTATATGTGGTATATTCATGGCGCATGTGGGTGCTTGTGCGACCCATATCTGGGGATTATATTCCGAAAGTCAAAATTCGGCTAAAAACCCTTAATTGGTTGAGGTGGTTAAGGGACCGTTCAAAAACCTAAGTCACCCTTTTAAAGAATCCAGCAAGATAAGTGCCGCCTATCTAAGCTTACTCCTCTGAGTAAACTGCCCATGACTTTTCTCAACTGAATTCAGTAGCAATGAAGGGCACCACATTCAACGTGTAGCTTTTTCTGTTCCGCGATCGAGTAGTAGAAAACAGGAGCACTAAGCAAGAAATTACTACATCACTTATACATATACGTAAAAATATGAAGACATCTATGAATGATTTGAATGTCAAAGAAAAGAGGAAAATACAGCGATCCCAAAGGAATTTTAGGGAAAAAATGGAATGGGAGAACTGAATATTTTCAGTAAGGCGGAAACGAGTTGGGCGGCGGTAACTTGGTAAAAATAAAATGAAAAATCAAGTTTTTTTTGCTCAATTTTTAGTGAAAAAAGAAGGGCTAATAGTCACCAATGTTTAGGCAGGTCCTCACCTGTACTAACTTAGTACAACCACAAAGATGCTGAGACATGAGCAAAACTGGGAGTCGGTTCAATCGGTCGGTTTCGAATTTGTGATTACCTTCCTAGGGACTCATGTGCTATTCACTGTACGAATCGAGTTCCTTCCATTGCCTTTCTCTCAGCTTACTAACTATGCATTTTTCAGTGTAAATGTTTACAGGCGATATTTTTAGTAAGCAAAAGTAACATAAAAATTGTAAATAAATTTGAGGATCTGGAAGAGGTTCGAGACCAGATCGTCCGAGAAGTGAAAGGAGATGATTCACGAGAAAGTAGTTTTATTGGAAAACCACAACGTAAGCGAATCTAACAAAAAACTTAGAAAAACGTTCTTTGTTGAGCATTTCTTGAATAGTCCACTGACGGAAATCGATCGAAGATCTTACACTATCAGTCCAATGGTTTTTGGTTCTCTGTAAAGTTTAATGTTTTCGCGGATTTCCCCGTTTTTAGAAAGCGTTAAGTATGGTTAGATTGATGGCTTAAATTTAACGTCAACATATACTATTCCGTCATAGGTTTTTCTTCACTACGAAAAAACACAATGTACAAAGAATCAATAAAAACTAAAGACAAGGGATAAATGGGCGATTAGAAATCGAAGCATCCAATTGGGAATTCGATAACGAAGGAGATACGGCAAAAAACTGCCTCGGTGCAAGAAAAATGGAGAAATGCTTTTAATGCATGTCATTATCAATGAGTTTTATAGACGATATAGAGCTAAAACATTTCTTATCATGAAGGTAATCTTTGGAATGCTTAACGACGCTGAGCCAATTTACACAAACGAACTCTTCTTCTTCTTGACAAATCGACCGACAAGGTACCTAACCTTTACCGGATGTAGTACTTAAGAGCGATGAAGAATTCCGCAACAACAGGATATAATTGGACATTGTGAATGCGCCATTACACTTCATGCATTCCCTTCCATTATTACTGAGATTGTATAAGGAATAATGCACACGTGGCCATTGGTCCGCTCCTGCGTCCTGACAAAAGGGAACGAGCCTTCCATTACATAAGCCGTAAAACTTTGAGGGAGAGTTGTCTTCTGAAGAGATAGAATTACTGGCTAGGCATGTTGTTAGGCCACCAAAAATCACTATGTAAGCCAAATATGAATTTAATCATCTCTGTGATATCACAAATGGAATCGCTTGCATAACGCATTCTTAACGGATTGATCAACTTAGAACGCGTCAGTTTTTAACTACTTACTACTGAGGTACTGGTTACCCTTGTTCAGATAAGGTGAGGTTGGCATCAGATGTTGTAGTTCTTGTTCTTGTTGTGATTTGGTGAGTGACATTTCGACGACTACGTCTTTTTCAGAGCCGTTTTTTAGGTTTGTTACCACCTGTTTTTGTTCACATAGAGTGACCAGTCTCGCGTTGCTACTGAGATACTTCGAGGGTTGAAAGCGCAATGGTGTTCCGATCTGCTTCGTCGTTCGTGCACCAACGATTTTGTCCCACATGGTCATAATATCGGAAATGATGTCAGTCAAACATGTCATATGTTTGGGCAATAGCTGTCCGACGAGTCCCGTCAGCGACGACATCCCATAGATTGTGAAGTGAACAGAAAAGGAGGACCCACACATTCACTTTTGAAGTTATTTATAACCTAAGAAATTTGAAGTGAGACACCGTTTTACGGAATTTCATTAACTCCTTACTCAGTGAGAAAAATCAGAGGATTATAGAGAAAAAGTAGGGAAGCACAGTAATAATTATTAGATGAAGCCAAAATAGTGGTTAGGTGGTAGGTTTTTTAGAAGGGTGTCCTTGATGATCTCGGTTTTTCAGTGCATGCCGATTATTTCTCGATAATTAGAGCGCTGAGAAATTGTTAAGCTTTTGAAGAAGCTCTTGCTATGCCAGGCTTTGAGGAGCCACTTCCCATATCGCCCTAAGTTTACCATATTCATAGCTTTTCGAAAACTGCTTTTACTTTAAGGCTTCATAAGCGAAATCAAAATGTAAGAGTGCATCTATGGAATTTTCTGTACGAGCAAGGCAATTACCAGTGCTAGGAACGTATTCAGAGACTGGATCCCACTAGTTCCACTTTTCCGTGTATGAAATTAAGCCCGAAGAGAAAAAACAAAAAAAAACAAAAAAGCGTAGATTTGAGCAAACTGAAATTTTATAGTGATAACTCGGGCAAAGTTATTTCTTAGAGACAAACGCGTGTGGAGTGACCAATTCATTCCCCGTCGTTTTGTACGCATTGAAATGAATGCATTTAAACAAAAATGGTGAAAGTTCGACTCTCTGTTGTTACATTTTATGAAATGCTCTTGAAAAACATAAGTGAATTGTTCGTCAGATTTTCAGAAAGAGAGAAAAAAGAACTTCAACTCTTGTAGCTAAACAACCTAATCGTAATCGTAACTACACCACTCCCATCGTCATCAGTTCTTAAAATCGTTGAAGCATTTGTGATTAGAAGGTTTTTCTGGCGCCGAATTGTCGGTAGAGAATGCAGGAAATAGGGCTCATTTAAGAAAGCGCATATACCTAACAACTACCAAGTTGAGAATTTTTCGAAAGAAAAGAAAGGATAAAAATGATGGATCATCGTCTCAGTCACATTTTTTAGTACGATTTCATCTCTGTGCTTTGGTTACTAGCACCTTTTATCATTCGCATCAGAGCATTTAGAAGTGTACAGACACCTTAAGCTGGTGATCGCGAAGAGGAAAGTCAATGCACTCTTTAGCTCATTGCCTTAAGTTATTGAAAAAAGCATTAGTTTAAAAGTGAAGTCATGGTGTAATAAAATGTTATGAAATCAATGAAAAAAGCTAGTGGAAAGAATACGGAGTGAATTTTTACGTCAAGGATATATGAAGTGACTTCTAAGCTGATTAATCGTTAGATTTCGTAGCCCGCTTTTAGAGATGCCGTAAGCAGGGCCGGAGAAGAAAGAAGAGGAAGTTTTACTCGCATTGAGGCGAAAGAGTGATCAAAAGGGTTTATTTGTCTGAAACTCAGAGATCTAAAGAATGTGGTACATGTGGTGCATGCTGGGTCCGATCCATTTCGAGCTTCCGTATACACTCAATCATATTTATGCAGCCGTGTATGGAAAAGCTTAAAAGTGTGTTGATTGCATCCGGCGCGACGATTGGCCGATTCGGACAAAGCCCAGATTAGGAACTCAGTGAGAGGTGGGAGTTTTGGTGGTCTCTAATAAATGAACACGTTTATTCGCAGGGTGTTCGTCAAGTTATGCTTTCTTAATATCGTCGCAATTATTGTCGATTCCTTCTTGCTAACGATTGCTTGCTGTATAGACGAATGAAAAGTTTACTGGTGTTCTCTTGAGTTATTTCATGGATCATGGTGACACTGGTTAAATTAAACATTCAGATGATTCAAATAGTATTCATCCTTCTTTTTCTTCAGGGCTTTTTGGGGAAGGGGATAGAGCGGTCATTGACAACGTAGCTCATCAGGAAGCAAGGTGCTGGTTTGACCCTCTCCTCAGCGCTCCCCTCCAATTCACCTGGGAACACCTTAGCTCGCCTATCTCCAAGTTTGCAAGGAGAAGCAACTATACCAGCATTCGATGGTATTCGTGAACAAAATGAAATCCTCATGGAGTAACCGAACCTGCGAAATGTTCGAAGAGCTTTGTGGACGATGAATACGTGGAAAACTAATCGAATGCGAAGGTGCTGAGATTCGCATAGAATGACGGATCGTATAAAACAAATAAAGTAAGAAATTTCTTAAAAAGCTCGGAGAGAGCACGTTCAGTTTTGCTGTGGAATGTTCCTACTCTTTAGTCCGTCCTTCTTTTGAACATGTCGGATTACTTTTCAGCTTGAGTGACCAACTTGGTTAGACGAAGCACAGCGTGTGCATCACAGCTTCACACTCACAAGCTTTCTTAACGCATTGAGTTGATAAGCTAGGGATGGAGCACTATTTGGTCAGCTCAAACCGTTTTGAATCAAATTTCATCATCTTAAGTAATATTAGATTTTTGTGTTCGAGGTTGCTGTACCATCACTGTTATTGTCAGTTCATTAGATACTACATTGCATTTCCATGACGCTTTCGGTGAACTGCAACCAGGACTTGATTAATAAATTGTCGATTCATCTTAAAAAATAGCTTTATAGGGTTAAACTTCTGTTGATTCGTCCACCAAAGTCGTGAACGTGGAAACCTTCGTGTTTATGGTCGGACAAAGAGATTTACTGCCATCTAATAACTGAACATGAACTGCTTGATACCTTCGTTTGTTTCGTTTCAGTGGGTAAACAACGGAGTGTGGGAGGTGTTCACAAAACTCTGGAAGACGATTTCAGGCACTTTTATCAACTTTGAAACGTTTTCAGCTTTAGAGCAACATCCGGATCACAAAATTACGCTAATCGGATCCCTGCAGCTGAATCCACAGGTCACTGACAGAACGACAAGTGGCGTCAGAAAATTCATTACGTGTCTGAGTGGTCCAATATAAAATGTAGAAGATATCGACAATGACGGACAATTTCTTTACGACTTTACTATACTTACTTTCATTACGCTATTTTTATTAACTTAGCGAAAATTAGACAAAAACGAAAAGACATAAAACCGTAAAGAACTCATGTCATCCGTCATGCTTGCTTCAATTTCTTTTTAGAGTGGAAATAAACGAAAAGCATCCGAGGAATGTTTTGCCGAGAGATCAACTTTCACCGCAAATGCTTTTGTCCCCTACGATCAGTTTCAGCCGGATTAGATTTCGTTTGAAAATGATGATAGTAGAGAAGCTAACATGTTCAGTGATTATGTCAAGAAAAAAAGGTGGAAGTGTGACAAATTCCATTTGGCTGATATGTGAGGGTTTTCCAACTAATGTTGGTAACGTAAGTCATGCAGGAAATCCACGACTTTAATTTAATTGAGTAATGGCGAGATTTCTTGTATTGTGGAGCGGATTTCTACGAATAGCATTTGCATTTATTCACTGAACGCGAAGAGTCTAAGATATAGTCGACTTAAAGCATGCAAGGAGGTGGTTGTTCATCTCTCTGCTTCTCTGAATTTCTCCGACTTTTCGGGAGATGCAAAACGATTGGTTGAAGAGGAAATCGGAAATCCACCAGAAATTCTTTTGGTTCTTTGCCTTCGCATAACAAGAGCGCATTATTACGGCATCTAATTAAAAATTACAAATGTTTAAGTTTTTATCTTCTGTCCATTATTCTTCACAGGGCGATATTATATGCTTCAGGGGTGCAGTGGGTAAAACACTAGCCCCGGTAAGGGTAATCGCAGGTTCGAATCTGGACTGGAGCCTGTATTTCCAAACACAATGTTGCACTGGACGCTATGAGTTTCCTCCTTCGTTCTGAAAAGTAAAAACACTCGAAATCCATCATTGAGGTTCAACAAGCGAAGCGTCATCTCTTGCTAGACCTGAAAAAAATACCAATTTACCGTCTTTTCCTAATTCTTCTATTGTTTTTTTTTTTCAAAAGAGGCAAAGTACAGTAACACTCTGACGACGACACCCAGCCTCGTGTTTATTGAGGACAAAACGACGCCTAATTTTCATCCTATATGGATTTTCTGGCTTTTTGGAGGCGAAAAACATTGTTTCGATAATCAGAGGACATGTGAATAGTGAACATGGATGGATTGTAGAAAAGACTTTGGTCTACTGTTCCATAGGTATGAAGGATATCTACGGCACCATTTGCTATATGCTACAACGATCCATCATGCAAACGTATTCGCTCTCAATTCGCTAGTGTTTTGGTGTTTATAGGCGTTTTTTCAATATTTTTTTATATCCGCACACTTTATGCGACAACTATCATTCACTACAGCAATTACAATTGAAATCGTAGTCGATTAGCATCCAAATTTCTGGTCAGTGAACCCATTCGGGAAACGGTTTTTTTTATTCAAAAACCGACATTCCATTAATCTCGGTATGACAAATCATCATGCGCCTAAGTTTTTGAACTTATACGAGGATGAGAAACAAATTTTATTCACTTAACGTTTCGACGCACGACAGGGACCGTGTGGCGCAGTGGTCGGAGGCGCCACTACGACACACACTTGGAATCGATCTCTGCACCCATGGCCCACCAAGCCTTCCACCCTTCCGGGGTTGGTAATTTGGTCGCAGACTTGTCTGGGAGGGTAGCAGTAATGGCTCAATACATCGTTAAGCCACCGTGAGTCATTTTTTTAACGTTTTGACGTCTTCGTCTTCATCGGGACCGAAAATCGTTCTACGACTTATCAATTGACAATGAAGAATGTAGGAAAGCAGGTTCATGTCTTAAAATAGATCAAAATGAAAAAAGTGAGTTTTGTAGATGCCTTATAGGCACCTCCGACGTAGCTATTGTAACATCCATAGGGGTCATTTAGCGCCATGGTGTTAAACAGACGCAACATTAATTGTACTTTAGCACCTCTCTAGCACTGTGAAATTCGATTCTTGCATGCAGAAGGAAAACTTTTGAGTCGCTTTATTTGGCTGATTTTTCTATCCGTTCCAGGAAAGAAAAGCTAGGAAAGATCCAGCAAAATATTCTATGATGGGCAATGGCTAGAGAACGGTCGCAGGATTCACTTCTTAACTTAATAGATGGTGATATTACTCCTAGTAAAAGAAAATCGCGCATAAAATGAGAAGACGACGAAGTAAATAAATGAGATGATCTTGAATTCACTCAGATTGAGCAAAAAGTATGCAAAACAGAAAACCGAAGCGCTTATTAGTCATTCTCTATGAATTTTCCATTAAGATCCGTTCAATGGTCCAAATTCATGAACAATGGGCAATCCAAGGAAAGCAATTCGAAGTCATCAGGCATCCTTTCTATGAATTACATCGGAATGACTGTTTTACTTCTTAGTATGACACAAGAGCATCACGCATACATTCGTGTGTCCCTCATCGTCGACTTCAAGCAGTGTTCGATAGTGTTGCACCTGTGCGGTCTTTCAGAAGAGTTATGCAGTGAACTTTAAAGTTTTCTCTTCTTCTTGAGACACAACTCATCGAAGTAGTTCGCAGCAACAGTGAAAGCTTTTGATTCGGCTAGTAACGCACTTTAGGTGAATAATTTATCCTCTGGGCATAACGTGTGGCACGTGTGGCGCAGTTGTTGGAGGCGCCACTGCTACATACACTTGGAATCGATCCCCGCGTCCATGGCCCATCAAGCCTTCCATCCCTCCGGGGTCGGCAAATTATTACCAGGCTTGTCTGGGAAGATAGCAGGATGGCTCGATACATCGGTAAGCCCCGCGAGTCATTGTGAAGGCCAGATATGCATTCAATCACCTCCAATGATGCTTGATGAAGTCGAATACATGGCACATCCCTCAGTGATTGATGAACGCCGAGAGCTTTATCCTTTTATTTTTTATCCTGGACATGATTTGCAAAGCATATTGAGTTTATATTGGCCTCACTTGAAAAACAAAAGTGAAAGGCTTAATCCCACTGGGAAGAAGAATTCGAAGGCAAGCGCGGTGTTTTTAGATTGACTGCCGCTAAAGGAAACAACGGCGCGTACTTTTTTATTTTGCTTAACACAGCCCGTATTCACATTTACTGTGTGTACCACTTCTTGCATTCGATTCGTTCCCTCTCATCTACCATCTACGAAGGCCTTCGAACTTTTTGTGTTTGTGTTCGGCTAATGGTTGAGAACTGTCTTTTTTAATGAATGTCTTCGAATTCGAGATGCCCCTTGCAGTCCTAGGACAGCTAGGTTATAGCACTTCCACCTGGATCGCAGAGAGTGAACTGTTCCCAGACAAGTTTGCTAGCAATTTTCCTACCCCGTAGAGATGGAAGGTGGCGGTGTCGAACCAAATGATTATGAGCGATATTACTAAAGTAGTAAGAGGAGATGGAGCAGTGAGGAATCATGTTGCAAAAATTTCGCTATAGTTACTTATTTCAGCTATTTGTAAGCCATTTCTACAAGATGAGGGTGTTCCTGGAGCTCTGATTGTGACACTGAACGTGAGATTCATCTCCATTTTGGCTCTTGCAAGCTGACAAGGAGATCAACATATCTATCCGTATACTTAGCAAATGCTAAACTTATACCACAGCGGATGCTTGTCACTGTGACTATGAAGGGAAAAAATTTTTGCGCCAAACATGTAGTACTCTTAGCATATTTTAGGCAAGGTTGACACACTTTGCCGTTCTAGCATACGACATGGAAAATTTCCATAAACGCGCTCGAGTTACTGAAGGACTAGCCAGATTAGAGACGAGGAAATGCACAGGTGATACAATGTAATGGTACAGACAATGAATGGCACTGACGAAATGCAGTTTTGAACAAGCACGGAATCGAGTTTTGTGAAAGCACAGCAAGCGATGAAAACTGTTAATGTAAGGTGAAAAGGATGGCGAACCGAACTTATGCGATGAAATTCGACCAACTAATACAAGAACTGAGAAAAATTGGGCGATGCTGATGAAGACAGCGATAAACTCCATGGAATGAGTGCTCACTGTCCGTGGATTCGTTGAGACTTTGAAAGCGGGTTCTTTTAGTCAGCTGACTTTCGAGTGCAGGTTGATGGATAAATCAATGTGCTATTTAGTCTTTGCAGCCTGGAAGTAGTTGAGCGAGTTGGAATTGGACTATTGAACTATGTTTATGTCCCATGGTCATGAAATAAAATCTGGGGCTATAACATTACGGAAGAGGCAGGCACTTCGTCACCAAGCTACTAAATGCTTTAACAAAATAATTTTAAAGTAGCCAGTTGACTTCCACCCTACTGTTTCAACATCTGTACGACGTAATGATGTGAACATATTTTAGCAAGAGTGAAGAACTGAGTTGGACTCATTTAAGTTCACCCTTCCGGTGTTGAAGGAGTTCGTTTGTTGGAGGTTGCTCTCGGTTTCCATAAAAGTTGCTGCAGCTGTGGATAAATGCCTTGGAGTAATCAGCGTCTACATATACTGATAAGCCTAGAAATTTTCATCAAAACTCCCTATACTGGCTCAGGTTTTGGCGCCTTTAGTCGCTCCAGAACTGCAGTTATTCGAAACGGGTAGGCAAAGAACTTTTTATTGCGACTGTGCTCACATGGATTCGAATCTAATGAAGTGGAACGCCGCATGAAAGTGCCTGGGAAGTCATTTCTTCCTTAATGGTATGAAAACAGGATATCCTGACCATCAACTGTGACTATCAGTTGCATTCATTCGTATTGAAACATGGCCGAAATTGTTCTCGCAAAAAATATCCTTGTTTTTCTACTTTTCTTTCATGTAGCTTGTATGTTCGCTAACTCTTTATATTTTTGTCATCATATAAATCCAAAATGCTTCTTCGTCAGTGAAAAATCGAACAACACCAGGTACAGACAGGATAAGATCATAACATCTGAAGAACCTTCCGCCAGTCCTCGTAAACACACTGACTCGGCTGTTCACGAATAACCTGTTTGAATCTAAGTCAGTGAAAAACCCAGCAAGACCGTGCTAATGTTTAAGAAGAGTGACCTACACGATATTGGGAACTATTGCGCAATCTGCTTACTGTCTGTCGTCTACAAACTTTTCACCCGAGCCATCCTAAATAGGTTTAACAGAACGCTAGACGAAGTAAAGGCATGTGAGCAAGCATATTTTCGAAAAGTATTTAGTAAGATGGACCACATCCACACGGTAACGAGACCCACTGAAGTATCGCGAGGGTACAAAAGATCGATCCATCTCACATTCATCGATTTAAAGAAGGTCTTTGACTCAACTGAGATGGAAGCAATCATGGTAGCCCTTGATAGTCAAGGAATCCCTACCCAGTGCATAAAGATTCTTCGTGAGCTGTACAAAAATTTCGTAACCAAAATATTGCCATTCCACAACGATATTGATGCCAAAAGAAGGGTTAGGGAAGGCGATACCATCTCACCAAAATTATTTACCGCCAACCTCCGGAACGTCATGCGAACATTAGAATGGGATAATATGGGAGTGAGAATCGATGGTCGGCAATTACACCATCTTCGCTATGCTAATGATATCGTCCTTATAACACCAAACATTAACCAAGCAGAACGAATGCTTGCCGACTTCGATAAAGTCTGTGGAAAGATTGGTCTTCGACTAAATCTCTCAAAAACGGTGCTCATGAGAAATGGATTGGTCACTTACGCCCCCAGTCACGCTCAGTGAAGTGAATATCTCCCAGTGTTCCAATTACATCTATCTAGGTCTGGAAGTCAACATGATGAATGACCTAGCTCTATAGTTGGGCATTCAAAGAGCGTCGAGAATGTGGTGAAGAGAAGAAAGAACATCCTACTCAGTGCCCAACTTTTCGACTCGACTATCGTTGTTGTCTTAATGTCCACGCCAGAAAGCCAGTCACTGCGTAAGCAGGATGATATATTGCTCAGCGTTACTGAACGCGCAGTCGAAAGGCCGATGCTAGGAGTATTCCGTGTCATTCAAGTGAGGGAACTGATCGATATTCCAATATACGACGGCGATCGAAGATCAAGGACGCCACCCTATTTGTTGTACTGATGAAAATAAGGAAACCCGACTTTCAATGTGCATGGACGACAACTGATGGTCAAGGGCACCTAGTGACAGCTTTCTTCGGAATGGCAAACGTACTGCAGCAAGACCACAGATGCGGTGGTCAGAGTACTTCGCGAAAAACCCTAGAGGAAAGGTATGATGCTCAACGATTCTCTAGAGCGGGCAAAACGCACTGGGCTACTTTTGCACGCGAGGGGAAAAATGATATAAAGGCGTCAGCCGCAATAAGTTGAGATATAGTTGAATATCAAAGTAAATTGTAAAGGATTTTGCATTCTGGCAGTGCGTACATGACGGTGCTCGAGTTAGCAATATATTGCTTTGCTTATTGAATCCTAGGCAAAAGGTCCTAATGACGTGTTTTCGATCTGAAGCATTCGTGCAACGACTGACAGTTCAGAAAAACTCGGTGGGGGATAGGACCAATGTAACAGCAAAAATGGATACTGAATGTGGTAAAACTTTTAACATTTTACCAGATGTTGTATGAAGTTACACTCTGCCAAATCGGGTCGTATCAAAGCGTTAAACCCCACTAATCGAGAAGTAGTCGTTGGATTCCTTATATAAACGAGGTTCTGAAACCCATTCTATTTGCGGTAATATTTTGCACTCTTGTTCATAGTGAATACCAAGTTGTTCTCACTCTCCTGTCCACTTTTGTGTTCATCCTCCATTGAACTCTTCTCACAGCTGCATTTGGCTAACATAATCCACCAGTTAGCCTCAATGCATGGCTAACGTCTTAACGTTGCCGCTGAGGCCTTTAATTCGTCTCTAACATCGTAATGACACTGTGTAAGAATCAATGAATCGAATTGGCTCAAAATGCCGATTTTCACTTAACCTTGGCGCGGATAATCAATAATGTCTTACGAACTGCCCTTGTTTAAGCTTACGCGAGGTTGGTGTTTCTTCCTTTTCACATACGATGGCTGACGCTTCGTCGATTTCGCCTCCCTCAGAGCCTAGAGGTGCCATACTATACAGTATTTTCCAATACATATCTAACTCGAGAGCGAATCCAGAAATTTTTCTGTTAAAGAAGTTCCACCGTTCAAATCTTTAGATGTTGTAGGGGCACTTTTATATTGTTCACACTGTGAGCAATGAGCACTGCTTAGACAGAAAATCAAACAGATAAAACCCATTAACACGTCTCATAGCCAGGCACTCCAATTTTCTATTCATTTTTTGCTTTTTGAAATGTATCCAAATACCCTCAAGGGTTTCCTCCCTGATACATTTGATTTTTATCTCAAGATTGCTTTTGTGCACTGTATGTACCCAAAAGAGTACTTAGACCAGTTGTCGACATTTCATCTAGGTGTTATCCTATGCAGATGAAGTGCTCTACCCATTTTGCCAATGTGTTCATCAACGCATGTCTTACATGAGATTAGGTATATTTCACCTGAACTCTTTCACTCTCCGTCTTTACCGTTTCAACAAATCATGCAACCTCCATTTTACAAAGACGGTTGTACAGACTAGGTAGAATTTCTATAATTGCCGCAGAGATTCTCAGACCATTTGTTTCTTATGGACCTCTTAATAGCAGTGCTTGTCTAGTTGGTTATAAACGAAGGTTTTAAAGGAATCTTCCTATGTGGATTTGCAACAGTACTGTTTTGTTATGGGCCTTAGCTTACATTTTCACCTAACCTCTGTGGCCGCTGTTTCGGAACTATTTAAGACCGCTACTTATCGTGTCAGATGTGGTCGTTCCTTTCTCTCTTTTACTCTTCCGTGCAAACGCTTGTAGCTTTTCGGTACAGGTTCCGGATACGTGCTTTTTTCGTGTGTGGGGAACTTTCTGTAACAGTTCGTGATGGAGCCGTTTTCGGATATCATTTTGATATCACATAGCTAACTTTACTTTCGGAAGAATGTATTTGAAACCAAAACACTGTCTTTCCCTAAAACTTGCACAAACATTCCATTTATCCCTGTATCACCTGTCGTCTCGTTGATTATCGAGTGACTCAAGCGGGATCCAGTAATTATTCCACTTTTTTCTATCGCATGCAAGAGCAGAGATCAATGGGTTCTGCTCGCTACAGAGAATTGTTGAGCAGCATACTCTTCTTCTGGAGCTTTCGTGAAGACCTCTGACCTTCGGATCGGTGGGCTTTCTACTGTACCTTCGACATTCTTGATAAGGTAAGGTATAGGTGCTAACGGTGTTGTCCATCGATTGTTGTTCATAATCGTTACGTGTCCGGCCCACCTAATCTTCGACAATTTGGCGCATAGGACGGTCTCTTCGATCTTTGTTCGTTGACGTGAGTCGGAGCTTTGGATCTTCTCCTTCTCTTGCGTGATAGGGTATCATCCTTTCGACTGCGCTTTCACTAATGTGCGTGATCTTTTATCTAGCTTACGCAACAATCAGATTTTTGACGCATACATTAGGGCAGGAAGAATCGTTGAGTTGCTAAGGTGGGCACGGAGCAGGATGATGCTTTCTCTTTACTACATTACCGATGTTCTTGGAAGATCCCCAAGCCACACGTTCCCTTGTGCTCAACTCTGAAGCTAAGTCGCTCATCATGTTGATTTTCCAACCTAGATAGATGTAACTGGAGCATTCGGAGATATTCGTTCCGTTGAGCGTGAATGGGGCATACGAAAACAATCCGTTCCCCATGAACATCTTTTTGTGAGATTTAGTCGAAGACCAATCTTTCCACAGGCTTTATCGAAGTCGGCAAGCAATCGTTCTGCTTGGCTAATGTTTGGTGTTATAAGAACGATATCATTCCCAATGGCTTACCGCCTCATCGTTTCTGGGAGGTGTTCCTGAGTGTCGGGCTGCGATATACAGCGGGGTGATTCATATCCCTGGCTGGGTCTTCCAAGCTAAGAAGGAGTCTAGCGTTTCCACCAAGAAGCCTAGCAAAGAGTAAACCAATACCAAGATCCACTACCGTTCTGGTACCAAGGTCGCATGCAGCAAATCTCTCTCTGTTCCACAAGGGCTGCGACTGCCTGTGGTGGGAATTCTAGGGAATCACAATGGCATAACCAGCAAATCCTTGGAAAATGGAGGTTATGCAAGGGCCCGCACAACCAGTGAGGACGGGCCATTGAAGTGTCAAGTATCAAGTAACTAAGAGCGATGTCATAAGCAAAATAAAAACGGTGTAATTGCCGACCATCGATTTTACTCCCATGCTGTTTATTCCAGTGTTCGAATGACGTTCTCTGAGGTGCCAATAAGGTTTTGACGAGGTGGTATCGCCTTACCTAACCTCTCTTTTGACGTTGATGTTAATATCGCTGCATAATGGTGATGTTATAGTTGTGAAATCTTTGTACAGATCACGAAGAATCTTTGCACACTGAGTGGAAGCTTCTTGACTGTCTAGGGCTTCCATGACTGTTTCTATCTCAATTGAGCCAAAGGCCTTCTTTAAATCGATAAAAGTGGGACAGAGCGGTCTTTTGCACTCTCGCGATACTTCATTGAGTCTTGTTATCGTGTGGATGTGGCCCATCTTACTGAATGCTTTTCGAAACCCTGCTTGCTCACATGGCTGTCCAACATATAGCACCCGCTGTGGAAATTTGCGCTGCGGTTCTGCTGGTTTTTCGGCATATAGACGGTAATATTTAAATAAGGAGAAGTTTGAGGGGTTTAAAAATGACAGAATTATATTATTTTGCTCTATGGGTATGTACGGTATGTAGGCTACTATTTACTTGATGCTGTTATGATCCGTCAGCATTAGGAAGTTTTTTGTGGTCCATGTCGAGGCTACTCCTCGATATTTATAGCCACCCCAGTCCGTATGATAAAATAACGACCAAATGGACTACTCGTCAAATTATCAGTTAGCGAACTTGCTCCAAAAAGGTTTTTTTTCTGAATCACTAGAAGAAGAGAAAAGCTTTTTATGAGCCGCATTTTACATTTTACAGTTTTATGTTAGATAAGCTGCTATTTGAACCACCCAAGAGAGGTACATTGGTTGCAAGGCACTTCGTTGACTTTTCCTCTCCATGTATCCATGGCATACAGTGCATCTAGAGTGTTATGTGTTATGAAGACCATCTGAAACACGTTGGATCCACCCGGCAGAAGAATTTGTTAATATATGCGGGCGTTGTCTGTTCTCAAATGTGAAGCATTTCCATAATGGAAAACTCAAGCTCCACATAGATCAATTTCATGAAAAAAGTTGTAAAGCGAACATCACCTCACATGGATGAAGCATTTCTTCAATATAAGCTCTCATTTCCATGGGAAGAAAAATTCAAAGATCAAAGATCACATGCGATCAAGCTGAACATTCCAGTGTCTCACTTTATCTAGAAAACAACAGTTTTTTATGACCATGTCTTGAAAAGCCTGAAATGAACGGATTTCTTATTACAAGCAATAGGACGTCGTGGTTCTTTGAAAAGCATCTACGGCAATTTCCTGCGTCAATGCTGACATTCCACAAAGAATGCACTGTTTGTTTTTTCAAATCAGTCAAATATTTTGCTTACTGCGAGAACAAAGGGAAAATGCCTTGGTACAGTTGTTTCTGCCATATATCCTAATTTAGTTCGATTTTTTCTAATTATTTATTATGTTAAACTGGCGCCTACCAACCCGCCATAACAGAATCACTCAGAAGGGAATTTGTTTTAGAATGAACTTGTTTTTCTTCTATTATTTCGAACTGCGACGGTCTACGGCTGGAATCCTCGGCACCATATACTCCATTGGAACTGCAGGTCAGTTTCTCTGCAAGGGAAAATATCCCTCTGATGTTATCATCAAGCTCTACGATAATTCCACACATAAGCATCTCAGTTATTTGAATTTAAAGTCATCCTATGAAGAAAGCGCTTGTTTAAGTTTTTTTTAAGCAAATGGGCGAAGGCGCAACAAACGTGTGTGGCCGTTTTAACGTCACCGGCTATAAAAGGCGATACCGTAGTATAGAACACATATTGAAAATTTATCATAAATGCCACGTAAGAGTACACTTTTTTAATGCTTCAGTTCATTTTCAATGAAGAGAGGAAAGTAGTTTTTATCATTGACTTCTTCATACCGATAGATTCTCACGGAAAGATGGTCCTTTACCAAATAGAACTCTTTAATGTTTGATGTCTAGATGTGCTATCGCACTTTCAGCGTGGAAGTCCCTACGGAGTTTGTCACAACTGGATCAGAACCTATCAAATTCTTCAACCTCGGAATTTTGAGATTTCTAGAACTCGGAAAGATGAAGAAATTGTCTGTTTGTGAGCATCATAGATCTTTTTTTTTAGGATTTTTCTCTCAATTATGACGCAGCAATAAATTTGGTTGTATGTACTTTGTTCACGAACCTTTGTCCAACATGAAAAATATTCAGGTCGCAGCTAAACGCATGGTTGAGTGTTTCGTCTGTTGAGGGCTCTAAGCACTTAGTAAACTCTGGTAAAGTAGGGCATCCTACCTATGGAGAACTCTTCATCTCCTGCAGTAGATTCCGGTTTGTTATCTGTAGAGTTCCTCTTACTAATAACCAAAATGCCCAATGAGAAGCGTTTGATTAGATCTTACTCAGCTGGCTATGTCGATTTGGCGAATAAAATCCACATAAGTGCAATCACAACAATATAACTGGGCCATGAGCCTTTACATAAGAAAGATTCGTAATTTGAACCCAGCAAAAAGCATTGCAACTGTAGTTGCGTCGAGAACTTTTGTGAGGCTACTGATTATAGCTGCGTTAATGAAGTAGACCGTAGTATTTCCATATAGTGACTGGAGGCTAATGAGACACCGCCGTTCCAACTGATCTTGATGAAGCTGCCGACCAGCAAACTTCGGATCCGTGTCGAGAATAAAGGCGTTCTTTTCGAGGTTGAAACCGTTGATCACCTCTTTTTTAGCTTTGATTGTATTCTTGGACGTTTCCGTGTGTAAAATAGTTAATTAGCCTTCATTTCTTGCATATGATGATCCCACACAACTTCACTTACCTTGATCAAATGAAATGTGAAGGTCGATGTAAACTGAAATAATGTTAGTCAAGGACGGAGGGCGAAAATCCACTGTTGCCCACGAGTTAAATCCGTTCGGCCTGGTTTTCTTGGCCGCCTTATTTTGATGATAGCTTAGGCGAATTTCAACGCAATGAGGTAATTAAAGTCAACGCCTCCACTTCTATTGCTTCTAACACCGGCAGGTCCAAAGGTAAATTCGGTTCTCGTCGTAGAATCCACCTTTCGAACTTGAAGTTTGTGGCAAGTTCATGAAAAATATGCTAATCCATCTTGAACCGTTAATATATATAATAATATAAATGTATATAATTATACATAATATGTGTTTTTATTAATATTTTCATCTAGAATTACAGCCAAGAGTGAACCAATGCCAAAAACAACCGATCTCTCGGCAAGCGTCTACTCGTAAGGATGCAAACTTTCCCTGAGTGGAAATCAATAGTCAACAAAGCCCTAGCAGTTTAAAAGAAAAGCTGACCCAGCCACTTCAAATACGTTGGACGCGAAGAATTCATAAAGACGTTCAAGCTAGATTCCCATATCTTCTCAAAAATCGACAGTATTCATCTAATAAAATTTCTTCTGCCGTGGAAGAGAAGCGAAATCCCAGACGTATAGTTGTATTTTTTGCAAAATAAGGTTGTGTTGATGTCTTGTTATAATCTTTTCGATGAGGAAAATCATGTATGGTCCACGCGTTAATTGCAAACTGGCCTAAGTGAATCATGAATGATTCAATTTTTTAAGCGTATATTTTGCCGCATACAGTTCTCTGCTGCTGCATTTTTGTAACCATTCGATAGCTAGTGCGTAAGTGTTCCAGTAGTAGTAATGCCGTTCAATACCAGCAAAGTACCGATTCGGCTTTGATCCTGGGTGAGGAAATTGGTGCACCCAGAAACGAAGCCTATGATCACCGAGATGTTTGAAAAACTAGTGATAACATTCCGTACTTTTATGGACGTCCAAGTAAATCTGTCCAAAAACGGTTACATCACGAAATGGTAACGAGGAAAAAACTGGCAAAAACATGCTGGTATCTCCCACGACCGACTTTCTATTAACCTCGGCATTGATCAAGTAATTCTTCGTATTTTTGTTGAGCAAACGCGAGGTGTTATTATTCTTTATTCACAAATGAGCTGACGTTTCGGCGGATTTCGCCTTCCTCAGAGCCTGGAAAGGTCAAGTTGACAGCAATCTACTTGGCCAGACGCCTCCATAACCAAACAAAGAAACTCTAAACCAAGATTTCAATCACATTGAACACAGCTTTGCACACTCACCGCTTTCTATGAGGTCTCCACTAAGTATGTCACGTAGAGACCAACCGCACAGAAATCACATGGAAGTATAATGTACCCCACGCATCAGAATAGCAGTCTTATATACTGCCCTACATCACGCGTGAT
>UYYA01003909.1:136618-252886 GCA_900624975.1 Angiostrongylus costaricensis | reverse complement strand
CCGAAACGTCAGCAATTGTGTTCTAATAAATTCTATATTAACAACCTCGTGTCTGCTTATTGATGAAAAACATTGAATTATCAGTTGCAGTAGAGTCATCAGTAAGTATTATTTTTCACACATTACATAAAGTCTCATTCTGATGGTTTTCAAAACATCATTTAGGTAAGGATAACAGGATAAAGGATAAAGCTCTCGGCGTTGACCAATCCGTTAGGGATGCGGGGGCCTTGTATACACTCATTAAAGGATAAAACGGTAAAGCTCTCAGTTTTGATCAATCCTGGAGGGATTCGCCATGCATTCGACTTCATTAAGCATCGTTTGGAGGTGATTGAATGCATTTCTGGCCTTTACAATGACTCGCGGTTGCTTGCCGATGTATCGAGCCAGTGCTGATGTCCTCCCAGACAAGCCTGGTACCAACTTGCCGAGCCCGGACGCATGGAAGGCTTGGTGGGTTAGGGGTGCGGAAATCGATCCCACATGTATTGCAGGACGCCTCTGACCACTGCGCCACTCGCATCCATTTTTGGATACTGTTGGTAATTCTTACCTAAAGAGTGCCACTCAACATTTTGCAGTTAGGTTTGAGACGTCGTGGAAATTGAGAAAAGTGGCTATGATCATCTGAGATTTCAGTACGTCCTTCTTTGTGGAAAACATCTACTGGGATATACAACGGTTCCGATGATGATAAAAGCCGAATATATGCAAGAAATTTTTTAGGCGGAGCCATGATTGATCCACGATCACTCAATGATGCGACTCCATTGCATTGTGCGGCTCTTGCTGGACACCAGCTTGTGGTTAAGCACCTTATTCAGAGGGGCGCTGACGTGAATGCGTAAGTTTCAATTCGTAGAGTTTTGCCGTTTAGTATAGTTTACATTCACATATTTGTGAAAGTCATTCTTATAATTTCCATGATGATTTGAATGATATCCCAAATATCAGAGGCTAAAAAAACACCTCTATACATTGATTACTACACGGATGCCTTATGGCAGAATCATATCTCAATAAATTGGTTTGCATGGCTTTGGTTACTCATTAAGTCCAAGTTAAAAGGATCTACTATCTGTTGTTTGGCATCAATTTTTCTTGACCAATTTTGGCTAAGAAATTGGTAGCTGTATAATAGTGCTGAAGTTTTCAGCCGTATGCATTCTATTTCATTAAGCATCGTGCAAGATTACTGAATGCATATTTGGCTAATCAATTATGTTGCGGTTACTTACCGATGTATCAAATCATCTCTGCTATCTTCACAGACAAGTATGGTACCAATTTGCCAACCACGATGGGATGAAAGACTTTCTGAGCTCAGGGTGCAGGGTCGGACTAACGACCACATATGTATTGCAGCGCACACCTAAACACTGCTCTACATGCGCACTTACCTTCGCCAGAATTAGTAGTTATCCCTTTTCTCATGATTTAGGCGATCACTAGTATAGTCTAAGGTCGCTTTGCTCATAATATCCGCTCTCTTTGAATTGGCAGAGTCTGCCAACTATGACCCCTCAAACTGGATAGTTTAGATTTTTTTTGTACAAGTATTAGAAAACTTAAAGTGTGTTTGTATCCTAGTTACGTGCGCATTTGAATTTCCTATGTCGACTTACGAAGGAAAGCGGTGCAGTCAAAGAGCTAGACGTGAAAACCGTGTGTTGTTTCTCTTCAGCACTAGTTCGTCAAATGTTTGCCAAGTCTCCCATGCTAAGTGCTTTCTCTTGATGAACTTCGGAGCTAAACTGTTCATCATGTTGATTTACGATGAAGACATATTCGATTTGCATGACTACCGGCTAACCTTTCAATAGATTTCGAATAGTAATATCGCAAGGTAGGACTTATACGTGAGTTATGGCTGCTGTTACCTTACCATTCGATATATCGGTTTACTACCTTCTTCACATAGCAGTATTTCTTTATTTTATTAGAAAGGTTGTTTTTGGATGTGATGGTCAATATGTGTTTACATTGTTGAGCTTGCTTGAGCTTGTTGAGCTTAGCAAAATTATGATGGTCAATTCCCAGGAACGACTTTATGTTAACCTCGGCATTGATCGATAATTCGATGTTTTTCTTCAAAAAGCAGACACAAGCTTGTTATTATAGAATTTATTAGGATACAATAGCTGACGTTTCGGCGATTTCGCCTTCTTCAGAGCCTGGAAAGGTCAAATTGATTATGGAGTCGTTCGACGTTACCGCCCTTTACACTAACGCGTCGAACGACTCCGCAATGCAAGCCATCCGCGTGCTTCTTGACCAACACAAAGGAGCAATTAACATGTATAGCTTTTCGATTCAGCAGCTTATAGTCCTCTTAAAGGTCAATTTAAACTGCTCGACCTTCAGATGGTCCGAGAAATATTACGCGCAAATTAGAGCGTTGGCAATGGGACAGCGACTGGCACCAACCCTTGCCGTTGCCTTTACGTCTAAAGTGGAAGCACCAGTAATCGATCTCAGGCCATTACTCTACTGTAGGTATATAGATGTTTGTTTTGTCATCTGCTCCACACAAGAGGAGATGGAAAATTCTTTGAGTTATTGAGCGAACAGTCAGAGTACATAATATTCACCCGTGAGAAACCGAAAGAAAACTGGCTTCTATTTCTAAACGTTCAAATCAACCTATCCGAAAACGGCTACAACACAAAATGGTATCCAAAGCCAAGCAGTTAGAATATACTGGTTCATTACCTCTGCTCTCGTCCCTCACACACTAAAAGAGCGCTTATAACAAATATGTTTCGAAGTGCCGCCAGCGTGTGCACAGGTAGAGGGAATAGGGAAGAATCCTGGAAATTGGCGCGCCAAATAGCCATTTCAAATGGTTACGAAACTGTAGATTCTCGGCATAGGCATAGAGGAAAAACCACGCCCCAGAGCGATAATTCTAGCGAAAACAAGGCTCCATTCTTCTTGCCCTTTATTTCGAACGAAATAAGTGCAGCCATAAAACGTTGCTTAATAAGGGCCGGTCTAAAGAATCCCGTAAGAGATAGAAATACCATCGGACACTGTAAGACGCCATCTAGTTCGCAACCGCCTATATGACCGTCTATGCATAACGAAAAACTATATAATTTGCCCTAACGGTAGAGACGGTGATTGCATGAGTTCGAGTGCAGTCTGTCTGGTCTCTTATAAAGCGTGCGGGGACGAATGCGTTGGCGAAACGGGTAGACCGCTCTGCGTCCGCATAAAAGAACACCTACTCGGTAAATATAAATTAGAACCAAACCCTCCACTAAGAGCGCATAGGATGCAGGAACACAACGGAGAAGATTTCGAAGTGGGAGTCACTATCCTCGCGCAGGAATCGAAAACATCAGAGCGTAAAACTCTTGAAGCGTTTTGGATCAATTCCAAAAATTCAAAAATGAACCGCAAGGAGGAGTGTTTTGTCATCACGCGTGACTTGGCGCTATACCTCAGACTAATCCAATGACCTGACCCAGGCGCAGTTATCGTCCATGTATTACTCTGTGCGGCGGCTATCCATCAACTAAGTTAGATACAACAAATAAACAGTAGGTGATGAAGCTGTTTCTTATGCGAATGCAAATCTATTTAAGTTTTATCTACTAGGGTTATAAAAGTGTTTGGCTGAGTAGACCGCATCTCAATTTGACCCTTCCAGGCTCTGAAGAAGGCAAAATCGCCGAAACGTCAGCTATTGTATCCTAATAAATTCTATAATAACATCCTCGTGTGTGCTTATTAAAGAAAAACATCGAATTATGATGGTCCATGTTTGTTGTACTGGAGAGTTCTTCCTCCGGCTGCACTACCTTATTGAATTTTACATTTTTTTTTTGCACGATCGGTTTTCGCATCTGTACAGATCCCACCTGCTGCTTGTCTATTCTTTCTGGATTCCTATAATGGTCGGGCTAGAGCATTCCCACCTGATTTGCAGAGAGTGAACTGTTCACAGACAGGTCTGTTACGATTTCCCCAGGAAGGAGACTCGGTAAGTTCGGTGCGGGAGCGATCCTGCTTCCTATTCGTGAAGATAGGCACATACCATTGTGCTACCCGCCGTCTCACTGGAAGTATGGTATTATCAACTGTGTGGACTGAAGAGTAACTAGAACTGTATGAACTTATTCTGTATTTAGCTTTATGGGCTGAAGACTTCTTTTACATAAATGGTTCTGAGTGCTGGGAGACAATTATATAGGAATGTATGACAATCCATCAAATGTTAGGCTGCCCTTGAAAAACTGCTGTACTTCGGATGGAGGATCCTACCTCACCCTTATCTTGCTTCTTTAATCATCGGCTATTTAGGTTGGTGTTGAGTCATATTTCTGGGGAAAAAGGTTCGCCATTCAGTTGAGAAATCTAGTGCTTGTGCTAATTTGATTCCGAATACATCGTTTTCCAATAGTGTCGTTAATAACAAAAGCCGATGTTCAATTTGGTTTACAGAAAGGCTCAGAAATAGAAAAACAGTCCCTTAAACGAAAAGCCTAGCGACTTTTCAAGAGAAGTATGCTAGTTATTTTATACTAAGAAGTACATGGTGTCTGTGTAAATTAATTATGCTTTCAGGAGGATGAAAGGAGACTTGACACCGCTTCATCTGGCTGCCTTCTGCTCACATCGTCCGGTTTCGCAAACTCTAATAGAAGCGGGTGCTGATACTGAAGCGAAAGATGTGTGTTTAAGAACTCCACTTCATCTAGCTGCAAATAGCACTGAGGATAGTGGGTGTGTGCTATCCTTAGTTCTTTAGAACATTCGAAAATAAAGTTGGTGATCAGAAAACGTTTTTTGAGTGTTTCTATTTTGTGCGTAGACAAGTTTTGTGTTGTTTTTTTTCCTGTTTTGTAGTTATCGATGAGGTAATAAGATCGCTAAGGTAATAAGCCATAAAAACTTCGAAATTACTGTTTTAGGGCATATACCTTGGAGTGTCTAATTGAAAGCAAAGCAGCAGTGAATGTTGCCGATAAATGTGGGCTCACTCCGTTGCACTTGGCCGCGTCAAAGGGACTTCATAATATGGTGAATATGTGATATTTTTATTTGTTGAACGTCAACCCTTGAACAATGGTAACAACAACAATAAGAAGAACTCTACCAACCTCGTGTCAGCTAAATAAAGGCAGTTTGTAAGGGCATACATATATATATATATATATATATGTATATATATATGTATAGATTTATTGACTATTATTCCAAGGTTTATAGATGTTCTGACAAAGCACCCTTGTTTATAGCTGATGTGAGGGTGATGTACACGACTGTAACCAGAAAGTTTTATCAATGCCGGTATTTGGAATTTGTCCGATTTCCTTAAAACTGGGTGTTTGAAGAGTATGAAGCTATTTTAGGTAGCACTTCTTTTGAAATCCGGAGCGAAAGTGGATAAACCAGATTTGCGCGGCCGAAATGTGCTTCATCTTGCTGCTCTTTCTGGTTCTAGCTCTGTTGTTAAGGTTTTCATTTCAGTTTCTTTACATTCATAATTTTTATAATAATGTCTACGGGAAAAGTTTAGAGATGGGGAAAACCAATGTTAGGTTATCGTAATGAATTACTGCGAATTATTGGTTGAAACCAGTAGAGTCAAACTGAAGTGATCTCCTTGAAACGCATTTGATAATAATAGTTTCTATAGTGCTTCAAACTTGATGAAACGAAACTTTCAGCAGTTGTGTTTCGCCGACGAAAAATCTGTGTATCGCCAAGATCGGAATGGTTTCTATCCGTTACATTATGCTGCTTACAGCGGTGACGAGTATTTGTGCTCATTTGTAAGCTTTCATTTCGTTTTCCTACAATGTTTACTCATATATATGTGCTTACTTGGATATTTTAATGGCCTGTCCTCACTGGTTGTGTGGGCTCCAGTAAAATTACCCTTTTTTCGGAGTCTTGTTGGCTTAGCCATTGTGGTTCTCTGGAATCCTGAGGTCAGCCTGGCTAAACTCTGTCCCCGGTTTTCACTACCACGGGTAGTTGCAGCTCTTGTGGATCAGGATGAAATATCCCACCACTCGACTTGTTTGATAATAGAACGGTGGTGGATCCTGGTATTGGTTTACTCTTAGCTGGGCTTCCTTATGGAAACGCCGTACTCTTTCTCAGCTTGGACGGCCGTGCAGGGTGATGAATCGCCTCGGTGTACATCGTGGCCTGTCGCTCAGCAATACCTCCCAGCCATGATGAGACGGTTACTCGTTCCTGCACTCTTTACTCTTCACATGTATACGTGTATGGTCATACATATATATATATATATATATATATCACGTATGTGTATACATATGTATGTGTATGTAGGTAATTTTTAAAAATAAGGGATGAATTACCTCATGGTTTGCGCTTCCATATTATTCCATACGACTTCTCTTTCAGTTGGCGTTTTTCCTTTATTATTACCACTATTTTGGTATCGAAGTTGCTGTTCTGAAATGAGAGTAGTGAGAAGAGTGCTTTTTTTTCAAGTTTCTAACTCGCTTTTTAGTTATTTGTACATATGGAAGATCTCGTGGAAATCCCGACGTCTGGTGTTCACCAAGGCATAACACCCGTTCATTTAGCTGCAATGCGCAATATGGTCAAGCCTCTTGTCAGTCTTGCGAAAGAAATTAAGGTTAGTAACTGAGTTGATATGAATTGTTGTGCGACATCATTTCGACCCTTGAGCTAAAATTCAGTGGTTTTTCTCTATCAGTGAATACTGTTATCATTAGAGGTGTTTCATGCCTTCCTTGTAAATTCTTAATTTCAGAAAAGGGTTGAGACGGCGACGAAGAAGAATGGAGCTCTGGATAGGCCGTTATTCACTTGTACGGATGTGAAAAATCGCATACCTCTACACTATGCTATGAAATACGGTAAGTGCTGTGTGCATTAAATGGCTTTTTTTTTCGAAAAAAAAAACCGAGATTTAAAAAAGTGTGGCTGATTTAGGCTTCCTTATTTTTTGTCTTTCTTTAACTTTCAGTATCTATGCTTTTATAGGTTACATCGAACCGATGACTGTTCTGTTGAGCCAGTCGAGTGCTGAAGTCTGCCTGAGTTGGCGTGATAGAGATGGTAAATATCCGTTTGACTTTCCTTTATATGGCTTTTCAGAACGCTTGGTTAATTGTTTTTCAATCACTAGTGATTTCCCACAAGTTTCAGACTTTACGCCACTTCACTTTGCAGCTGCAAATGGTAGAAACAATTGTCTTGAATGGGTCTTAGAGAGATTTCCTGGAATCAGTGTGAATCGGAAAGACTCAAGAGGAAGGTGAGTGTCCATTCGCCAAGGTGTACTATCAGTTCCTAAAATAGTAAGTGTTTTTTAGTGTTTTAAAAGGTTCATGTTTGATTTCCGAGTAAAACGGGATATCGATTAACTTACCTTGCAGTTACAGTAAGTGTTAATTTTAGCGAGTACTAAGTTTCATTTAGATTTCTATATATCCTTCTTCTACCTTCTAACTTTTTTTCTAGGACGTGCGGTATGTTATCACTGACTGCAAAATCTGGGCCATGCTGGCCACTTATCCTAAGGAGCAACCTAGAACAACGTGACAGTATGGGTCGCGGTTATCTACACCGTGCTGCCTACTTGCGTAACCGAAAAGTACTTTTAAAGGTTTTGGAAAAGTGCAATCCTAATACACGGTTAGTTGTTTTTTGCCACTTGTTCAGATTTCTACTGATTTCCAATCCCGTTAGGCGTTCATTTGTTGGCACGCAGTTTCAAAGCTTTTCTGAGCTATTTCTCACACGTAAAGCTCTCAACGATAATCAATCTTTGAGAGATGCGCTATGCATTCCACTTCACTAAGCATCGTTTGGAGGTGATTGAATGTATATTTGGCCTTTACAATGACTCAGGGTGGCTTATCGATGTATCGAGCCAGTGCTGCAATCCTCCCAGACAGTTCTGGTACCGATTTGCCGACCTCGCAGGGATGGAAGGCTTGGTGGGGCAGTGGCGCTGAGATCGATCCCATTTGTATTGCAGGGCGCCTCTACTGCTGCACTACCCGAGTCCTATATGTACACATATGCACATAAATATATATGTATATATTCATATATGTATACATATATATATGTATATATATTATATATATATATATATATATATACATACCTGAAGTGGTAAAGTAACTTCTCTCCTATGTGTAAGTTCTCGGCTCCTCGGCTAATCTGGAGGTCGTGAGATATTCTAGAAATCGTCAGTTGTTGAACAACTAACATGGTCGTGAGTGGATTAAACAAAGTTAAGTGTACATTTCTTTGATATACCTGTTTCTCAAGTAGCATGTGGTTTTTTTTGATGCTTCACATTTAATAGCTTAAAACATTTAAAATTTCTCTGCTGTAGGGTAATCATGTGGCTATGGATTTTTCCTGATGTATCATTTGATATAGATATAAAAATATGAGTTTCGCACTCATTCCATCTCCCTTCATAATTGTGTAGTTCCAGAGACATTAATGGAGTGACACCTCTTCACGTTGCAGCTGCAATTGGCGAACAGGATACAGTGGCCACCCTTTTGGAGTTCGGGGCGAATCCTCTTGTGAAGGACAATCGAGGTTTTACCCCTGTAGACTGGGCGGCGGCATACAACCAGGTGAGTGAAAAGTATGAAACTTTGGTAGCACTTATGTGAAGTAATTGATACCAATGAAGAGAAGGAGTGAAGTCATCGTTATATAGTCCTTTGACCATCAATCTAGAATTTTCATTTTTTAGGTTTAAGGCTCATTTTGAGTTCTAGTTCAGTGTTCTCCATTTTTATAAGTCTGTAACAATCATAGGTAGAGAGCCCTCCACTGATAAGTGGGCGCTTATCGCAATAGTAGTGATGCCGTTCATTACATGCTCGGTGCTGGTTCAAACATGTGGTTGACTTACCAACCTCTCATCCGCACGGTGTAGAGAAGTTACTATCAGATTTCTCTTGAAACAGTTGACTCTCTATAGTGTGAACACCTTAGCTTGGTTATCCAAAAACTAATGGGAGAATTGAGTCGACCAGCATTTAACGAATTCTGTAAGGAAGACGACTATCCTCAAGGAGCAGTCGAACCCATCGCAAAAAGTTCGAGGACCTTATTTAGGATGGGTGCAAGAAAACGAATTAAATAAAGAAGTTCTGGGATCGGCGCAGTGGATATTTAGACGAGCCGTGGAGAAGGCTTCTGTTTAAAGAAAAAAACTTAAATGTCTAAGTCATCTGGGTGGGTAGGTTTGCATTCGCTCATTCGTGTGATGCCTAGTGAAATTGTTTACATGGCGAATCCCTCGGGAATCAACCAACGTGGAACACTTTATTGTTTGCTTTTCCTACATTCTTAGAGCGACAGAACAAGGTCTCTCCTATAAGTTATTAAATTTCCTAACTTTTCCACTATTATCTATCGTTAATAAGATGGTTGCCGATCCATTGACTGCAAGGTGATAAACAGCTTTTCCGTTTAGAAGTTGGATGAATAACCACACTGGAGATAGTGGTGCACTCTTGTTTTCTCCTAAATAACTTCCCACATGGTTGTCTCCTTAATTTGTTGAGATTAGAAGAATTTCTGCGTTCTTTCGGATTGATTCGATCATAAGGTGAAGATACCAGTGACAGCACGTACCAACTGGAAATTTATCCATCTAGAATGTTTTTTCCTGGAGGTGCGTGTAGCGGAATGGTTAGAGGCGCTATGATTACACATGGGTTCGATCCCTCGCCTAGCTTCACCAATCCTTCCATCGACCCGGGGTGGGCAAATTGGTACCAAACATTGTTTCGAGGATAGTAGCACTAACTCGATGGATCAGAAGGCCACGACGATTCACTACATGGGCAAGATACGCATTTAGTCACCAAGCAGTCGTTAGTGGAAATTAGGTCTTCGAGTCAGTTTTCGGCACCTTATGATACTAGCTTTGAGTAGGATGCTCGACTTCGTAGAAGCTGCCACGCGGGACTTTTCGTGCTTGTCGCAGAGCAATGTCTCAAACTTGGGTAATTAAGCCGTTTATAACAATAATAATTCAAGAATAACGAAACATAAACATTGGTACAATACAGACTGCAATATTGTATCATGTTCAATAAGTGTAATGCGGGTTAGTATCTTTGCTGTAGGACAATAAAACAGTGCCATGTGCATTTAGAATACCTCAAGAGTGCCACAAGATCCAGGCGCATTAAGGGATTTATATAAGGCCGCAATACCTGACTCACAAACAACAATACTAAGGAGTTACACACTTTATGTAGGCTTGTGATGTGGTTCTAATGGGGTAAACACGTTAAGAGCGTCATGTAAGCTTGTTGTAATATTGCGATGAGGTTATGTGTTAACTTGTAGGTACAATCCGATTAGGTTAACGTATTAAAGAATGCATGTAAGCGTATGAGTATAGTGCGATGAGGTTAATGTGAACTTACAACAGAGTTAGTGTGTTCAGATTTACATGACAGCAAGGTTAATATACAACAGTGACCACATACAACAAGAGAGAGCACCTTGGATTAACTACAAGGCGCATACACATGATGAACAGGGGCAATTACGGTATTGACGCTCGGCGCTATTTAAATATTTTCTGGAGGAGGGTGTGCTTTGGTACAGGTCCAGAACCTTTAACGAAAGCACCAATCAACTTCCGTCTTCAGCTCCCTCGTGATCAGATGACTGACGATTTGCCGGACAGCTTCGTGCGCCTTTGTGTTACCGTACCCGTGATGGCTTAGAACAGATGCAACGCACAAAAGGTTCCGGTTGTATAAAGAATGTGGATCACGAAGGGTTTTTACGACAACCAAAGTTTCTCTCAACGAAGTGAAAACGTTTACATGCTGCAAGATCGCAAAGTGATGTGAGGGGCCACGAATATGGTTACCACAGACTTACGGTATGATGAAAGAATAGTAACTATTCTGACAATAGTTGCCATATTTTTAATGTCTTTGAAAACATCTGGTGTTCTCAATTATTTTTCAAATTTTTCTGCTGATGTTCTCGAAAGGAAGAACGTCAGTTCGCAACTTCACAGTTTTCATGTACATTTTTTAAAAATTACACTTCACCTACAATCTGTGCTTTTCTTATATAATTAGTACTTTTCTGGACATTATTGAAACAGTCCAGGCTGGGATAATCTCTGCAATACTTGCTTTTAATGCTAACCTGTTGAGCTTGTATACGTTTATGACATATGACATCAAGTCGCGATTTCTTACTTGGAAAAAATAAAAGCTCTCGACGTTGATCAATCCCTGAGGGATGCACCATGCATTCGACTTCATCAAGCATCGTTGGAGGTGACTTAGTGCATATCTTGCTTTTACAATGACTCGCGGTGCCTTATCCATGTATCGAGCCAGTGCTGCTATCCTCACAGACAAGTCTGGGACCAATTTGCCGACCCCGGAAGGGAGTGGAGGAGGGAGGGAATGGAAGACTTGGTCATGGGGGCGGGGATCGATTCCACGTTTGTGTCGCAGCGGCGCCTCCAACCACTGCTGCGCACGCACCCAGTACTTCTTACTTGTTTGCTATAATTTTTTGTAATAGTCAACACAAAGTCTCCATTCTTTTAGTTCTTGTCTAAGCACTTTAAGAAAGTGGGTACCTAAGGGTGTGAGCATTTCTACTCTATTTATTGGAGTGTTCAATGGAGAATGCTCGTCAAATAATGCTGCAATTCTATTAATTGGTTCAGTGGAATGAGAAATAGGCCGATGCAATAGTTCTTTGTTAGTTCTTTCAATATAGAATTCTTGTCTCCTCACGGTTTGACACGCTGTTTCTCTTGTGATTGCCCTGAAGTGAACTTCAAATTTTAGTAATTCGATCTGTATATAAATGCTACAGCAGTAATAAAATAAGGAGGATAACAACGTACAGCTAGTATGTGGCGATTAACTTCATTGAATCAGTGCTGCAAGAGCATTGCATATCACGGAGAGACGAACGGGAAAGACCATACAGAAATGATATCGCCATCTCACGACGATTTATGAATACCGACTGAAGGTAGATGTTGCTGCAATAGTCGTAAGCATTCGTATGGAGTCCAATTGGATATGACGATGTCCCTCAATGAATCACAAATATTTACAGTTGTCTCGCTTGCACTGAAATTTTCCAGGTTTTGAATGGTTTTTAAAGTTCTGGAAACCTAGTCTGTCAAATTTAAATTGCTCAAGTTCTGTAGTTATCAAGTTAAGGTTATCAACAATTAAGACAATGTTCGTTCTGTTGTGAATCTATTAAAGTCTTCTTTGTCCCTTCTGTGCATAAGTTTTCAAGTGCAGGCACAAGTTGGCACTAACATCAATGCAGCTGTACTCTGGAATATCCGCGTTACATTTTCCAGGCACAGGTTTTTATAGGCTGCTTTCAAAACTTCAGGCGTCTTCATTACGAGCGTGAAAGTGATGTGTGAACCTCCATATTTATCGTCGATGTTAGTTATCTTCCTAAAAAGAATACATTATTACTAAAGAAATACGTAGATCTCTTCGTAAAGTTTTCTATTGATAAAGCCGCATGAGGGCAGTGGTTGGAGGCGTGGAATTGATACCCGTGCCCAACGTCCAACAAGCCTTCCATCCCTCTGGGGTCGACAAATTGGTACCAGACTTGTCTGGGATGGTAGCAGCACTGGCTCGATACGTCAATAGGCCATCGCGAGTCATTGTAATGGCCATATATGCGTTCAATCACCTCCAGCGATACTTAATGAAGAGTGTACGGCGCATCCCTCAACTCAAGGATTGACGAACGCCGAAAACTTTAATGCTCAGTTCATTTAAAGTAGTATCCACGAAGTAGTTATCATGTCCGTTGTCGAGTGAAAGGTTTATTGAATTCATTACAAGAAAGGACTTTAGTTTTCATGATAGACTCGGAAAGCTTGCACATCTTGTTCGTTCTATTGTGTTGTTTGGGTCTCGTAGTGAAGTTTTAGATGTTCTACTAAGGCTAGTCTTGTGTTGGTGATCGTCTATGATACGTTTTTATCACGTGTAGATATTGGGACATAGGTAAGGAAGTCTATGTTAGCCAGTTCAATTACGTCATGCCTAATCCTAACTTCTATCATCAACTTACCAGTAGAAATTTCCGGTAATAGTGTGGATTTTTTGCAAATGAAAATTGTCTGGGCAGACAGGCAGACAAGTTTGGTACCAATTTGCCGACCGCGGAGTGATGGAGGGCTTGGTGGGCCTGGGGCGTGGGATCGATCTCATGTGTATAGCAGGCCGTCTTCGACCACTGCGCTACATAGGACCCAAAAAGGAGTTCAATTTCTAGAAATCCTTCTTTCAAGGTGAAAGAAATTTTTCTCAAAAAATAAAGAATTCTTGTCTCAACTGCTAATTCCTAAGGACAGCTCAGATATGGTGTAATAAGATAAACCTTGAATGGTTACGTGTATGTATTTGGTATGTCAGTCCAATTTAGCAGCCACATCAATCTGCGATCATCTAAGAACAAGCTCAAAGTTGCTCTTGGTTTGTGTTTAACGTGTTTAGCCACGTTTTCTTTTGCATTGAGGAAAGTAGGGGAGTACTATTGTTAACTATTTTGGGATTTCTTACTTGAAAAAATACAACTGCTATATAACCATTTCAAGATCTCTCGCATTAATTGCAATAACATAAATCAAGTTAATTGTAACGGTAATTGTGTATTTTATTTGTCATTTATTTTGTGTTGTGGTAATGTATAATATTCATGATTATAAAAAAAGACAAGGGGTAAAGCTGCCGGGGTTGGTCAATACCCTAAGGATGCACAATGCATTGGACTTCATCAAGCATCGTTAGGGGTAACTGAATGCATATCAGGCCTATACAATGACTCACTGTGGCCTACCGATGTGTCGAGCCAGCGCTGCTATACGCCCATACAAGTCTAGTGCAAGTTTATCGACACCGTAGGATGGAACACTTGATGAGCCATGGGCGTGGGGGCGAGACCATGAATATCGTAGGACACTTACAACTGTGCTACACGAGCCCCATGTACATGATTGTATCATCAGTAACTTTTTTTATTATGTCACTGATGGCGGTACTGGTTTTTCAAATGAACGTATATACCAAATCCCACCATCATTTGTTGCCTTCGATTCGTTTTCGGATTCATCGTCCATAATGGTCTTCGAACATTTCGCATGTTAATTCTGCTGTTGCTTGAGGATTTGGTGTTTTTTACGAATTTCGTAGAATACTGGCCGAGTCGATTCTCCTTGAAATCTTGGAGATAACCCAATTAAAGCGTTCTTACCTGGATTGGAGGTGAGCGTTAAAGCGGGTTGAGCCAGTACCTTACTTCGTAATGGACTACATATCTAGCCACTGCGGTGCATCCCACTTCCCTGTGTTATATGTATATATTATATATATATATATGTATATTTATACCTTGTTTCAAATTACCGCGTTATTTTCAAGAACTGTAAAACTGTATATATTGCTTCTAGCTCTCCGTTTTGAAACAATTGCTGCCAAACCCACGACAGTTAAGTCCTGATTCAGCATTTGGCAGTGGAAACATGACATTGTCGTTTAATAATACATCAGCAGATACGAAATCTAAAGATTTATGTGGGTGTGCTGTATAAGATTATTGCATACGTTTTTCTTTTTCTCCTTTTCTTCTCTTTTTTCTTTGTTTTTTCGAAAACTGCTTTTTTCAGCGAATATCAAGTATTTTCCACAAAGATATAGATCTTCAGTGAAATGTGGTTCACTGGAGGCAAAGCCCTTTATTTGTAAACTCAGCAATGCCTTTTTTCGCTTGTTTTTTTTTGCCAATCCATTGCATGACTTGTGCTTCTAACGTGCTTTACTTTAAGTTTCATGTTGCTATGATGCGTAGGATTACCGGTTGCGCAATCTACATATTTTTGCAGCATCGACAGCTCCTGGTAAACGAATCGACGATGCTGAACTTTGCGGCTTTGCTGGGTTGCTTTTTGCAGCGTATTTTGGAAACCTTTCATGTGTTACATATCTTTTAGAGGTAATAATTTTTTACTTTTCCATGAGGGAACTACGATTCGGCTTAGTTCTGAGAGTTCTCGATCTTGTGTTCTCGTATATGTGTAAATGTATGAACTCAATGTTAACCTTTTATTTGCTGCCCACTATAATTTTTCACGGCAGGGGATGTTGTAAAAGACAACCACAATTGAATTATTCGCAAAACTTGGTCACTGAGCCAGATCGAACAGCAGTTACCCTTTCCGGGGCTCGCGTATTACACACTGATCGTTGTATGAACTCATATACTCTGGCTTTAGTCAGCAGATTCACTTGTGAATGTCGGTGAAATAATAGTAGGTTCATCAGGAAAACACATATATACCTCTCAATGTCTTCAAGCCATCGTTATTGTGAGAGAAATGTGTCGTATGGTGTATGACGTTCGGCGTGCGCTTCACCTTACAGACTCATTACGCCGAGTCTTTCGACCTTTCCAACCATCAGCTCATCTAGGCATAAACCGGCAGCACTGTCGAGCCAGGGGTACTTCATATACCAAAAATATGTTGTACTCCATGTTATTCGTTGAACCAAACGCAGCAGTGGACTCCCCCATCGAGCAAAATAGGTAAATGAAGGTTTCACAAATGTAGATTTGCCGTCCGAGCGTTGTATTTACCTAGATTCGGAAATCAGTGCACGATTTCAACCTGTATCTGTGAAGACGAATATCTCAACTCGGAATAAATTTAGTTAATCGAGATAAGAACAGTTAGAATCTGCACATTTTTTCCACTGGGAGAAGCAAGTTCGTTTGTTTTGACAGCATAAAATTCTGGAGCTCTGGACGTATGCAGTCCCATCAGCGCTCATCTCTCAAAAAGTGGGCACGTTCTACACAAGAACTCTTGCTGACTATTATGTTAACTGCACCCTGAAAATACAGTTGTTCCTTCGACTCCTTACCATTTCTGTAGGAAAAATGGTTCGTCAAGGCGACATCGTTCGGCCAAAGTTGTTTACTGCAGCGTTGAACAGAATAGTGAAGTCACTCGATGAATGCAAGAAGAGCATGTGTATAGATGGCATATTCTTGTCAAATATTCGTTTCGTTGTCGAGGTCATCATTCTTTCGGTTGCGATTTGCTAGCGAAGCACAAACGACGCTTCCTGATCATCAAGTGGGATCAGGACAGGACCGCGCATAAATTTGCCACGAAAAGGAAGTTGTGTGGAAAAGGGAGGGCAACATGGGCTGCGTCCAAGCCTTTATCAAGCCACCGATAATCTAAAGGACCTAGACCTACACGTCAACAGTATTCCTGCTAGTGGTACGTGTAGCACGGTGGTCGGAGGTGTCTAAAAACACTACAGCCCTCATGACGTAAGCAAAGAGTTAAGTGGCGTCCTGATGATGCTGCATCAGTTCAAAGTGAATGTGTGTTTTAAGGAATTTTTCTTCCTTAAAATTGTATACTTTTGTACCACTTTATCCCCTCGCGATGATCCTACGTGCTTTGACCGCATGAATAGGTAGTCGTTTCGTTATTCGAATATCACCATTATTTCAATCCATGGACCTTTAGTGTTTATGTCTTTTTTTTTTCGAATTTGGGCCGAGTAATTGAAGAAAGCTCATGCAGTAGTGGAAAAATTGTTCCAATCATTACAATTATCTGTAATTGTTACCAAGGTTTAAACACCAAATCGATGCTACAGGCTTGGGAAAGATATATGTCTCAGTGTACTATTTTAGAGATATCCACAACTTACCTCGGTCCGTGATCCTCTCGGAAGAACTGCGCTTCATTTGGCGGCGTGGCGTGGGGATTACGACTGTGTTGAATATCTAATAGGTAAAGGATCAGAAATAGATGCAGTCGATGACTGCGGTACGACGGCCCTCATGTATTCAGTCAAGGAGTCGAACTCTTCGTGCGTCCTTGGTTTGTTTTATGTATGTTTTTATGAAAAAAAAAGTTTAGTAACTGCACCATTCAAAGTGAGGTGGGCTAGAGAATTGCTCTTAGCTACATTTATCAAAAAAAGTAGGGGCTCGTACTGAAGTGCCTTATACCGTTCGCGTTCTTCGAGCGTGGGAAGTTCGTTGGGTAGTATCGGTTAAAAGGAACGACTAGAGTTTACAACTATCCGCTCGAGATGCTTTATGGTCATCGGGATTACAAGTGACACAAGTGCTCATATGCAGTGTCTTATTGCTATAACGTTCACAACCAGTGATTCAACTCCTGTTCCATTGGAACTTGGCCGTTTTACATCTAAGAAATTAGTAACCTCCTATGAAGCATAGCCATTACTTCGTTAATCGCTAAGTCGATCTTTGTTTTATAATGTAAGCTTAAGCCTTGAGATACCAAAGGAAATCAGATTTCTGTCAATTCAATGCAAATATTGATGTTTGTTTTCATCGGTTGTTTAGTCCCAACGTTAAACATCCCAACGACGAAGTTCAATTCGAGATAGTTTAAATAAATTTGTAAAGACTCTACGGAGAACATGTCAACTACTGCAAAATTTCAAGATACTGGAGGCGCAGTGACTATAAGTGCCGTTCAACAATCAAAGCCGTTGGTTTTACCCTGTCTACTGCCAGTCAAACCTCACACACATGCTCTGGTTTCCGCAAATTGGTCGTAGGTTTGTCTAGGAAAACGCCCTTGCAATCCTCCAACATTGATGATTCTGTGCAATGAAGACCTACATACGCTGTAGCATAGTTTTCCTAAGATCCCAATGAGAATCTTCTCGATTAATATTCAAGGCTATTAGTGATGAAAACTAAATCTTCAAGAAGCGGCCGAATCCATGCGTAGACCCGAATTACGAGTTCATACTCGGTTGTACGCAGTGCAAGTGGCCGAAATATTGATGAGATATGGAGCCAAGACAGTATTAACGAATACACAGTGCGAAGTTGCTTTTAAGGATTTCATCATAGCGAATTCTATCTCGATAATGCAGAATATAGCGAACTCCTTCTACTACAGATGTTGATTAATTGAAAGGTTCGGTGGAAGCAAATGCATCCACAAACTGTTCGAGGTCTGATGGAAGAGCTCGATGTAAACATCTCAACTCTCACGGGATCTGAACTATATTTTATAGTCGAGGAAACTTATAACGAATAGATTCCGTACATGGGGTGCGGTCACATGTCGCCAGCAAAGTTGAACGGGCCTCGCTACGAAACTGCCTCATTTTTGTCATACCTGTTGCCGAACGACTACTACTTCAAGCATCTTGACAACTGTTTACACAGGAAACGCTTTAGAAACTAAGCTAAGGGCATAACTGCCTTTGATAACTTCATTCTTTCCAGAACTACAGTTTTATGCAATCGGAATAAATCCTCTATATTTCGATTAATAAAGTTTACTCTGACCTGAGATAAAGTTTGCTCTAACCCACTCTAAAAATACAAATTGAAATCATGCATTAGTTTCAGAATAACTTAATAGATGCACTGACTTATGAGCATTGTGATGTAAGCAATGTTCTACAGGTGTTATCAGTGGCGCGTGTGGCGCAAAAGTCAGAAGCATCCTGCAATACACACATGGGATCGATCCACGCGCCTGTGACTCACCAAGCCTTTCATCCCTCTGGGGTCCTCAAATTGGTACCAGACTTGTCTGGGAGGATGGTAGCACGGGCTCGGTACATCGGTAGGCCACCGCGAGTCATTGTAAAAACCAGATATGCGTTCAATCATCTCCAACGTTGCTTAATGAAGTCGAACTCATGGCACATTCCTGAGGGAGTGATCAACGCCGAGAGTTTTTTTTAATACTTGGCAGAATCTGCATTGCGTATTGCTGATTCTTGTAGCTTGTCTTATTTAGATGTAGGACAATAATGCACATTCTAGAATTTCTACTTGATTGTGGCGCAGATGTTTCTAAAAAGGACAAGGATAACAATACAGTGCTACATCATAGTTGTTTGAGTAAAAACGAGGAAGCAGGCAAGGTAATTCTGACGCCCTAAAAACTTATCAACATTTTTTCGCCAAAATGTTATTGAAATGTAATCTACGAATTTGCACTGTACTGGTAGCATCTTGGACGCAGTTGTATTCGGTAGATCCTCTTCTGCCATAAAATCTCATCAACGCTAAGGTTTTTTTCTGTGTATTGTATGATTTAAACGTATCTTTAGGTGTTAACCCGTCATCTAGCACAGTTTGATTCTGAACGAAAGCTTTGCAATGCTATCAATGGGAATGGCGAAACGTCAGTTTTTTATAATGCTGCACTTAACAAGAACTGTAGAAGAAAACATTTAGAAGTATTAATTAAAATGGGAAATCAATCGTTATATGATATACAATTGAAAATAGTTTTGGGAATCAAGTCAGAGACGGATTAGCTTTTGACGTGTTACATTTACACAATGTATGGTAAGGAGCGAGTAATGCAGTGGTAGTGGTCTTTGTCATTACTTGGAGGGCTGAACGCTCTGTGGCGCTTGTTCGAGCGCACTCCTGGCCTGCCAATCCACTCATCTCTGCGTGTTTGAGAAGGTGGTGTCGAACTTTTCTTGGACAAGCTAGTTCCCTCTAATCCACACGGGAACGCTACAACACGGTTTGCTCAGGATTCCAGGCCGAATCAACATTCAACGCTATTCGTGAAGAGGACGAAAAATTCCTCAAGCACTAGCCAAAGCTGCCCTCAAAGAAGTTCCAATAATTGTTTCCTGGATGATGGATGCGAGGGAACGAGTCGGATGCCAGAAGTGTTGGGATCCGCACAAAGTGGCAAATGTGATCTTCGATCATGTAGTTGAAGCAGAATAAAAACGCATGGTGTGCTGCAGGTGATTTTAAGATAGGATTAGGACGTTAGATATTGTAGATCATCTTTATGGGTATGTGTCTAGTGGGATCAAGTTTATCATGGTTGCATGACAAGATCTAAATCGTTTAGGGTCCTGCATATTGCACTCAGTAATGGATTAATTGAGTTCCTGCTTGGTTTCATTCCATTCGGAAGCGAGTCAATGTGGATCAAGGTACGAATCTTTCTGGTCACTTTTCTAGTCTGGGTATCTGTTGTGATTCGAATATGTTGTTTTCAACCAATTTACAATCCATTTTAGGATTCTAGGGGCCGAATTCCTCTAATGTGCGGTGTCGAAGATCAAGACATCATTGACTGCATGCATTTGGTGCTGGCCTGTATGGCAGAATCGCCTACAGAGATTTCTTCGCTTTTACCCACTGACCATCGCCAAAGTTTGTTGCATTTACAGGGTTTTATGGTTCGTTGGGTAGTGCTGTTTTCGCTTGTGTAACTTCACGCTTGAAGTATGAATCTATAGAACGCGAATAACCAGACCGTAGAATACAAGTGAATTCGAGATGAGGCGCGTTAATTCTCTAGTCTATACTTCCCAAGAAAAAAAGGATAATTAGTCGCGGTTTTTCAAAACTATGTCATAATTCACTCTAGACAACAATGAATTCCGCTTTTCTTCCAGTGTGGAGATCTCGGATAGGTTAGTTCCGAACCCTGGCGTCCATTGTGACTGTAGCGTTAAACGTAAACCGAAAGGGATGATGTGCTGTTTGCACGGAAACGTAGATGAATTTGGGGAGTGGACTACTTTTCCGTTGTATCTTCATGGATGCAGATGGGTTCGTTGGTTTTCTGATGTCTATCCCGATTGTACTCTTTACGTCGAGAATGTGGAAGTATGCGTGAAAAGAAGGCAACTATTTAATGTAATCTGGAACTGGATTTGATATGTCGGCGTTGTTGAGGAACGGTTATGGAAGGGCGGCCAAAATTTTAGAGCAACATGATATGATCTGTATTTACAACACATATGGAATTGTTTAGATAGTTGAACGGTTGATCTTCATCAGTTCTGCAGACCCAGCACATTTGCCATTTGTTTCTTTTCCTCGCAATCCTCGTTGATGGTGGTGGTTTTCTTCGAGTATGGTAGCGAATGTGAGTCTCATACCCTTGTAAAACATCTGCAGCTGCGAGTACAGCTGACCAATTCTAGTTGCAAATGAGTTCCCACCGTGTTAGGGTGTCATCCTAGAACGCTTGCATCTTCATGCAGTCCACTGAACAGTTATTTCCGTCCATATGTGGTCTGTTCTTCCTACTGTATGGCTGGTTTATCCATATCTATTTCTGTGTATAATCTGCTGAATCTCGAAGGTGGGATGATATTGTCTCTCTTGGTTAAATTTTCGAAGACATCGTTCAAACGAGTTGTCAGTGATGTGCACAGATTTTTTGATGTGGTCACAGTGCCATGTCATGTCTCAGATACACCCACGAAATTAACTTATACAAAAGAACAGTTTTCGATAAGTTGTTAAGTACACCTTCACAACGGTTTACCGCCTCACCGTTGCTAGGTGCTGTTCTTGGGTGAAGGACTGCGATGTACAGCAGGGGATTCATTCCATGGCAAGGTCTCCCAAGCTGTGAAGGGGTCCGGCGTTTCCATCAGGAAACCTAGCTAAGAGTAAACCAATACCAGGATCCACCACCGTCCTTATCCAAGTCGCATAATGGTAAGCTCCCTCTGATATACCAGGACTGCGACTGCCTGGGGTGGTGATGAACTTAGGCAAACCTTGGCTAGGCTGACCTCGGATCTCCAGAGAGCTACAATAGCTAAACCAGCAAAACCTCG
Source organism: Angiostrongylus costaricensis (assembly GCA_900624975.1). NCBI lineage: Eukaryota > Metazoa > Nematoda > Chromadorea > Rhabditida > Metastrongylidae > Angiostrongylus > Angiostrongylus costaricensis. The sequence goes on along the minus strand of UYYA01003909.1, from coordinate 231,218 downwards.
AAAAAATGAAATTTATGCTGGGTTCCGCACAACCAGTGAGGATAGCCCATCCGAGTATCCAAGTATGTATTAAGTACACAGATTTGGTTCCCAGGTGCGATGCCCAAAACGATGATCTGTGTTGGATTATATATCAATTTAATACTCAAAGTGGAACAAAAAACCTATATACGATGAAATAAACGACAACAAAGAACATGCGTGGATATTGGCTCACACTAATTATTACGTGTACTTTTGTATGACTAGAAGCTCACTCATATTTTTAACGATTACTTATTATGATGGGTTTTGTACAAAGCGAATCTGAACGTGGATTGAATTCCTGACTTTTTCTAGAGGTAATTCTAAATAAAACAGTTCCAGGTCAACAGTCTTCTGTTCTGAAATTCCCAGCTGAGGAAGAAAATGATGAATTCTATTGACGTTGGTAGTCATGTTAATGTGGAAAGTTTAGCGTGTTTTATGCAGATGTTTTTTTTACCTTTATATTTTTTTGGAATCTTCTAGTGTGCTCACTATCCACTGCAACTGTTATGTATTTAAAGATGTTGTCTGCCTTGAACGTGTGGGTGCTTTTCGTGGCTTCCTGTTGTTCTGTGGGTTTTCCTAGTGACTTTCCTACCGCTACCTCGTTAGTTTGTTACTCAGGATCATAAAGTATGATTTGTAAGCCATTTACACTAATTAGATGTAGTGTTTTAAACGTATCACTTCATTAGAGTAACTGGTAAGGTTTCATTGTTGCTTTGATGTTTATTTACCAGTGATAATTGTGCCGTTAACAATGCCATGAATTACATCACTTCTTCATTTATGAGTCAAGGAAGTACTGATAGTCAAGGTTTGAAAGAGTTCTAAAATATAGCTTTTGTTATTTTCTATAAAGGTTTTAACGGTTTTCTTATGCTAATGGCAAATGTTGTCCATTCCCAATATCTGTATTATTAATCACCAATCCAAGATATTCTTCTTCACTTCTGCAGAAATGTCTTTAGTGTTTTCTCTTTTGAAACTGCTGTGATTAAATAGAATGAACGTCGCCTCTGTGAATGTTTGGATCGAATCGGTAACCGGTGAGCGATGGTCGGAGCAGGTGCGATTATTTGAAACGATTGGAGAACTGAAGAATCGTGTATGGAGGCGAAAGCGAATTGTGCCGAACCGACAGGCTATAGTGGGATTTGAAATCCTTTTATTCTTTTTAAATAGGCATTGTATTAGAAGACGTGAGTGCAGTGCGGTGGTCAGAGGCGCCCTATAATACACGTAGGATCGGTCCCTCGCCGTAGGTTCACCAAGTCTTCCATCCCTCCGGGATCAGCAGATTGGTATCAGATTTGTCTAGGAGGATAACAGCACGGGTTCACTTGGTAGGCGACCGTGAGTAATTGCAAAAACTAGGTGTGCATTCCAGCGATGCTTATTGACGCAGAAATCATGGTGCATCCCTGAGGAGTAAATCAACGCCGAGAGCTTTATCCTTTGTTTTTTTGATTAGAAGACGTAATATTGTGCGTGGAAGCTTGGGTTACACGTAGAAAACATTTGAAAAGCCTGAATTTACCGTGATGTGGTACGAGTTTGTTTTCACTTTTTATTTTTTATATTCATGTAACGTAGAGGCATTTTCTCAATGGTTAATTTCTTCTTTACTTAAAGCTATTCCTATTTGTTTCCTATCAAAAACGCTCGTTTAATATCATGGGACGTAAGCTGTATAGCGCATCCGTTCACGCTTCGTGTTATCTCTAACACATTCGAGACGACATGCATTGATTTCGTTGCATATTTTCTAAACGAAATGACCTGAGTTTAGCAATGCTTATTAATGGGAAGCTTAATAATGCGAAAGTTTAAAACAACATAGGGCAGAATGAACTTTGCTTGGAAAATGGTAGATTCTATAGATCTTTCCCAAAAAGTTACAAGTTTATGATTGCCAATGAGTTATATGTTCTCACATTTTACTAACACAGAATTCTGGTTTTTGGAGCACATGGAACGCATTTTCATCCGCAATTTCGTTCGTCAAATAAGAAACGGAATTTCGTCTAGCAAATCATGATAATATTTTCCAGTTATAAAATTTACCTTTGCAGCCACCGAGTGGCAAACTTGGAAATTTGATGTTGTTTTTCTTTTTTTTGAGAATTTTATTCTTGAAAAACTTGATACTGAAAGAATAAAAATATACTGGTCCCGCCGTTGGTTAATCTTTGAGGGATGCGCCATGCGTTCGAGTTCATTAAGCATCATTGGAGGTGAATGCATGCATGTCTGGCCTTTGCAGTGACCCATGGTGACCTAACGGTGGATAGGGTCAGTACTGCTACCCTCCCCAACAAGTTTGGTACCAATTTGCCGACCCCAGAGAGGATGGAGGGCTTAGTGGGCCTTGGGTGGGGGGAGGATTGATCCCACGTGTGTGTTGCAGGGCGCTTCCGTCCACTGCACTACACACACTCTCTGGTAGCATATTTTACGAAAATTATATCTTCAACACGATAGAAAAAAGTCCGTTCTGTAAGCACGTTAAGTTCTGTGATTTTAAATCGTTCTACCTTTTATTTTCTGCCTACTACAACTTTCACGGCAGGGTATTAAGCGAAATACAACCACAACGTTGCTAAGATATTTGCAAAGCTCTGGACCGCAGGTGTCTATGGTGTGGAACTGACGCGCTATTGTCCTTTCCGGGGAGTAACGCGTTCTGGAAATATTTATACATAGAGTATACAAATATAGAGTTTTGAAAATATCTCAGCAGCGTTTTCGTTAAATTGTTCTATTTGTCGAGAAACTATCATTAGTTATCGAAAAACCTTCCTTTGTCGCAAATTGGTCTAAAATTCTGTATTATTAGTTAATAATCTTGCTCAATAAGTTTAGGTTAGCAAGAATGCCTTTGGAAATGACACCCAACATCAAAACTAGCAACAATGTATTGGGAAATGACACCCAACAGCGGAACTAGATTGGAGTTAATTTCTGCACATTTTATGCCTGTACGTCCATGTTCAGGTATTTGCTGGGCGGTCTCTTCCCGATGAGGTGGAGATGTATTCTGTCGGTGTACGAGCAGCATCTACTCTTAAACTAGTTGTAGTTGCCAAATCGGGTCCGTTAACTGGACGAGAACGAGATGAGCAGCTAATGCCTAGTGACGAAGTGAGCGATCATGAGTACAGACGACGTAGCCATAGGTAAACCTTTAGCCTTTCTAGGTTTCCTACATTTCGTTTTTATTCAAAAAGACTAAAACGGCGTTTCTCACCGAAGGTTAGAATTAGCAGCGTAGTTCTAGTGTTATTCACTTGTTTGTCAATGAAATAAAACTGTAGCGTTCTTTATAGGGGATGTAGTGCAGCCGAAGATACAAGTGCTAAGGAAAGCAGTGCTGGTGAGACCGAAAAGGAACTTGACATGGATGACGAGAAGAAATTAACTCGAGTCGCTGCTGCATCTGGAACCTGCGGTTTCAGACATGCACGTCGCAATCGGACTAACAGTCAAGGGAATGCTAAAGGTAGCATTCTTCTCGTTTTGTTTCTAACCTTGTATCCAGTAAAACAGGAAGTTTCAGCTGTTCTATATGTTAGTTAACATATTACAAAACATTGGCGCTAGTAATCACTTTTTATTTCCTGTTTGTTGTTTTTTCATGGTAGGGTATGATGTGAAATACAACTGCTGCTAAAAATGCTAAAAGTTTTGGAAAACTCCAAACTGCAGGTATCTGCGGCGGCGATCGATCCTGGTTACTATGCTTTTCGGGGGCTAACATCTTCACCACCACACCATGTGTGTCCCTCATTTCGTCTTTCTCTCAGCGTGTTTGGCGCCAGTGTTGAAATCTCCTCTTTGAATACTGTTATAAATCGCCTCTTTAAGTACTGTTATATCCTCGGCAACCAAAAACGTGCTAGAGTTGGTATCACAATTCACCATTTTCCTGATTAGCAGATACGAGGTTGTTACTATAGTATTTATTCACAAAAGCCAACGTTTCCGCGGCTTTGCTTTCTTCGAAGCCTGAGAGGTCAAATTAGTATGCAATCCATTCAGTCAGACACTTTCGTAACCTTAGCGGACAAAACTTAATACATAAATTTCCATTCGCTAGAACAGCACCTCGTAAACACTTACACTCTTGTGCTTTGTAAATCTTCGAGTTATTTGATGGAAACAAGCCGCACAGGGTCTTACATTGGTGAGCATTGTGCAGCCGCAGGTCAAGAAGTTTGGTCGGGATCAGAATCGGAAAATCTCAATCTTATTTTTTTTACTTGCCTTAGGCATTTTATGGCTGATCGCCATCAGATAACTGACAAACTTGCAAAGTATGAAATGCGGTGAGTATTGTTTCATTTATAAGTTAGCACAGTGGTAATTAAAAAACACTTTATTCGAATAGTGCTTCGAACCCTGCGCCTTCTTCGGACAGATTGATTCTATTCGATTGTCTTCAGTTATTCCTTCTTCCGATGTGAGTCTCCATCGAGTCGAATCCAGTAGAACACCGCTTGAATAAAGTTACCTCGCTCAGCAATGTTTTTTTTATACAGGGAGGTTGTTGATGCTGATTGTCCGTCGGTAATCGTTTGTTGTTCTCCACACAATTCATCCTAAAGCTTTTGGTCTCATTATGAGCTGGCATAGTGCGTAACAATGTTTTAAAAACTGACTTTTCTTTCCTCTCAACGGTTTACCGCCTCATCGTGGCTAGGAGGTGTTCCTGGGTGTCGGATTGGGATTCATTCCCTGATAAGATCTTCCAAGCTGAGAAGAACTCCGGCGTTTCCATCAGGAAGCCTAACTAGGAGTAAACCAATTTCAGAACCCATTACCGTTCTGGTAGCAAAGCATGGTGACAAATCTCCCTTTGATCCACAAGAGCTGCGAGTGCCTGTGGCGGTGAAGACCTAGGGCAAACTTTGCCCAGGCTAGCCTCGGGATTCCTGGGAACCACAATGGCCGTACCAGAAAGACTCCGAAAAATGGAGATTATGCTGGAACCCGCACAATCAGTGAAGATGGGCCATTCAAGTATCAAGAACGTAAGTATTCTTACATTGATGAGCTAGATGAAGTTGATTAAAGAAACGATGGGTGTTTGAAAGGAGCTTTTTATTGTACAAATGAATTTTACGTGTCAAGTTTTACCTGCTGTGGTTATGAAAGTGTATGCCTGATTAGGTTACATTTCAATTTCACCTTTCCAGACTCTGAAAAAGGCGATACTACTGAAATGTCAGCTATTGTGGATAAACAGTGTAGAAAGAGGGGTCGTGGTTCGATCTAGACCGGGGTCCAAGTTTTGCCAATATCTAAGCATCGTTGTGATTGTATCTCTTCATCATGAAGATAGTGAATTATTCGTCCGTGCCGGAGTTAACACAAAGTCGGTTCTCGGATTTGCTGAAATCATTTCTGATTGATGCGTTGTTCATAACTCTTTGTTTTTCTTCAATTATGCTGCCGATTGCCTAGGTTGTGTTGTTCACATTAATTTCTATAGATTTTCTTGGAGCGTATGAAGAATGTGCACCGTTGCTCAGTGCAGAAGATTCACAAACAATCGGTGAATCTACTTCGTTCGGTACACTTACAATGACATTGGATAAATTTCGGGTACTCATATGTGCCTCGTCTTACGCGAATCTGATATTTTGTTGTATATCAAAGACATATTTAGAATCTACGAATTCAGTCCCCAATCGGTGAAGAGGTGCTCTCTGAAGACCCGTCGGAGCTTTCGTCTGGTATGATTGTCTGTGATCTCACAAACGAATTTAGGAAACAAAAGGTAGGTGGTGCCACACTAGATTGTGTTTTCTGAAACTATGGAGTTAATATTGTATTAGGAACTACTTTTTCGGTAGCGTTCGGTAATGTAGGTTTATTTGAAGTTTGAATAAAAATTTAACCCTTTATTTCAAATTATTACTTGTTTGCATACTTGGATAGTCTGTCCTGATTGATTGTGTGGGCTCCAGTATAATCTCCGGTTTTTTCAGAGTTTTACTGGTTTAGCTATTGTGTCCTGAGGTCACCCTAGCCGAAGTCTGCCCCAGGTTGTTACCACCACAGGTAGTCACCGCTCTTGTGGGGAGATTTGCCGTCATGCGATTAGTTTGCTACGAAGACGTTGGTGGATCCAGGTATTTTTACTCCTAGCGGTGTTTCCTGATGGAAACGCCGGACTCTTCACCTTCGGAGACCTTGCTGGTGGGATGAATCCCTCTGCTGTACATCGCACTCCGACACCCAGAAAGACTTCTCAGCTACAATGAGGCGGCAAACCATTGGGAGTTTTCAAATCTATTAAGGTGTCAAATTTTCTATGCCGTATTTATTTATTTTACGAAGTTAACGTGAGATTATGAATCGTGTAGTTTTTCACCATGTCTTGTTTTTGTTATCCTAAAATAAGATATATTTCATTTAGGTGCGACGCCACCGACACGCCCCGGCTCCGTCAACCTGTCGCCAGAGGGCGCGAAGCAAGCCCCGTGTCACTCATCGTGAACGTTCGTCATCTGATGACAATGAGAATAGCCAAACCGAGCCAGTCTTATTTGCAGTATGTTATTTCCGATTGAGTCGTATTTTGAAATTTTACACTAATTTACCACTCTGGCTAATCTTTGACAAGGAAATTTTTTGTTAGTTTTTTCTTTTTCTAATACGTTTCAGTTACCACTTCGTCGTGGTGTATCGGCGAGATCAGTACGGACGGTTGCTTTTCGTGGCGGAGCAGCCCGATGTAGTGTCTGCGCTTTTCGAATAAATAGTGCTTTCAATTGCAGGTTTGTTGTTTCTTCTTAGTTCTCATTCTTTTTCCCTAACTTATTTTGCTAATTAGTTACATTAGGGTTTCAAATAGACTCCTTCAGGTGTGGAAAAACATTGTGCTCCCGGCATCGGGCCGCTCAGTCTCACACTTGCTCGAAAATTCGTACAAAAATGCAACAAGTTAGCGATTGACCGAAGTTTTCCATAACTATTAGCCAGGTCACAGAAACCAGCGTCATTACACATAGCTTTACTGTTGTTGTTTTCAAGACCTAAAGCGAGAAATCTCATCTTATCTGATTTTGTCATGAGTAAGTTTTCTTCGTTTTAGGAATGTAAGTCTTCCCAGGTACTACAAACATTATTTTAGTACCCACTGTCTTCCTCATATTTCCGTTTCGAGTGTTCACCTGTCTTTTTTTTCTGTTTTTATCAACGTTTAGTTGATCATTAAATATACTGTATGTCTAATCAATGCATTCCGTCGTATCGATATATCATTGCCAAATTTGGCTTTCGAGGATTTTCACTGTAAGAGTATTTCTGTTTGATATCTGCTTTGTAGTTTTTGAGTTTGTAATGAGTAAATCGCTCTACATGAAGAGTTTCAATAGTCCTGAACTTGGCGGGGTCAAACATCGGAATGTAACAACAGGCTATGTCTCGCTGTCATTAGCTAACAAACATAGTGCAGCTGTACGCTGTTGCCGTACATTTTTGTACCTACTATACTTCTTTCTACTTTTCAATATTTTCCTTACTTTCTGTTCTGGGTTGTTGAATTTCTTGTCCGTCAGGGTTCTAGTATGATAGATCCATTCAAAGGTAAAGATGAAGAGTTTTCATCATATAGTTTGAACATATTACTTGCTGCATAAGATTCCTTTGATACATATCTACTCGCTTCAGCTTAGAGTCTATAAATTGCTTGTGATTTTATGCCTTAAGATGACGTATCTCATGCTTACTAGTTCCCTACTAGTGCTCTCTCGCATTCATACTTCGCGCGTTATTTTCCAGCAAAGTTGATGAGGGCTGAAAATCAGTGAGACCTGTAAGGTAATTTTGGGGTCTGACTATCGCAGAAATGAACTTTCAACTTTTGTATTCATAAAGAAGAAATTTGTTTATTCACATCACAATTATTGCCTTCAATTTTGATAGCTGCACACTATCACTTGAGTGATCTATCTTCGTGCTAGTGGACTCAGGCCAGTTTATATCTGAGCGGTTTTTGGCGAACTTAAACAATCTTTTTTACGTGAAGTGCTAGAATCTTTGTATTAGAGTTTTAACAAGTCGTCACAGACACTGGCTGCTTTTGTGGATCAGTGGGAGTTCTTCCGTCTTAAGTCTGCTCTTCCAGGTTGTTCTGCATGTGTTTCCGTTTTCCTTTAATTTTGACCGGTCAAAATCTGTTTTTTTCCGTGTTACTATTAAATTTCCTTCAGAAGAAATGAGGGTCTAATTTTTGAAGATTGGATGAGAATACATTTTATTAAAAGCGCATATTAACAGATGCTCATTTAATGTTTCGGGTATTGAAATCTCTAAGCCATGTTCTCCATGAGTAACGTTTCATTGGAAGTAATTTTGTAATTCACTTCATAGAAAACTTACTTCCACTATCATTCACTTTTTCAACCAACTAGAGTAAGATAGAGGTGTAAATTTGTCGGAAACAATACTCAGCCTATTTCTCTAACACTCGTTGACTACGGTGAAACAGTCACTGTGTGGAGACGAAGGCTTTGCTGTTAGTCTTGGTTAACCGGGATGTAGGCATGTAGGCACGCCTTACATAAATACGCCTACTGACTGCAGTAGTACCTCTGCTACAACGGCCATACCGCTCTTTCATTGCTACTACGCAGTGCTCCGAGGAGGAAAGGTAAATTCGTAAAGTAGTACGGTAAAGCAACGTATTGTTGTTCATCGTCACGTTACAGTGGTGAGTAGTCACATCATTGGAAAAACCAACCGAGAAGGAATAAGGCTCGATGAAAGACTGGCTTTCATCATACAGAAGATAAAGCAATTCATGCCAAGTTGAATGAAGTAGCGAAAGGCATGAAATTCTCAGTGAATGGAAAGAAAATCCATTTATGAATAAAACTTTATGTGAATGGAAACGGACGACATTGATGGGATACCAATTGAGGTGAACGTGTCCTTTGCATGCACTGAATGTGGATGGCGGCTTGAGAAAAGGGTAAAGTGGAAGGCAGTGAGTAATGTGGGTTAACTTGTACCATATGATACGTACTTGCCACAAATATCCGGTATCCGTTATCTTATTTTACCGTTTTCTTCACACTATATGTATTCTATTATGCATCATATGTGGTGTTAGGATTCTCAACGATCAGCTCCAAATCATTCATTTAGCTCCAAAACACTCATTTCAGTTCGAATTTTGGATAGTAAAATATGTAAATGGACACGACAGAACTTCTTCCGGATACCACTAGTGCTAAATATGTCCATAGCCTAAAATTAGTATCGTCATTGAGCTGATTGTAGCACATGTTTCTTCGTTACGACCATTTGAAAAAGGCTTGACTATGATGGATCTTTTCACGTCAATTGTAATATCTACTAGCCTTACCGTCATGATGGTCATGAATTCCATAGAAAGGATAATCATGCTCGTAATGATGATGGTGTTTGCCTTTATCACCATCGTGATATGAATTATAGTAGTAACTTCGATGATGGTAAGGCTTTTCGTGATGGTAGTGTTCATAATTGTGTTCAGGAATGTCGCCGTAACTTTTTTCATATCCCGAACCTAAACGTACAACAATCATTCGATAGCGATTAAGCACGGACATCAACTTACCGTAATGTGAGCCGTGCTCCTCTCCCTTTTCATAACTCTTCCATCCGCCATACTTTTGTACACCGTATTCGCCAGATCCATACTTGTCGTATCCATGTGCGTAATCCTTATCGTGTCCGTAGTCATGGTCGTATTCCCCAGCAGCTTTAACGTTTTTCGATAACTCCGTTAGTTTTTCGACTAGTGCAATACTTTAAAGTTTGAGTCATAACAAACCTATAGATGGCGCTTTACCCTCTTTCTCCGACGGTACCTGTAAACCTCATTAAGTGCTAGGTTTTTTTAAATTCAGTTTCTATAAGATGTCAATAAGATAGTAGTCTTCGTGAAAAGAATCTAGCATCAGAATAATATTGCTCGACTTTTTATTTACCACCTACGATTCTTTCATGGCAAGGTATTATGCGAAGTACAACCCCATTTGTGCTGAGGTTTTTGCGAAACTCAGATCCCAGTTCAGATTCGAACTGGCTCCTTTACCTTTTCCGTGGGCTCACATGTTCTCCATTGCACAACCTCAGGCTCTTGCTTTAGCTTTCTATTAGTCATTTTTCTTCTACTCTAACGGTGCTATCGGCAATCACTCGTCGACGGGAATGATCTAGAGAGCACAAATCGGCATTGAACCCAGTTAAGATGAAGCTGTAATCCTCGAAAAAGGTAATCCGCCCGGGTTCGAACCTGGCCGATGGGTTTCGAGCTTTGCGAATGCCAAGGCATCATTGTTGTTATCAAACTAGTAATTTCCTTTACCAAAGATCCATTAGCGCCACCGTGTTGCTACTCTGGAGAGATTTTCGCCTGGTTTCGCTGATCGATATAGAAACATCAGAAAGCTAAGAAGTCGTTCTTTAACTGAAGAGGCTTAACACTTCACCTCGATACAATCACTTAACACTTGTCGCATCGATAAATGTGTGTAAAGTTTAATGATTTATGTCTTAATTATCAAAATCTTGTCCGACAAGTCCGGTGAAAAATTCCCGACTCCGGAGAGATGAGAGGCTTGCTTGGCCCGGTGCGGAATCGTACTAGAACCATGCTCGTGATGACGAGCATCACTGTTACTATGCTATCCGCTCCCTATTGTAGAATAAATTGCAGAAAAATACCTTGATTAATGAACAATTTCAACGTCACTTTTGTCTTTTGCCTTTTCGAAGAGTAAAAATCTTATTAGTAAAAAATTTAGTGCTATTGGATACTTGGATACTATACCGTCTCCAAGAAAGTGTGAAACATTGTACTTCAGAAAGCTTAATTACCTAGTGGAATGAAATTCGAAAACTCACTTGCCATTGAAGAGCAAAATAGAATAACTGAAATAGAAATTACGAGCAATTTCATTTTCTCTGGAAGGTCGTAGCGCCCTGAGTATGCGGTATCCCGAGTAGCAGGCGATCTTATATAAGGTTCAATTCACTTAGTGTGAACTAGCAGTATCCGTTTTTCTCCAAGATTAGCAGGTTTCGTGCGTCATTATGGGTGTCTTTGATTTTCTGAATGGCCTTGTACCTGTAATATGCGAAATAACTGCAATGAACCAGATTTTTTCCGGCGCGGATTGAGCTGTAACAATGTTGTTCGAATACGATGTCGTCGGGTCTTTGTATATCATGACAATAGCAATCATAACAACTGCAAAAGATATCTGGATCCACAGTCGATGTGGGCTATGTCTTGCTATGCTTTGTTTGATCAGAAAGACTCTAGTTGTATTTGAAGTTTGTTGTTGAGGTAGGGATTCGTCAGCAAACACTAAACAACAGAAGACCGATGTTAAGAGTAGAAATAAATAATGAGTTCTCTGCTTTATTTACTTTTATTCCTAGCATTCTCCGCTCTTCGTCAGTGCTGTTATCCTCTTAGAAAAGTCTGGCATCAAGTTGCTGATCGTGAAGACTGGTGGGCTTCGTGAGGGTGGGATGCACCCAAAGACCGACCTAGTGGATATTCCAAGGCACCTCTTACCGCTTTGGTACGCACACCCACTAGAAGCCCGGAAAAGAATGTTATATGTTATGTTGCTAGAATGTTATATGAAACAAGTTAAGGACAAACTTGCCGTAATCGAGAACAGCGTTCATTATTAATTTTAGCTTTTTATTTACTGTTTATTACATTTTTTCACGGCAGCTTATTATGTGTGATACAAACACAGTGATGCTGAGATATTTGCAAAACTCCGGACCGCTGGTGTCTGCGGTGGAGAACGAACACGCTGTTACCTTTTCCGGGACCTAGCACGTTCACCGTCACACCATGCAAGTCATTTGTCCGTTATAGAAAAGGACAAGGCTCTCGGCTTGATCAATCCCTTTAGAGATGCGCCATACATTTAACTTCATTAAGTATCGTTAGAGGTGACTGATTGTATATCTGGCCATTACAATGACTCGCGGTGGCCTACCGTTGTATCGAGCCAATGCTGCTGCCCAGAAAAGTCTGGTACCAATTTGCCGACACCAGAGGGACGTAAGGCTTAGTAAGCCTGGTGTGTGGGCGTAGATCCCACGTGTGTGTCGCGATGGCGCCTCCAACCACTGCGCCACACGGGCACCATCCGTTCGCTATATGCCAACTGTTAAATTTCCTACCTAAAGAATGGAGTGTAGGACTGCACCACGATATATATTATCTCTATAGTTTTCGAAAGGGCACATGTGGCTCAGTGGTAGGAGGCGCCCACCGTGCAACACATACGTGGAATCGATCTCACCGCCCATGGCCCACCAGGTCTTCCATCTTCCGGCGTCGGCAAATTGGTAACAGACTTGTCTGGGGGGATAGTGTATTCAATCACCTCCAAATGATGCTCAGTGAAGTCGAATGCATGGCGCATCGCATCCCTCACCGATTGACCAACGCCGAGAGCTTTGTCCTTTTATCCTTTATAGTTTTCAAATAGTGTTTTAAGTAGGTACTCATCTTCGTAACAAAATTCGTATGGATCCACAGGGACGGTAGGATACGTCATAACTTCTTTCTTTTAGTGGGCGTTCGTATGAATGAGTCATTTGAAAAGTACCGCAAATGGGAACAAAATGAAAAATAGAACGTAAAAACACAAATGGAAAAATGTGATGGAGAAGTAGTTCTTTTGACCGCATTATCGTCCTGAGTTCATCTTAGTGCTTCTTACATGAATTTATTAGAGAACATCTGGCATTCAGCACATATACAAATGTGTAAGATTCACAGTGATTCTTGGTTTAGTGTAGAGTAACACAGAGGTCGTAACCAATAGTGATGAGGGCAATCGACATCTCTCTTCTGGAGGTCCATTTGACCCTTCGTGCGGCTAAAAGCTGGATGTCTTCCCACGTAGCGACCACATTGTACTAAATGATTCCTTCTGTTCAGCAGGGATTCTGTAGCTTGAAGAATGAATTTTCTCGAAAGGCGAATTACTGGGTTGGATTCTGCTCTTGCTGCTGTCACACGGAACTGCAGATTTCTCCATAGTCTAATCTAAAATTTTGCTGCTTAAGCAGTTATGTTTCGATCTCCCAAGCCCACACATTTCGTAAAAATACTAGAACTTTTTCCATATGTTACAGCCATTATCCACTTTAAAGGCGACCGTGTTTGTTGGTTCGACGGCGGACTGACGATCTGTGGTCTTCCATCTTCACTTAGTGGTGGTCGCGTGTGGTTTTTCATAAAACCTCGAGATATCCGTGCAGGAACGTTCCCATGTTTTCATTACACACAATCGCAAATCGTTCTGGATCGGAGAGAATTTTACCACCCTGTGAACAGAATTCTTTCATTACGGCAACGATTCCTTTGTTTAGACCAACCCATCAGCAAAGCCAAATTCAACATCTGTGCAAACGCAGGAGAGACATAACGAGGTGAATAAGAGTGCAACGGTGGCATGTTTTGTCTATTTATTTGTGTGGTGCACTTCTTACACCCAAGCCGATGCCTTACATGGGTCATTTATATTCATCGCAGAAAGCCCTTTCTGGCAACGTTTGGCACCTATTTATACCGATACTCACCTATGGAGCCGATTATTTAAATACATGGGTGGTCCATTTGGGAATAAGCAGTTGCTTCACACTGCAAGTGCTACCATTCGATCCAAAATAAGTTCGCTTAGCTCAAAGGACGAAATAAATTGCTTGATTTCGACTTTTATGTTCTCGAAATAATTGATTTCTTCAGTTTTCTCATACTCGCATATGTTTCACTCTCACTTTATTTTAGATCTTTAGCAAGCATAAGTGAGTTCAGGACAGTGGATATAAGAAGCCTATCGACCAAGCCCACCTGTATATTAGCAAAGTGATCATATTTGGCTTTAACTCTTTATTTGCCACCTATGGATGTTTCATATAACTTACATGTAAAACTGGAGTAGGCAACTTTGACTTGAACATATCATGTGCATGGAGTTTCTGTCTCAACGAGATAGAAACATATTCAGTTGGATGAAACTGAACCGTTCTTTGTTTCATAAAGTCACTTTTAAATAAGTTAGAAATAAAGACTGCTACAATTTCGCCCAATATTTTGATAACGTCATTGCGAAGAAAGTTCTTCTAGCCAAATTACAACACCCAAACCCATGGAGTAGGGGAGAGGGGAGGGGAAGCCTAGTAGTTAGAGGCACCCTGCAACACACACGTGGAATGGATCCTCTGTTCACGGCTCACCAAGCCTTCCTTCCTTCCGAGGTCGGTAAACTGGTACCAGATTTGTCTGGGAGGATAGCAGCACCTGCTCCATAGATCGGTGGGCCACCGCGAATGATTGTAAAGGTCAGACGTGCATTCTCTAACGATACTTAAGGAAATTGAATGCATAGCTGGTCCTTCAGAAATTGATCAATGCCGAGAGCTTTTTTAGCTCATAGTTACATTTCTAAAATTTTCTTATTTCCCAGATCTTCTACTACAAAGAAAATATAGCTCGTCGACGAGATTTCGGTAGTCAAAAATGCTTTTTATTGTTGTTTGCTTTTCTTTTTATCAGCAATGATAACAGAAGAATTCCGTGCAGTAAATGAGGACTTTCGCATTGTCGATACAAGGATAGGATATGGCCATTGGATGTATCTCGTTCGCAAGTATCATACTGCAGCGTCCACATATTATTCACGCTTAATTCCTACTCTCCATTTCCGGAAATTTGGTGTGTAGATCAAATTTCGTGCCTTGCGCACGTGCGTTTCTGGCAGTTCGCTCTTCGTTTTCAAAATCAGGCTTAGGCTGCGTCGTTTTTCCGGTTTTGCGGTGTTTCTTCCGTTTTGTAGACTTGCATGCGACCTTTTGCCGTTTTACAGCGTTTTCGATAAGTAAGAGAATAAAGCTGTCGGCGTTGATCAATCCCTTTAGGGATGCGTCATGCATTCGATTTCATTAAGTATCGGAGCTGATTGAATGCATATATGGCCTTTACAATGACTCGCGGCGGCCTACCAATGTATTCGGCCAGTGCTGCGATCCTCCCAGACAAGTCTGGTACCAATTTGCCGATACCAGAGGGATGGAAGGCTTGGTGGGCCATGAGCACAGGGATCGATCCCACGTGTGTACCGCAGTAGAGCCTCCAACCACTGCGCCATATGCGACTTTATCGTTTTCGATATGTAGGTCAAATTGCACGACCTGCCACGACGCGTCTGCTGCAATTTTGCTATTTCGGTCTGTTCCGGCGTTAAATGAGCGTTTTGAGCGCGCCAGCGCCTCCGCCCTGTCAACCCTCCGTCTACCTGGGTATCTCGGTATTACGTTAACACTACCTTGATACCTCGACTGGAAAATGATTCAGAAAATGGAAAAATGTGAAGAATGGTTGGGAAGGAAAAATACTGTGCCTGTATTAGTTTCGTTAGGAGTAAATTTCACCATTTCAGGGTACTTAGCAATGCTCAAGATGACAGCGAGGTTAGTTAGTTAACAAAATAGAAGAAAAACGCGACTTTGCATGATTACTCATGAGCCCATCTGAAGTGTAGCACACCAGACAAGCTTCGCGTCTGTTCATTCTTGTGAGCGACAATTTCAGGTTTTTTCTGGTTTTTCGATCAAAGATGTGATAATCTGGAATGTTTGCATATCTTTTGAACCAGCTGCATCTGTATTAACGCTAAAGTCAATAGCGTCGGCTTCCTTGATTCCCTATGAGCTATTGTCATATTTTGCAATGCCTTTCACTTCTGTGATAGTAATGAGCAGTCGATTGTTAACCTTTCTAGCCGTTTCTGCGTCAGATGATCCTTCGAGTTGTAGATAACCTAATTCGAGGTTTTTACAAATCACTAGTGGACTGCGTGTATTTCACCACGTTCTTAACCATATTTTGAAGAGTAAGTTTCTCCAAAAAATCCTGAGTCAACTCCGAGACTAATTCACCAGCTTGCTGAGTGAAAATGAGAAAGCGCAGATCATGCATCTACCAGACTTTAACTGTCAAACTCAGAGTACGTGTGTTTTGATCATGTATTAGTTGACTACAGTTGAACTGTAGACAACCAATGCACGTTACAGTTCCGCCCATGGTCCTAGGCCCTTTTAGCGCGCACCCTCTCCCTTCCCCTCTCTCCTTGACGACACAGATTACACATCCCATGACTGCAACTCCAGATTTAACCGGTACTTGGGACATTAGCTACAAGATGTTAACTTTTATTTGCTGCCTATTGTAATTTTTCACGGCAGAGCACTAAGTGAAATACAACCGTAATAATACTCCGTAATAATACTAAGATATTTACAAAATTCCGGACCGCAGGTGTCTGCGATGTGCTATTACCCTTTCTGGAGGCTAACGCGCCCACTTCTAAACCATATAGTTCCTTCGTTTCGCCTGTCTTAACTCAGATGAATGCTGATTTAGGTTCCCCAGACCAATCCCGTTGACGGGTGATTGCTGATGGCACTGGTAGATAGAAAACTAGCTGAGATAGACGGAACGAACGACCCGCATGGTGTGGTGATGAACACGTTACCCTCCGGAAAGGGTAATAGTGTGTTCGTTCCCCACCGCAGACACCTGTGGTTGGGAGTTTTGCAAATATCTCAACATCATTACGGCCGTACTAGCTATACGGTAACAGATCAGAATTTCTATATCCTCGCGCAAATCGCTTTTTCGGCTGTCCAGGGACAATGCCTCCAATGATTGCGACTCCCTTAGCATGCATTGCACTACATATACTTAATAATATCCAGTTTACACCATCTCTAGTTTGTTACTGATACTTTTCCATATCACTGTCTTGCTTTACAACTGTATTCTTAAAACTATGATAAAAAGTTATTACGGTGGATGCATCCCTGGCAACCACCCTCCAGTGGTCAGTTAAAACCGACCAAAGAGAAACTGATTATTATGGACTGATTTGCATTCCTCGCATTTTCATAGAAAAATTCTATCTACATGATTCAAATTGAAAGGATTAGAGTTGGAAGACCACCTAAGTTCAGTCGATAACTAGAAATTATATTTTGCAATACCCTACCAAAGGTTTAACGTCTCATCGTGTCTGGAAGGTGTTCTTGGGTGTCGAGTTACGATCTACAGCAGGGATTCACCTCACCAACAAGGCCTCCCAAGCTGAGAACGACCAATTAAGACGGGCCACAACCAGACCGGCCATCCAAGTATCCAGGCAAGTATGTTGCAATACAGAAACGAATTACTAACAACGAAATTACAGGACTCTTGATACATCAGGAATTAGAAAACACCTTTACGCAATATCGAAAAGCAAAAGATTAATGAAAACCAAAAACGAGCAAAAATCTAGGATAGTACTTACATACCTATACTAATCGAAAATCTACCAGATAACTGCTTCCTCCTTAAATATCACAGCTTTTGCAAGGCGAATATAGTTTGCACGAAATAATTACATAATAGGCTAAAGCTCAAAAATCCGTTATTCAAATGAAAGTAAGAGAATGAAACTTTGTCAACAATTGACAATACAATTAATTACTGTAGGTGAAAACATACAATGAATAATAAGATTGTATCTTTCTTCTCAAACGCAGTTCATTAGATAAGAACCCTAAGAGAAAAGCACAAAACCATAAACATGTCGCCGATCAACGTATTTTTTCAGCGGTCCCTTACTGGATAGTAACATAATGTCATCTGTTATTTCTTGGAAAAGACTAAACCTAAGCTTAAGTTAAAAAAACGCTCTGCTACAGTTAACTAGTAAAAGCAGCAGTCTCAATTCTTATATTTCAAATCTCATTTATTTCCACTCAGTTACAAATGTTATCTACTTTCACTCCCAATTTGCTACAAATATCCTTGAAATCTTGTGAACCATATCTGGCACACCGCACCTGTAAAAAAATGATTCAAAAGATGAAAAGTCAAGATTCAAGGTCTACAACAGAGTTGCTCCTTACATTTGAGGTTTTTTTCTGCAACGAGGAGCTAAAAAGGCTCGGGAATGGTTGTCCGGGACAAGTGCCTTTCCAATACTGGTGAAGTCGAGTACGCAACTAAACGATCACCACAACAACATAGCCTATTGAGAAGTTTTGTAGGAAATAGAGTGCTTACATTTAATACTATTTAATGTAAGTTCTTACCGTTGAGACTTTATCATTATACGCATTTCGTTCTTTTTCAAACTGGATCTTATCTTGTTCCTGCAGATGACGAGGCCTTGACGGATCACGAATATATACAAGGTACTTCAGTTCATCCTGCAATTATTAAAACTTTCCCACTTTTCCTTTTTCGAAATTGTTTTTGGAAATAACTGTACTTTTTTAAGTTTGTTAGATTGCTGCAAAAGTAGTGGCCATTCTAGTCGTTACAGACTTTAAAAACACATTTTGTAGTGTTTATTGATTTTTTTCGTCTAAAGATCACTCTTACATTTCATTATTTATTTACATACTAAAATAACCAGCATTCACATGTGGTAGGAGTCCCAACGTTTTGTCCATAACGATGCTGTGATATTTGCAAAACTCAGACCACAGAGATTCTGGCTGAGAGAAAGCAAAGTAAGGGTCTCAATGGTGTAGTGGGCAACACGAGAGCCTTCGTAAAGCGTAACCGCTGATTCGAATCTGACTTGGAGTCCGTGTTTCACAAATATGTATTTCGCATAATACCCTGCCATGAAGAAGTAACAGGCAGTGAGTAAAAGTTATACAGTTATCATTTCGTCCATAATTTCGTTGTCCCTCAGTCACTACACAAGGACGTGGTGACGTTCGCGTGTGGATTAAGCTGCAGTTTAGGGATCCATGGATCTCTCTTCCCACATATGCTGAGTGCTGGACAAGCATAATTTTCATTGGAATTCCGAGGTTGCTGTGCTAGAACGTTATTCGGTCTTCACAACACGCATTGCTTGGCTCGTCTGGATTTCAGAAAACTTTCTGCCTTGCGATTCGTATTCCTCGAGAATGTGAGATATGAGTGTGATATAACTAACCGATCTCCAGAACGACGTAACAAGCCGAGTCCTTTTTTCGACTATCTCACCAGTTTTGTATAAAGGTTAAATTAATCAGATTTGGGATTAATTGTAGATTCCGATTACTACTGCATGAGTTTAAATTGTTGAGCTCAAATGACGTTGATAAACTAGTTTTATTCGGCTAACGTTTGGACGTCTTCGTCCTCATCAGAGGTGGTTTGTGTCCGTGGTCCACAGCTGTTTGTTTCCTCGCTGTGGCGTTTTCATCTTCGTATCGAGTTGGGTCTCTCTCAGTAAAGTATTTTTCGAATGAGGCATACTCACCCGACGATGCTATTTTATACAGGGTTGTTGATATGACTATCCGTTGATGATAATTTGTTTTTAAACTGATAGTCCCACCCCGAAGCAGTCGGTAATATGCTAGCTAGCACACAGCGAATAGCAGGACAATTTTGAAACCGGCCGTCATTTAACCTCGATAGCGAAATATTCAGCTTGTGTTTAAGTTGTTGAGTTTACATGAGGTTACTAAATTAGTTTTATTTGGCTGACACTTAAACGTCTTCGTCTTCATCAGAGTCGATGGTCCACAGTTCTTCGTCTTCTCGATGTGAAATAAAGACTATGATGAAGACGAAGACGTCGAAACGTTAGTTGAATAAAACTAATTTATCAACCTCGTGTAAGCTCAACAATGTAAACACATGTTGATTATTTTACTAACGAGGTTAAATGACGGTTGGTTTCGAAATTATTGCCTTGCTATTCGCTATGTGCTAGCTAGTATAATGCCGACTGCTGCACGGTTGACTTATCAGTTGAAAAACAAATTATTATTAATCCCGAGGTTAAATGACGGTCGGTTTGAAAAATAAAGGAGGATGGATATTTTGTCCGACTGGTTCTCTCTTAAGAAATCCCACATGTGATTTCGTCCATCGAAAATCGAAAAACACCAATTCCAAACAGGATAAGATCTGAACACCTGAATAACCTTTCTCCAATCCTCATAAACATACTGGTTCAGCTCTTCACACGTTACCTATCAGAATACAAGGCTCCTATTCAATGGAAGATCAGTAAGACTGTGTTACTACTCAAAAAGTGTGATATCGATGATATCGGAACCTATCGGCCAATCTGCCTGCTTTCTGCCATCTGCAAACTATTCACTCGACTCATCCTAAACAGGATTGACAGATCACTGGATGAAGAACGGCCATTTTAGCAAGCAAGGTTTCGGAAAGGATTCAGTACTATGGACCACGCGATAACAAAATTCAACGAAGTATCGCGACAGTACAGGAAACCGCTCTCTCTCACTTCCATCGATTTAAGGAAAGCTTGACTCAGCTGAGACGGAAGCAATCGTGGAAGCACGGACAGCCAGGGAGTCCCTAATCAGTATATAAAAATTTTTCGTGAGCTATATAAACATTTCAGAACCAAAACATCAAGATTCTATAAAGATATTGACCTAAAAACAGGGGTTAAGCAATACGATAAGACCTCGATAGATAGCGAAATTATTTAGTGCCACCCTGAAGAACGTCATGCTAACATTAGAATGGGACGACATGAGAGTTAAAATCGATGGTCGGTAATACACTATCTTGGCTTTGCTGATGACGTCGTTCTTATAACACCAAGCATTAGCCAAGCATTACAAACTCTTGACAACTTTAATAAGGCCTGTGGGAACATTGATTTCGTACGAAGAATTCATACTCAACGGAATGAATATTTCCGAATGCTCCACTTACGTCTATCCAAGTCAGCAAATCAACATGACAAACGACCTAGCTCCGGAGTTGCGAAGGAGGAAGCGAACAGCTTGGAGAGCTGCTTTGAAGGGTATTGAGGATGTAATGACGAGAACAAATAACATCCCACTTCGTGCCTACAAAAACGTGGTCGCTACGTGAACACGATGAAAGATCACTCAGCGTTATGGAACGCGCAGTCGAAAGGACGACGCTAAGAGCATTCCGTATCACACAAGTAAGAGGAAGGGTCCTAAGCTCCGACCTGCGTCAACGATTAAAAATCAAAAATCCAATTCTACACGCTAAATTGTCTAGAATAAGGTGAGTGGTACAAGTAATGCGTGTGAACGATAACCGATGGATAACAGCCGTTAGTGACTGAATTACTCAGGATCTCAAACGCAAAACAGGAAGATCACCGACTTGATGGCCAGAGTTCTTCACGAAAAGCCTAAAATAAAAATATGACGCTCAATGAGTCCCTAGGGCAAGCAGAACCCACAGGATTACTCTTGCAGGTGACAACGAGAAATAAAGGTTTGCAGGAACCCACACAAGTCACTCGATTGTCAATGGGATGACAGGCGATACAGATGAGGAATCCTTTAGAGGTCACATCGTCGCTTAAATGTTATTGCTTATTTTTAACTCATCTATTTGCCTTATTACTTAACTAAATGCTCGTAGCACTTCTGACACATAATTAGCAAAAATTTAGGATGTTTTAAACAATTTCCTCAAAGGAAATCCTACCATTTTCTTTCGTGATCTCATAGTTGAACATTGGAAGCGGAACAACACGAAACAACAGTAGAAAGTGGTGTCCGGAACCCGTTTCCGAACGAACAGTATGAAAATGGTTCAAGTCAGAGATAAGGGTGCTAATGATGGAGTTGTGGGAATAAATCAGCAATCTATGGTCGTCAGCTTTAACATTCTGCAGTATCTTTTACCAAAATTCGTGCAATATTCCAAAGCACTCGATTGCCTTGATGCAACTGGAAGATCACAGAGAAATAAATACAGTATATACTCGACTCGAATAACTGCTGCTTTCGAGTAGTCAATAGCACTGAAACGTTAGCAAGCAAGGTTTCCTAAGAATGCCGTAAAAGCTTCTCAAGAAACTAGAACATTCAATAATTGTTTGTATTCATTCAGATTAAAATGCAAAAACAAACATCCTAGTTCATTACCTCTCCTCTCATTCCTCTCACACGAAAAGGGCGCTTGTGAAAAACATGTATCGAACAGCTACCAGCGTGTGCATAGGAAGACAACAAAGAGAGGAGTCCCGGAACTTGGCGCGGCAAATAGCCATTTTTAATGGCTACGAAACCGTAGCTCGAGATAGGTGTAGAGGAAACCACAGGTACCCCAACGATAACTCTAGCGACAACAAAGTCCCGTTTGTACTGCTCTTCATTTCAAGTGAAGTAAGTGCAGCTATAAAACGCTGTTTAAAAAGGACCAGTCTAGAGAATTCGGTAACGATAATCGAAATACCACCGAGTAATCCAAGGCGCCAGCTAGTTCGTAACCGCCTATACGACCGTCTATGTGCAACGCAAAATTGCATAATTTGCACCAGTGGCAGAGACAGTGACTGTATGAGTTCGGGTACAGTCTATCTGATCTCTTGTAAAGCGTGCGGGCACGAATATGTTGGCGAAACGGGTAGACCACTCTGCGTACGTATAAAAGAACATCTAGTCGGCAAACGTAAGCGAAGCACTCCACTAGGTACGCATAGCACGCAGAAACATAACGGAGAAGATTTTGAAGTAAGGGTTACGATCCTCGCGCAAGAATCGAGAACACAAGCGCACAAAACTCTAGAGGCATTCTGGATTAATTCCAAGAATCCGAAAATGAACCGCAGGGAGGAATGCCTCGTTATCACGCGTGATATTGGACAGTATATAAACCTGTTATTCTGATGGGAGGGGCACATTACGCTTCCATGTGAATTCTGTGCGGTCGGTCTTCACGCGACATACTCAGTGGAAGATTCATAGAAAGCGATGAGTGTGCACAGCTATGCTAAATGTGATTGAAATCTTGGTTTAGCGTTTTCTCTGTTTGGTTATGGAGGTGTTTGGCCGAATGGATTGCTGTCAAGTTGACCCTTCCACGATCTGAGGAAGGCGAAATACGCCGAAACGTCAGCTTGTGCGTAAATAAAGAAATAAAATAGCACCTCGTGTTTGCTGAACAGAAGTAGAAAGATATATGCAAAAACAATGTTCACAAGCAATTCTCAAAGCCAAATTTATACTAAAGGAAGATTACAGTACTCTGTGGTGTCCACTCGAATCAATCGACCACAATTTCCTAAGTTCCTGTCAAGATGCTCAAGAAAACCACTGTTACGAATTTGATAAAATATACCAAAAACTGTGATGCCCGTGTAGCACAGTGGTCGGTGGCGCCTTGCTACACATGGGATCGATCTCCAAAGCTCACTAAGCCTTTTAATCCTCTGGGGTCGGTAAATTGGTACATGTCTGCGAGGATAGCAGCACTGGCTTGATACAGAGACCATCGCGAGTCATTGTAAAGGCCAGATATGTATCAAATCACCTTCAAAGAAGCTTAGTAAAGTCAAATGCATGGCGCATCCCTTAGGGATTGATCAACGCTGAGAGCCTTATCGTTTATCTTTTTATAATAAAAACTAAATTGCATGTACCTAATGGTTAACGGAAACGAATCAATCCTTTTGTACAAGAACATTCGACTTCACGTTGCAAAACTAACAATGCAGAAGCTGAACAACTTATGTTGCAGAACCTTGCTTCGCTCACTATATTCACAGGAGCTCTCACCGATTATTTCACAGGAAAGATCTCTGACAACCAAAGAAAATACCGAAGTATTCATGGCTTCCAAAACTTCGGAATTCAAGGCGTGACGGAAGACTTTAACACGTACCCTGTTGACATGGATGTGTAGATACCAAATGCGCCTATTCAAATTAACAAAGTGGCGTTTCGTCGATGTTATAGCATACTAAGGGTACCATTCAAAAACCATTTTCTTTTACAAGAACCTGTTAGTTAGAATACAGCACAAAATAAATAAAACAATTTTACCCGCTTCAACTGTTCAATCTCTTTACTGATAGCTTCGAGTCCCGCGTCGTTCTCCTTCATCCGCAGTGTTTCGGGCCCACATACCATGTCTGGGAGTCGCACCACTCCGCTATGTGGTTGAGCAAGTGAGAGAGCGGTCTTAAATTTAAGTGAATTAAGGTCTTAAGCGGTCTTAATTAAAAATATTTCCTGTTTTTGTGATAGAAAACAGACCAGAAATATTTTTACCTGCCAAGAATAACAACTTTTACCTTGAGTTCTATTATTTCTAGAGTTGCACGACGAAGCGCATCACGGCTATCTGCAAGCTGCTGTTCTAGAAGTGCTGATTCTTCTCTTCCGAAGACAATTCCAACTTGTGATGTCACTTGAGGTGATGACATAGTAGCTCGCGATTCGATACGTTGAATGTTCTAAAAGTCAAATTTCGAAAAAAAAGGCTGCCTGAGAAGTACTAAGCAATAGTGCGGCAACATAGATTCATTATCACCGTACCGCTTCATCGACACAGAAAAGGATTACTAACATTCTAATGAATATGATGTTTTTGTGTAAAACTCTTTTCTTCTAATGTAGTCACTTTTCTATCAACTGTCCATTCTTTTTATGGCATGGTATGATGTGAAATACACCCACAATGGTGCTGAGACATTTGCAAAACTCCTGACTGCAGGTGTATGCAGCGTGGATCGAACACGCTACTACCCTTTCATAGGACTAATGCGTTCACTACCACACTATGCGGATCTTTTCTTATATCTGTATTCTGGTCACCAACAAAGTTTTCAAACCTACACAAAATTTCAGCGAATACAATATGAAGGTACATAAAACGTATCCATCAATAACTAATAGATATTTAAGGAACAAAACGGTGAGTGCTCAAAAATAGTTGTTTACTACGCGAGTAAAAATCTATGCTTTAAGTTTTACCTGCCGTGGTTATGAAAGTGCTTAACTGGTTATATTGCGTGTCAAATTGAACTTCCTAGGCTCTGAAGAAGGCGAAACTGCCGAAACGTCAGCTATTGCCAATGAATGTGAATGTAATTGCAACATCGTGCCTGCTCACCAAGAAAAAATTGAATTATTGATTAATATCGAGGTTAACAGAAAGTCGGTCTTGGAATTTGCCTAAGATCAACCGAAATGTTTTGCAGGACCTCACGATCTGCATTCAAAAGCAATCCCGAGGAAAGATTGCTGTAACTCAAATTTAGTTTAAGACATAGTGATCGATACTGGTTTTTCGAAAACTGTCGATTATGTTTGACAACTAGAGTACTTTAAGGGTTGAGAATTTGACAGATTTATAATCTTCTCCTTATCGCTCAAACGTTCAAAATGTTCTGCAACACTAAATTTGTTTCCAATTTCTTCACTTTCATTTCATTTTCAAGCATCTTCAAAGAATCCGAAGCAGAACTCATATTTTCGAAATGTTTGAAGCCAACGAGAGTTCTACCTAAACATTAGCAGTACTCAAGTACAT
This sequence comes from Angiostrongylus costaricensis, assembly GCA_900624975.1. NCBI lineage: Eukaryota > Metazoa > Nematoda > Chromadorea > Rhabditida > Metastrongylidae > Angiostrongylus > Angiostrongylus costaricensis. The sequence continues at coordinate 205,813 of UYYA01003909.1, read as the reverse complement.
CATCGTCTCCTGCTAAAAGGAATTCCGTTGCTCAAACACATCGCTATTCGAAATAAAAGTCTCAAAGAAAAAAAAGCCACAAACAAAGAACGTCCCATGGGTTTTAGAACATTAGAATTTTATCGCCGTAGCTTGAAAAAAAAGCTACGTTATTTCCAGGAATCTAAATCTTCTAGTGACTTTTATTTCAAGTAGCAGAGTTAACTAAAAGATGAGATAAGACTATCTGAATCTGGAACGCTCAACAATTTCGGGGACGTATGCATCGAGCTCAATACATCCCGGACACTGTGTTAAGTCATATTTTTTAAGAAATGGGATACTTTTGCATTAACTTATACTTCATTTACTGTTTTTCTAACCTTTCTTTATTTTTTAGATTTACATTTCTGCTTTGTTTCTGACACAATGAAAAAGTGTAGCTCTATACGATTGATGTAATTATATGAATCTACCTTTTTTTCCCATGTAAGCACGGTTATGGGCAATAAGTAGGTAAGCTTCCTTCATTTACCTCAAGCAGCGTCTTCCTCGAAAAGTTCTTTGCCATTTGCTTCAATTCAGCATTTTCCCGTTCACTTTCTTTAAGTTCCTTCTGCAGTGCGTCCATGGTCTCGTCAAACTCGCTAAAATTATCAATTATAAAACGTCATGAGATTATATATTAACTCTCATACTTGGTATCTTGCCTTTCACTCTTACGAACAATAGAAAAGTAACTAAAGTATCGTCAAAAACAATTATTAAAACGACCGTCTTTTAGCCTCGGCAGCAAAACGATCAACATGTGTTTAAATATCCGTGCTGTCTTAACCCTTTTATTTACTGCCTTTTTCTTTTCAATGGCAGGGTATGTTGCGAAATATAACTCGTATGTAATGCTGAGATATTTGCAAAACTCCGGACCGCAGGTGTATGCGGTGGGGAACGAACACGCGCTGTTGTCCTTTCCGGGGAGTAGCGCACTTCACCACCACACCACTTCATCACCTTTAACCCTTTATCGATAGGACTAGCCGAGAGACAGGCAAAGCGAAGGACCCCGATGGTAAAAAAAAAGGCAACCACAATCTTTTTTTGAACAGCAAGGAAAATAAATGAAATACTGAATCAGAATGCAATACTTACATTTGTTTCTTCTTATTATCAGTGACAAGTTGCTCAATTTTCGCCTCAAGGTGTTGCATCTTCACATTGTCTTGCTTACCAGCTGATTCAATTCTCGCCTCAGCCATATTTAATCGCAGCTAGATAAAGTGTGAAATTAAAGAAAGACACATTAGAAAGCCTAAACAAAAAAAGTAATGATGTAACATAGCTCAATCCTTTAAATAACTTAGAGAACAGCTACGATATTTTATCATCTAGAAGCCTTCGTGAACTTATGTGATGTTAAAACTATTTGGCTTGGGATGGCTAACGTTCTAGGCTAACGTTCTAGGCTAACGTTCTTTTTATTCTATAATACTTGGTCCTTATCATCCTTTGTGAACATTAATATGGGTGACTCTCTTAGAAAACGAGGCCAACGGCCGAGTAAGGCCAAGTCGCTGAAACGTTGTGGGATAAATGATGTGTTGACATTCTCATGCAAACTTATCAAAAACAGTTCGTAAGGACGAAATAAAACTAATCAATACTTCTGGAATAAAACTGGAAAACGGCGTATATTTTGTCGATACACCGACAAATGGAAACAGTAAATATATTTCCAGTAACCTCCCATCTGTAGCAAATACAGTTATATAGGCAACGTAGCATTTAAGATGATCGGAACAAAAACAAACCTTATAATTGCCAATGTCGTCTATTCTACTTTTGATCGTTTTCTTCAGCTCAAGAATTTCCGCATCCTTCTTTTCCAGTTGCCAACGCAGTCCTTCAGCTTCAGCTGCTCCTTGTTTGCGAAGATGAGCTCTCTCCAGCACCGGTGGGAAGCTCTACACATGATGATAAAAAAGGCCACATCACCAAATGGTACCGAAAGCAAAGTAACAAAAACATACTGCTTCATTACCTCTCCTCTCACCCTATACACACGAAAAGTACGCTTGCGAGAAATAGGTTTCCAACAGCTACCAATGTGTCCACAGGAAGAGAGAAGGAAGAATCTCTGGACTTGGCGCGGCAAATCCCCATTTCAAATGCCTATGAAACGTTAGCTCCTCGGGATAGATTTAGAGGGAAGGACCGCGTCCCCAATCGATAAATCTAGCGAGAAATGGGTCCCGTCTATTCTGTGCTTCATTTCCAACGAAATAAGCGCAGATATAAAATGGTGCTTAAAAACGGCCGGTCTAGAGAAATCTGTGTCAGTGATTGGGGGCGAACGCTATAAGACACCAGCTAATTCGATTGTATGACAGTCCATGCGAAACGCAAAAAGAGACACTTTTCCTTCACAGTAGGGACGATGATTTCATGAGTTCTGGTATGGTGTACCTAATCTCTTCTAAAACATGTGGGGACGAATATGTTGGGGAAACGGGTACACCGCTCTGCGACCATATAAGAGCATCTAGTTCATAAACTTGAAGTCAAACAAAAAACAATAAATGCATGGAATACGAAGGGATAACGGAGAATATAAAGTAATATTCACCCTCCTCGCACAAGAATCTAGAGCACCAGCAAACAAAACTCCCAAAAATGAACGGCAAGGATGTTGGATGACACGTTTAAAGTTCTTGCATAACATAGTCCCATACCTCATGCTGATTTTCTACCTGAGTAAGGCGCGTTCCTCGCCCATGTAAAATCTGTGCAGCTGGTCTCTACCAGTAAGTGGAAAACTTATAGAAAAAACGATGAGTTTCTGAAGAAGCCGTTTCCGATGTGGTTGGGATTTAAGCTCCGAGATTTTTCTGTTGGGGTCATAGACATATCTGGTTCACTATATTGCCCATTAGCTTGACCATTTCAGTGTCTCAAAAGTGCGAAATCCGCCAAAACGCTCTCTCGTTTTCTTTTATGTTTGGTTAGGTTTTGGAAAACTTATAAAAGACAAAAAGTGTTTAGAAGCTGTTTATTACGCAAACGAAAATTTATGCTTCAAGTTTCATCTGCGGAGGTTATGAAAATATTTGGCCGAGTACATTGCGTGTCAGTTTGACTATTCCAGGTTCTGAAGGATGTGGAACGTTAGTTATTGTGAATCAATAGCGTAAAAAGTACCGAGACGTCAGTTTTTGTTAATAAATAACGTAAAAAACAATATTGTGTCTGCTCATTAAGAAGACACTGAATTATTGATGTACACATTTGACTGGTACTGACCTGTACTACCAACGATCTCGTTAATCACCGAGTAACTTCAGAAGACATCAGTAAACTCTGACTACCTCAAACCGAGCTTACTAAGTCCCACATGCTTGAGGAAACAGGGAACATCACATTTTCACAGTTATGCTCTTTCTCCATTACCATTTTTAGTGAGAGTGTAGGCACGAGTATCACCGGGATTTGCCATAGCAAAGATTTATTCCTATTTTGCCTTTCAGATAGAAATGCCGAAAAATGTCGAACTCTTTTCAACTTGAAAGACTCCTTTGAGTAAGTTCAACAAGCACGAAACCCCATCCCAAACTAACAATGCCACAAAATAATCTGAGTTACAGTGGAGAAATCAAAAATTGCAGTAACTGCCACGACCGACTTTCTATTAACCTCGGCATTGATTAAGTGATTTTGTTCGTATTTTTTTGAGCAAACGCGAGGTGTTATTGTTCTTTGTTCACGATTAAGCTGACGTTTCGGCGAATTTCGCCTTCTTCAGAGCCTGGAAAGGTCAAGTTGATAGCAACTCACTCGGCCAGACGCCTCCATAACTAAACAAAGAAACCCCAAACCAAGATTTCAATCACTTTGAACACAGCTTTGCACACTCACCGCTTTCTATGAGGTCTCCACTAAGTATGTCACGTAGAGACCAACCGCACAGAAATCACGTGGAAGTATAATGTGCCCCTCACATCAGAAAAGCAGTTTTATATACTGCCCTATATCACGCGTGATAATGAGGCATTCTTCCCTGCGGTTCATTTTCGGATTTCTGGAATTAATCCAGAGTGCCTCGAGGGTTTTTCGCGCCTGTGTTCTCGATTCGCGTGCGAGGATCGTGACACATACNCTAATTTCCACTAAAATATTGTCAAGTGATTTTGTTCGTATTTTTTTTTGAACAAACGCGAGGTGTTATTGTTTTTTGTTCACGATTAAGCTGACGTTTCGGCGAATTTCGCCTTCTTCAGAGCCTGGAAAGGTCAAGTTGATAGCAACTCACTCGGCCAGACGCCTCCATAACTAAACAAAGAAACCCCAAACCAAGATTTCAATCACTTTGAACACAGCTTTGCACACTCACCGCTTTCTATGAGGTCTCCACTAAGTATGTCACGTAGAGACCAACCGCACAGAAATCACGTGGAAGTATAATGTGCCCCTCACATCAGAAAAGCAGTTTTATATACTGCCCTATATCACGCGTGATAATGAGGCATTCTTCCCTGCGGTTCATTTTCGGATTTCTGGAATTAATCCAGAGTGCCTCGAGGGTTTTTCGCGCCTGTGTTCTCGATTCGCGTGCGAGGATCGTGACACATACCTCGAAGTCGTCCCCGTTATGTCTCTGGGTCCTATGCGTGCCTAGCGGGGTATTTGGTCTATTTTTGCCGGCTAGGTGTTCTTTCATGCGGACACAGAGGGGTCTACCCGTTTCGCCAATGTATTCGTCACCACACGTCTTACAGGAGATCAGATAAACTATACCCGAGCTCATGCAATCACCGTCTCTACCACTGGGGCAAATTATGCAATTTTGAGTTGCACATAGACGGTCATATAGGCGGTTACGAACTAGCTGGCGCTTAAGATTACTCGGTGGTATTTCAACTACGCTCACCGAATTCTCTAAGCCCGCCCTTCTTAAGCAGCGTTTTATAGCTGTACTTATATCATTTGAGATGAAGGGTAGGATAAACGGAACCCTTCTATCGCTAGAGTTGTCGTTTGGAGGCCTACGATTTCCTCTACACCTATCCAGAGCTACAGTTTCGTAGCCATTAGAAACGGCTATTTGCCGTGCCAAGTTCCGGGACTCCTCTCTCTGCTCTCTTCCCGTGCACACGTTGGTTGCTGTTCGAAACATGTTTCTTATAAGCGCCCTTTTCGTGTGAGAGGGGTGAGAGGAGAGGTAATGAACCAAGATATTTGACCTTTCCAGGCTCTGAAGAAGGCGAAATTCGCCGAAACGTCAGCTTAATCGTGAACAAAGAACAATAACACCTCGCGTTTGCTCAAAAATACGATCAAAAATTGCACTTTTCTCTTAATTATTCTTTGTTCACCTTGGGTTTGGTTTCCACTTCCATCGATCCGTTGTCAAGTGAAGTGAGTATTTCGGTGAGGTTTTCCCGAATTGTGCACAAGTATTTGCTGAAATAAAATGATTGCTAAGCAGCGAAAATCAACTTTGTAGTTGCAGAATCGGCTAATCAACTGAAAAAAAAACTTTATTAGCAATATTTGCTACAACTCACCTTACCCGCTCATCAGTCTTCTCCAATGTGATCGAACCATTCACCTTCTCAACTTCGCCGTGAATCATTTCCTTCAGACGTGTGGATTCGAATCCATCCAGTTCTGAACATTCAACCACGAATTTTTCCCTCTTGTGCACAAATGGCAGTTCATGCAGTACTAATTCACTATATAGGTCCTGCTACTTTTCTGATCAGTAGTTATATTAAAAACCGAGGTCAGCAGTAGCACCTGGTGTGCATCTATAAGTACCGTAGCTTTGCCAGGAACATGCAGGCAATGCACTGCATCTTCATTAGGCTGTGAAATCTGTCTACATGGAGTGGCCCAGAAAATGAAGGACCTGACAATGCGATATTCTTCACAGTATCATTCCATAAATGCGTCTAGTACCTTTAAGAGACAACCAAGTTCTACTATTCTTATTTTCTACTTTACAGCACACTATATTATTACATTTTTTACATGACTACATCTACTGTGTGGATCACATCACTTCTCGCATTCGATTCGTTTCCTCGGATTCCTCGTTCACAATGACCTTCGAACACTGCGTGTTGTTCCGGCTGCTGTTTGAGTTTTCTTTATGGATGTCGTAGAATGGTGGTCGAGCCAATCCTCCTTGCAACTTTAGAGATAGGTTAATTAAGGCGTTCCCACGTGGATCGAAGGAGAGTGTTGGGGTGAGGATCGAACTACCATCTTAGCTTTCCGATCGACGGCATCACTAAACACTGCGATATCCCTACCTCACCCCATACTACTACATTGTACTTTTTATCTGTTCTATTACATAAAGGAGTTATTATTTCAGCGCTTAGTTCATAACAGAACTGCATTCACACTTTCCATCCAAAACAATCCCTAAAATAAGTCGCAGATTAACCTACTATTCTTTCTAGTTACAGCTTCGATAAATATATGAAGTGTTCCGCATATTTCTCATCTAAAACCTTTGACTTTGGGCACTTGGACATTTCCCATGAGCTGGGCTAACTTCATTTATTTTCAGTAATAAGATCTCGCGTACATCGACATTATGGGTGCCGGCTCTGTAGCAACTGAACGCGCCTCTCACTAACTGTTTCACTAGCTGACGTCATAAATGGAAACACCCTCACTCAGTGTCACGGACCGGGTGATGTATTGTTGAGTGAAACCTTTGTTTCTTCTCTAGAATTCTCAGTTCGCTTTGTCTGAGCACCAGGTTATAATCACAGCCGATTACAAGCTTTTATGTGCTGAAGTGGTTCACATTTAACTAGGTTTTCAGGTGGAAGTGTGGAACTCTTTCTCAACTAGCGATACCACGCTGGTGGACGGTCCTTTGCTGTACGACGATATTATCTAAGGTACACCATCCAGCCCTGCACAGGCAGCAAATCGCTGATTGTTCACGTATATATCGGTGAAAAACTCATGGAAAAACACCAACACCTCCGGCAAGCACGTTCCACATTTGATAATGCATTTAACAATGCACTATCTGGCCTCATAAAAACTCGAGAAGAGAAGAACGGAAGTTATACTAACCCAGAATGGATAAGCATAAAGACCAAAGTTCTTTAAAACTCGCTAACCGGGATTCATATTAATTTGAACACTAGCTATGCTGCAAGTCTCATGGAGAATCAACGCCAGCCTTTCAAGGTGATGAATAGCTGATTGGATATCGTCGTTGACCTGGAACAAAAAGTCCTTTCATGTGCATCAATTCAGTTTATTTAGTCATTCACCTACTTCGAATACCGTTACAATACGGCAAGAAATGAATTAACTCTGAGAGAAAATATATCTCAGTTCCTATACCACATTAGAACATATTCTTTTCGAGACAACCACCTGTGGAGTAAGTTTCAAGCAATCGTTTGTGGGAACACTTTTTCCGGCACGTATAGCAAGCCTCTCGCATTCCGACAGAGCACTGTTGACCATGTCCACTAATTTAGAGACATCACACCCATCCATTCCAGGCTAGAGTATATCCATTTATTGCCGAAGCGGCAAAAACAATAGAAGTGCTTGTACCATAAGGAAGAACGAAATTCGCTGGTTGTTCACTTTGCACCATGTTATCCCGCTTACAAATTGTTGACACGTATTTCTCAGCCAAGCAGATGTATCACAGCAATCTGCACTGACATTTACTGATAACACATTCTAAAAATCACTCACTCTAACAAATCATTAACCCTAAAAGGCTGTCAAAAGTGAAGTCAATAACTCTTTAACTATAGGTACCTGGAAATAGATGACGACTTTGTCCATATTTTCAAGCGATGTCTCAGCATCTAATCTGCTTTGTCTCAATAGTTCAAGATAACCATCGATAACTTTTTCTTGAGTGCTCATTTCGGGCTGCAGCTGGGCAAGACGAGCTAGGTCTTCCAACGATATGTTGGTCAATGCACTAAAACAAGATAGATACTACGTCATATCTAAACAACCACTTCTGAGTCAAGATGGGCGTCATTAGCCTTCTAGAAAATGTTATGGAACTTTAACAACTTTTTGCAAAACTCCGGACCGCAGGTGTCAGCAGTGGGGATCGAACACGCTATTGCTCTTTCCGAGTGCTAACCCATTCACCACCACCACACCAAGCGGGTCCTTCGTTTCTCCCTTCTTTCAGCTAGTTTTCTACCTGCCAGTGCCATCAGCAATCACCCGCTAACGGGATTGACCTAGCGAGCACAAATCGGCATTGAACCCAGCTAAGCTGAGACTGTAGTCATTATGTTTCAGTAACTTTGGTCTCTAATAAGACTACACGGAAATAAAGACCATTAAATACCGTTCTCATGCTTTAAAAATTATAGGATTCGACGGATAAGACCTTACGCTTAATGCTTTTCCGCTTATTCTCTTCAATGGAATGAAATTAAGACACTTCTACATAGTGAAGGTCTATTATTTCTTACCTCTCAAACTGTCCACAAACGGTTACCAGAGCGTTCATTGTATAAGCAATACGTGCTGAATGAGCCCACTGTTCTGCTTTGTGGGATTTTGTGACATGCTCACGACGAGTACCACCAGGAACTTCAGGAAACTGCAAATCTCATCTTTCTAATCGTAAAATCGAGCATCATTTGTTGTGAGCAGCATGGGTGTGTCACGAACAGTGTGTTTCACAGGCATGACAAAACCAGTCCTGAGTGAGGAATAAGGGACATGATTTTTACTCCAAACTAGTTATATACTGAGTTAAAACGAAAGATTTCCAACACGGTTTTCTACGGGATTGTTCGGAAATTAATACATTTGTAGTTCCATACTCTATACAAGTTTTAGCAACAGTTTCTTTTGAATTCTGTACTATTTTATACCAATTTAAAACTTTAAGCACTTTTTGTCTAAATGAATTACAGTGTAAATCATATTGTTAACAATTTTTTTTCATTAAAAATTGAGATGTCAAAATAGCAACTTTGACAAATTTACTTTTATGAATTCAAACAGTCCTAGTGAAGCTCAAACGATTCGAAACATTAATGAGGTATGTGGTCAAGAATAATTAAGGAGTATAGCGCAACGTTGATTCCAAAAATATCGTCGTGGTGAATTTTATCACGAAGATTCTTCAGCGCCACTTTGCTAGTGACGACGATAAACTGCAGGCTACAGTGGAAGTAAACGGATGCCAATCAAAAACTTGCAGTTCAAGCGTTTATACTGTTTTGGGACATCTCAAGAAAATTAGAAAGTCAAAGAGCTCTCCAAATGGATGCCGTAGGTGACGCGCAGCTACATACCGCCTAGACGCTCTAAAAGTTGAACAAGTTAGATTAGGAAACTCTGCCTCATCCGTGGCAACCTAGGTGGACCTCTCGTCTAGCGAGTACTTCTTCGAGCATATCGACAACTTTCTGGGCAAAAAATGGTTTCCAAACTGGGCTAAGGCCGAAGCTGCCTTCTCTCGACTTCATCGCCTCCAGAACTCCAGAGATTTATTGCAACCGGTACAGGTACACCGCAATAGCGATGCGCATTGAGATCAAGATGTACGACCCAAAACGTACAGCAGCGTACGTATTGATGGCGTTGAAAGGGTTAAACTGACATAAAATTGAATCACCTACCCGTTCCGCAACCAATTTCAAAAGAAGTCTTGCCTTCGCTGACAAACGAGAAAACAATACATTCAAAATCACAGCGTCGTTATCACCTATAAAGCAATATGTGAATCACAATGCAAAAGTCAATGTCGTCCTGTAAATAGACATGAGCAATACCACCAGCTTTAGCAAAATTATCAGGTAGGAACTGTTTCAGATAACCCATCTCCTTCCTTGCAAACTCTAGTTCAATAGCCAAGATCTGACGCTCAATCGACTGGAAAGAAGCATAGATGTATACACAAGAATATACGCGCGTATATACACACACATATACGTATACGCATACATAATATATATATGTATATATATATATCCAGAAAATAATAGAAGGTAACATCAATCTAGCCTTATTCCATGGAAAGAAATATTTACCTCAGCAAAAGTCCTATTTGCATTTACTTGCATTTGACTGGCAATGCTTGCAATACTACTCTCCTCGGACTTACGCCCTAATAACTGTTCCTGATACTTCAGCACCTTAAATAGGGAGATACATTTAGCATCTGCCATGGAAAGTCATAAAATGTACTATATGTACTCAAATGTACTAAATTCACTTAACACACCTAATAACTAAATAAACTAAATAATACCAGGAAATACTAATGAAATCTGTTTGTCAAAGCTGCTTGCTAAGTTTAAAGATGAGCACACTCTTATATTGTGAGACCCTTTATTTTAAACCTTTTTGAAATAACCTAATCCATGATAGTTCAACTAACTCCTCACCGACACAGCTACTCTCGGCTGAGTCGCTTATCCGAAGAAAAATGATATAATCCAGATTCATGTGTTTTTTCTTTCACCGAGTGTTGTAGCCAATATTGCAATGCTGTAAGTAAAATTTGAAGTCACCTGATCCTTGAGATCTTGAATCTCCTCGTTCAGCTCGCCGACTTTCTTTCGAAACTTCATTATAGTTGATACAAGTTCATCTCGATGATTTTCTTCTTGTTTCATTCTTATTTGAAGCTTGAAAGTACACATTGTCGAAGCAACTTTATGAAATCGAATTAAGTTCTGTTTTTTAATTATAATAGAGATACACCTCATTTATTTTTATATGAAGAGTTTCAATCTCCCCCAGTAAAGCCTTTTCGATAAGTTTTTGCTCCTCAAGCATTTGTTCATCCATATCACGGTGAGCCTCCAGCTCATCTCGATCTGCTTCGAGTTGCCTGAAATAACATAAAATTCATACTGTTTGAAGGAATCACGCCTCCCAACGGTTTACCGCCTCATCGTGGCTGAGAGGTGTTCCTGGGTGTCCGGCTGGGATAAACAGCGGGAGATTCATCACTCTGGCATTTCCTTCCCATCTGAAGAGTCCTGCGTTTTCACCAGGAAGTCCACTTAAGAGTAAACCAATACAAGGATCTACCACCGTTTTAGTATCAAACTAGTCGCATGGTGACAAATCTCCCCCTGATCCACAAGGGCGGCGACTGCCTGGGGAGAAGACGATTTGTGGCAGACTTTGGTTAGGCTGACCTCGGAACTTCAGGAAACCACAATGGCTAAACTAGCAAAACTTCGAAAAAGTGGAAATTTCGCCAAGGTCAGCACAACCAGTGAGGATGGGCCATTCAAGTACCCAAGTAAAAGAACCGCGAGTAATAAACCAAATAAAACAATATGAAAGATGAAACCTATAAAGAAACCTGATCTAAGGACAATATTTAAAGATGTTCTGGAATGAGACGCAAAAATTCAACTTTTATATGAATCACACCTAATCTGAGTCTCCATTTCCATATTTTTGTTCGCCAGGTTCATCACCATCTCTTCGGCTCCCATTGCAGCTTCAATCTAAAGAAGTAAATTACAATACTTGTCTACAACGTACTCAAGACAAAGGTTAAATTTGATACAATCTAGACAGTTGTGATGAACAAATCCTACAAGGGTTATGTTTTCTAACTTAACTCCTCAAGTGAACCATGTAAATTTCGGATGTATGGATGCAACACAAGCACACATCCAAAATAAGAGAGAATAAGAGAACAGAAAAGTGATCGCAAAAACGCAGCCCATCTCCTATAAAGCAAATAGTCCTGCTATCCACAATTAGAGCCTAAAGTTTTTCTCAATGATTAGTTTACAGAACAACGACTGGTAATTCAAAGTAAAATATGGAAATAATTTTCAGACGTCGTGAAAAAGGTAATCGATCTAACCTGCTCTTGGTAGTCTCGAATGCGCATATCCGAATCTTCTACCGTTTTTCTAGCGATTTCAGCTGCTCTCAGAAGCTCAACATTCTCAGCTCGCAAAATTTCTGTTTCTTTAACGGCCGCAACTTTCTCCACCTGTGCGGCTGCGTTTATATCACGCAATCTAAACCCCACAGTCGTAATATCCGTCTCGTTTTCTGAAGTTACTAAGAAGTAAAAAGATCAGGACTTAATGAGTGCTTCCTTCAGTCTTTCATTCTGCACCTCCAACTGCTTAAGATGCACGCTGGTCCCTTCGCCTATAAGGGATACACCGTCAGCTGCCATCTCATTGCGTAAAATTTCTAAGTCTGCTTCGAGTTCTTCGTTCCGTAGTTTCAATGAATCAAGCTGGAAGCAAACAATCGTGATAAATAGTTGTGAAAATTTTCGTAAACAAAGTGTGTTTATGGATAAACAGTCTCTTCATCCTACATCCTACTTACTTACTTGGATACTTGGATGACCCATCTTCACTGGTTGTGCGGCCCCGGCATAATTCCCACTCTCCGGAGATTTGCTGGTTTAGCCATTGTGGTTCCTTGGAGCCCCGAAGTCAGCCAGACCAAAGTCTGCCCCAGGTCGTCACTACCACAGGCATTCGCCGCCGGTGCGGATCAGAGGGAGATTTGCCATCATACGAGTAGCTTGATACCAGGACGATGGTGGCTCCTGGTATTGGTTTACTCTTAGCTAGGCTTCCTGATGGAAACGACGGACTACTTCTCAACTTGAGAGACCCTGCTAAGGGGATGATGAATCCCCACGCTTTACATCGCAGCTCGACATCCTGGAACACCCCCAAGCCACGATGAGACGGTGAAGCGTTAGTAGGGGCTCTTCATTCTACCCAAAACAAGTATGGATCCGCTTCAAATGAGGTTAGCGTGATCACAAGATTTCCAAAGAAACAACAGAAAAGACCGGATTTTTGAAAAACATAACACGTACTCAACCACTTCACCTCTAACTGTAGTGCTTCCGCTCTCTCCTCAGCCATTTCCTTATCAATCGTTGCCATTTCCAACTGCTCAGCAGCAAAGTTTAGATCGTCTTGATTAGCCTCTTTCCATTCTCGACTTTCGATTGCTTCCTACAGATGGAAATAGAAAAAACAACGATTGGATGGAAAGAAAGAAAACCACAAAGACTACTCGAAAACCAACGACGAAAAAATGAGTTTTTCGGAAACACATTTACACACAAGTCGTATGAGGATAAAGCTTTGAAAACTCAAAAATAAGCCCCATTGTAATTCGGATACCTTTCTAGCCTCTTGAAGCTGACGCTGCAAATCTACAATCTGGTCAGCCATTTTCGATTTCAATTCCATCAGCGATTGTAGTTGGATCTTGCTTCTCTCATAGTCAACAAGCTTACTGTGGTCCTCCTTACGTTTAAGCCTACAAGAATGAAGAAAACAATCCTGACAATAGTTTCATTTAAAGAAGATTAAGCATAAGATTTAATATGGTTAGAAAAAAACAACAAAACCTCAAGGTTGCAAGTTTTTCAGAGAGATCTTTCACTTGTAACCGAAGGAATTCCTGCTCTGTGCCTTCATCCATTCCAGTTGGAACAGTATTAAGCACTGGTGACAATGGCATAAGCGGTGAACCTGTCTTGAAAGAATAAATTAGCAAAGGATATAACGAAAGATACGAGATATTTTCATAGTGGGTAATCCTCGAAATAACTAGCGACTTAGCAATAGCAAGTCATTACTACTCCTAACACCGGAAAGAACACACTTTACTTTATCTCTAGTTTCATACTTGTTTCATACTTTCACTTTCATATTCCTACTTTCATACATATTTTATGCATACTTTAATTCTCAACTCATTCAATAGTATTCATTTTAAAAAACGCTATGCACCAGACCATTTTTTAGACGAAAATACGGTGAATGCAAAGGTGACCAATAAACTCTTCCTTTGAGTTAGTTCATAAAATCAAACCTCCTGCAACTTCCTAACTTTGTCCATGACACTTTCCGGCTTTTCCGTTGGCATCACAGATGGTCTTTCTGTCTGCTTACTTTTTTCCGAGTTCTCACTTCTTTCAGTGCTCACTTGTGAAGCAGATGAGCTTTCTTGTGAGGTTTTCGGCTGAAATTCGTAAACTACGAAACTAACAAGAAGCTTATGCATGTCATTGACGCAACTTGCTAGTAAGATTTGAAGAAATCGAAAGGAAGTCATGTTAAGTAAATATCAATACCAGACGGTAACTCCTCAGTCATTAGAGAATTTCGAGAGTTCAGAACTTTGCCGATTCATGGGACAGATTTCTTCGAAATTTGAATACGTTCGACGGTAAGACCGTAAGAATTGGTAGCAAAATTTAACTTTCAAAAATTTCGAGCGAAAAAACAGCAATTGCAAACACAAACGACACACCAGGAAAACCATCTTGTTTGGCTGGCCCAAGACTCATTTGTTAATTTGCTTTCATATTCGAACTATTACCTTTGAAGCAACAAATACGTAGAAGAATTACAACTCATAGGCCTCAGGAAACCCGAATTTAGTCGCGACGACTCAAGAAAACTTTTATTCTTTAGGCAAAGATTCTTCTACGCTAACGGTCTTTCTTGAAATTAAGAAAATTCACTATGAGCTGAGATACGTTGGTTCAAAGTTGAAGACAGCCATTATTTCCACTTCGCGTGATTCCCATAGAGGACACGAAAATCGTGGCCGGTGCAAGCATGATAAATCTCAGCTTAGCCGGACGTGTTATTCCTTCAACCACCTCCCACCTCCCTCCCCTAATATACACATTTTTGTATTCAGCATTCGTAAAAAACTTGTGTGAAGAACTACCGGAGCTCGAACATCATTCTTTTTTTCCGAATCAAGCTGCGGAAAATCCCAGCACTCAAGTACTCCTTCTAAAAACTTTAGTGGAATTGCCATTAAAAACACATATAAACAAAGATGTGCGAAGAAATAAAGATAGTAACGAAAAAATATGGACAAAATGTATATCTTTTCCTTCATAAGAAGTTGATAAATTAACTGCATTTTCAGCTAACGTTCCGACATCTTCGTCTTCATTAGAGCCTATGGACTGATTAATGGACTATTGACTCAGATCATCGACTTTGATAAAGACGAAGACATCGAAACATTAGTCGAAAATAAAGAAAAACCACTTATCACTTATCAACCTCATGTAAGCTTACCAAAGAAAGAATACATATTGATTAGCTACAGGGAAAAGTCGGTTTTGAAATATGGACAAAATAGTCATCCCGAAACAAAAGGTGTGTGCTCCGCATTTGAATGAAAGAGAAAATTCTATATTATTCTAAACTGTTGACATAACGAACCTCGTTACCAGCATCCGCAAGCTTTGCTGACGACAGAACTTTCTGCGCAGGTGTTCTCGAGAGACGTTCTAGGGAAACTGAAGGACTTACCTTAGGACTGTCCTGAAATACTGAATACAGCGAACGAACAAATTTCGTTTATTTCGTAACTATGAGTTTACTGAAAATGAGGGAAATACGCTGCGAATAACTAACTGAATTCAATGTCGATTTGTGCTCCACAGATCAACCCGGTGACGGGTGATTGCTGATGGCACTGGTAGATGAAAAACTAGCTGAGAGAAAGGTGAAACGAAAGACCCGTATGATGTGGTGGTGAACGCGTTTGCCCCAGCAAGGGGTAAAAGCACGTTCGATCCACACCGCAGACACCGGCGGTCCGGAGTTTTGTAAATATCTCAGCATCATTATCAGCCAGGAAAATTTTGTCGACTTACACGTGGTGAAGAACGTGCACCTTTTTGAGCTGGTTGGACATCTTTTCGAGTCGCTGGTGTTCTCAAACCGCTGGTACGAGGCCGCACCGACTCTGGTTTCAGCTTAAAATGTTACTGTATCTCTGGAGTTGTGAAGCTTATTTCAGCATGGTGGCTATTGATCTGGATAGAAGGAAGTGCTGGAGAGAAATTTCATACACAACTACAAAGAAGAAAAAAAGTTGAATGAACCTCAATTCAGAGTGTTCCAGATTTGCAACATTAGTGTCATAGAAGTAGCCTCACCTGAGATGGCCTAATGAAGACACCGTGATTGGGTTCGCATGTGAAGTACTGCACACCTTGTACGGAACCATTGTTCTTGCCTCGTGGCTCATCAAGAATAACTCCGACCCATTCACCATCCGAAAATTGGACATCGCCACAAAACGCTACACGACCCCTCCCCATTTTCTCTAAAATCCATAAAGAAGTATATGAGAAATTGTCTAATGTAAGCCTGTGAAGTCTAACCACCATGATGCTGAGATATTTGCAGAACCTGGATCCCACGCTAGATCCGAAACCTCGATTACCTTTCCCGGAGACTCATTTGTTAGCCACTGCACTACTGAGGCCCTTGATCTGCCTTTCTCTCGACTGTCAACGGGAATGATTTGGAAGACGGAAATCGGTATCGAACCCAGTTAAGCTGAGGCTGTAGGTGAAATCACTATAACTTAACTGCTGACGGGTAATTGCTGATGTCACCGCTAGGTATAAAACTGAGAGAAGGAAAAGGCAAGGACCTCAGTGGTGCAGTGGGTAAAACGTGAGCCTCCGAAAAGGGTAGTCGAAGGTTCGGATCTGGTCTGGGGTCCAGGTTTTGCGAATATCTTAGCATCACTGTTGTTGTAACGAACATCACACCCTGGTGTGAAAAAAATTATAGGCAGTAAATAAAAAATTAAGCCTGTGAAAGCTTGTCGTGAGTCAAACTGCAAGAACTACTGGTAAGTCGTACCTGTTTCTACCCGTGCTCCTATCTCGAAAGGCATGGATACGATTTTGGTGTTCGACCACAGGCGTGATGAATTCCTGTCCACAAAAAGAGGTCCCAAATAGATTTTTGAAGAATGTAACAAGCAATTCACTTCAACTTTGTTGATCAAACACGAGGTTATTCCTTTACTCTTCGCTGACGTAGAAGCTGGCGCTCCAGAGGATTTCGCCTTTTTCAGAGCAGTCTACTTGACTTTCTAGGTTCTGAAGAAGACGAAATCCACCGCAACGTCAGCTTATTCGTCAATGAAGAATGAAATAACAACCACCTATTTGCTTACCAAGGATAAAGTGCACTGCTTCATAAATGCCGAGGTGATCAGGAAGACGGCTTTGGCAATGTAACAAGGGTTAGTAGAGAAGCCTAAGCCAAAAAAGAGGTTTGCAATTCTAACAGAATGACGACATGGCTTCAAGGACGGCATGGGAATCCTTTCTCTAGAAGATGCAGTTTGCCACGGAAATATTGATTGATTGACTGAAAGATGTTGAAGGCTGAGGCTAGTAAAGGATTTTAGAACGAAATTCCTCATCCACATGGTCTTTACCTATTGGTAGAGTTAAGGATCTACCTTCGGTTTCTAAATCGTCCTTGTGCGGTCGGTTACTTTTTCATTCCTACTTTCGTTTCTGATTTCGGTTTTAACAACTCTCCGAATCAATTAATAGGAAGACCGAGCGAAGGATTCGTCGCCAAAAACACACCTCCCTCTGATCCACATCGTGGTGAAGACCTGGATACGTCCTTGCAAGGTTACGTCAGGATTCCTGGGAGGAGTTGCACAACCAGCAATACGCCAGCCTCAGTACCCCGCACACCGGGCGCTCTCGTCTATGACGTCAGCTGGTGAGACGACCGGTGAGAGGCCAGGAAATCTCGAGTTACGCAGGAAGTCAATGGTACCAGATCTGACGAACACACACACGACATGCCATAGAGATTATTTCTTCCTATACACGTATAATGCCAGAACGCTCTCCACAGACGCCGATCTTCACGCCCTTCTTGTAGCCACAGATCCCATTTAATTTCATGTGATCGCATTACAAGAAACAAAAATCAAGAAGACTAACACACGCCAATTAAACAACAGGACCCTTGTGATCCGTGGGGAAAACGTCCCGTCACGAAATGTCGGTGGCGGAGGCTTTGTCGTCCACCCGAACATTGTCCACCTCGTAGACCATACGTGATCCTTTCCCCTCGCATAGCCGTCGTCCATCTTCAATTGTCGCATCATAAGAGGATCACTATCATCAACTGCTACTCACCGACCGACGCAGCTGATGAATACGAATTAAATGCGTTCTACTGTCAGTCGGAGGAAGGCATCCGCAATGATAAAGTATATCATAAATTTGTTGTCGGAGGTTTCAACGCCAGAATAGGAAAGGCCAACGTGAGCGAATACAGGGTCGTAAATTTTGGATTAGGAGAAAGAAATGAGAATGGGAACCGTCTCGCAGGACTCCTGTCAGCATCACGTCTCTTCCATGTAAACTCGTTTTTCCAGAAGAAAGAAAGCTGCCGCTGGACAAGAGAGTCTCCCAACGGCACGACTCAGATCGACCACATTCTGACAAACAGAAGATGGTGCCTACTTAACACATCGATAGTCCCGTCATTCCGTACTGGTTCCGATCACCGCCTTTTTCGCGCCACGATTCGATTCAGCGGCAAAATGGAAAAGAACTCTCTTCATCGACCACGAGGAAAAAGTCTAGCTGTATACGACGAGAACATTCTGAACGAAGTCCTATACAAACGTGACTAGCAGATTAAAGAAGACCCGACCGAAGAATACGAGCTGCTTGTGGAAGGACTGAAAAGCTGTGCCGAATTCACCTCAGTTCCTCAAGCAAGAAGATCGGATCGCATCTCCACCACTACTAAGGAGTTGCTCGAAAAGAAAAGGAAACTGAAGCTTGATCCTACTGCAACACGTTTAACATGGCTAGTAATAAATGCCAGATGCAGAGCTTTGCAGGAAGATCTACAACGGCACAAGTAGAAGAAACTACTGGAAGAAGTAGAGAAGAGAAGCAGTCTGAAAAAATTCCATTGGGACTTGTGTGATTATATCATTCTGCTGTCAGCCCTGATGAACGAAGATGGGATCACAACGTTGCTGAGATATTTGCAAAACTCTGGACCGCAGGTGTCTATGGTGGGGAACGAACGCGCCATAGACACCTGCGCTCCAGAGTTTTGCAAATATTTCAGCAACGCTGTGGTTGTATTTCGCTTAGTAACCTGCCATGAAAATTATAGAAGGCAGAAAATAAAACGTTAAACATTGAAGATGGGATCGTCAAAACCTCCCGCTATGATATGGAATTAATAGCGGAGACGTTCTACACTAACCTTTCCGTCCCACAATCTCCGTCCCGGACCCTAATATCCCCACTGGGGAAAAACCACCTAGAATTCTTCCGTCGGAGGTTCGAGTTGCGATAGAAAGCGTGAAAAGATGCACAGCTCCAGGACCGGATAATATTACCACCAACTTCCTTAGAGCTGGAGGCCAAAATTTACATGTACTTCTCACAAATCATATGACAACCTACCTTCAGAAGGAAGAAAACCCATATCAGTGGAGGACGTCGCGCATGGTCGTTCTGCCCATGAAAGGAGACCGAAGGGATTTTCGTAACTACCGTCCCATATGCTTGTTGAGTGTACTCTACAAGCTCTTCATGAAGATTATCCTCTCCAGCATATCAAGGAGATTGGATGAGGCGCAACTAGTCGAGCAAGCAGGATTTCGAAAAAGATTTTGCTGCATGGATCACATCCAAACCGTGTCCAGGGTCATCGAAATTTGTCGGGAATACCACTTGCCTCTAGTCCTAATCTTTCTCGACTATGAAAAAGCGTTTTACAGTGTCGAAATGAATGCAATCCTATCAGCGCTCGTCGACCAAAGAGTGGACCCGTCCTACATAAGAACTTCGTCCGACTGTTATCGTAACTGCACTACGAAAATACAGCTTTCCCATCGACCTCTTACCATACCCATAGGAGAAGAGGTTCGACAGGACCTCTCAAAGAAGCCACCGACCAATTGAAAGACCCAAAAATCCGCGCTTATCTCTTTGATTCTGCGGTCCTCCCAGCGCTCCATTATGCTGCAGAAACGTGGGTTGATACTTTAACTACGTCAAGAATGCTTCGCACTACTCACAGAGCGCTTGAGCGATGTGTTCTGAAATATAACCAGCACTCTCAATATGTGGCCGGAATTCGAGGCCCTGACCTTGGAAATCTGTCACACCATCGAGATGCAGAAGAATATACATCGATAGCCTCTAGTCCTCTAGAGAAACATAAATGGGCCGGTCACATTATGAGAAGAACAGACGACAGATGGACGAAAAGAACAGTAGAGTGGACTCCAAGAGAATGCAAACGTCCCTTTGGACGACCACCTACACGTTGGATGGACGTGTTCGTAAACAAAGTTAATCAACTGTACCCACAGCTGCAGTTATTTTACAGATCACGGTGTGAGACTCGGAAGCGCTACCATGCTCGAACAAGACCACCAACATGGACTACAATTGCAATAGAAAGGAACGAATGGCAAATGTGCTGGGGTCCGCACAACTCGTGAAAACGGACTGTATAAGTAAGTAAGTAAGTAAGTAAGTAAGTAAGTAAGTAAGTAAGTAGGGATCGATCTTAAATCTGGATAGTTTTGTAAAGTTGTTTAACTATCGTTCAACAAATATCAAGCTGCGATTTCGTACTAGCTTGATGGAGAAGTGATTACGGTTTCGGACCACGAATTTTAGGCCACTATAATCAAGTTCGAACACAACCTTACTGGAGAAGAGTGAAAAAGAGGACCAGTGAAATTTGTAAACTTCTGCTAACAAGATAAAGGTTTGTTCAATCCGATAGCCCGGAATTCCGAAGTTCTCGCAACTACACGTTCTTCAACGACATTTCCAGCAACTACTTTATTGTTGATTTCTTCGGCTACTAAATGCCGAGATAGAAAGATGATTAAAGATGATGACCGAGAGATGAATGGAAAAAAATGATAGTTGGTTAGCAAGGTGTCCTATTAGTATGGTCCGCATGGCAGTCGTTCATGGCCCAAGTGGTCCGACTTCACCAGCTTCAGTGCCTTTTATCAATTTTCCATGTAAATTCAAGTGCAATCACACATGGGAGACCACTGTGGCCGGCATGACTCCTTACAGGCCATTTTCTTTCCGGTAGATAGGTGGAGAAGGCTATTGAGACCATAATCACATAAAAATAAGAAACTCATTATTACGCAGTCCTTAATCACTATGATGGATCGTAAATATTGTATTAAATAAGTTAACATAAAAATCGTAAAGAATATGGAAATATCTCTTGCGTGGTAGTTGACAGAACCGTAACTGCGGACGCCGCGCAAAATTAGGCGACATCGTGGAGTTGGACCAGTTGAAAAAGAACTGGAGTGGTCGTTGATTTGCTGTGAGTTCAACTGAAGACGATTAGCCTTTGTATGGATAGGAAGGATTGACAGATCCGTGTAGAATCGTACCACCGACCGATAAGCCGACCATTCTGGGGTTGTCTCGTTATGAACTCTTTATGTACAACATCTATTTACATTTCCTAGGGCTGCACGACATTCAGGACGAGAAATGTCGCTGCGACAAATCGAAGATATATTGTGTTGATCACTTAGACATGTTAAAACAAATAGTATCCCATGAAGAGGCAAACCCATAAGAACTGCTCAGAATCGGGGTTTCGGATTCTTGGAATGTACATACATTGCGTAATGAACATAAAGATCAACACATTAACGTAACATTAAGTCTAACATAGACCGTAACATAACGGGAAAGAACTTGAAGTGGAAGTGACGATCCTCACACACGAGTCGAAGACACGAGCGCGCAAAATTCTCGAGGCATTCTGGGTCCCTAAAAATCCGAAAATGAACCGCGGAGAGGAATGCTTCGTAATCACACGGGATATCAAACAGTATTTAAACCTGTTATTCTAATGTGACGGGCATATTAAGCCTCCATGTGAACTCTGTGCAGTTGGTCTCAACGTGACATATTCAGTGGTAGGCTCATAGAACGCGGTGGGGGTGCTAAGAAGCTATTCTGCGTTCGATGTGATTGAAATCTTGGTTTAGCATTCTCTATGTTTGGTTATGGAGGTGTTTGGATGGGTAGATTGCTATCAACTTGACCTTTCCAGGCTTCTAGGAGGGTGAAGTCCGCCGAAACGTCAGCTTCATAGCACTAAGGACCATAACAACACCTCGTGTTTGCTCAACAACAATATAAATAATTGTAAACATAGAGTTCCGTTTCCTTAAACCGTCAGGCGCAGTGTATATTATGTTAATCCTAGAACTGACCAGGAGAAAGAGTTTCCTCCCAGTACCATATGAATGACATTTTTGAAGTCTTGTGCTTCACAGCAGTCAGCCATCTCTACGATATATCCATAAATTTCCCTGGATGAAGCGTTCCCAACCACGAAGCCGCGTGATGCGCCCGATACCATGTGAAGGAGAAGGGGTTAAATCTGGATAGAAGTCGCCAATTTGCTTTGAAATGTAGGTAAATGCAGAGAATGGACGTTATTTCTGCAGTACATGACGGGTAAAGGGCGGATAGCATAGTGGTGGTGGTGGCGATCATCACGAACAGGGTACTGGTCTAACCCAGGAGGCGAAACGAAGGACCCGCATGGTGTGTGGCTGTGAACATGTTGGCTCCCAGAAAGGACAATAGCGTGTTCGATCCCCATCGCAGACACCCTCGGTCCGTAGTTTTGCAAATATCTTAGCGTCAATACTGCTCTAGAAAATAACGGAGATTTATTCCTCAAAGTCTCACCTACCGTTATTATTCATAACAAGGAACTACCAGGATATCTGTGTAAAAACAAACAATAGTTCGATGACATCTGATACACAAAACTTTTTCTTTCTCCTTAAAAAGTCGCTGATGTTACTCTAATGGCTGCTCCTTAGAAGCCGTATTATTCATCTATTTTATACCATTTTCGTGATGACGTTTTTGTCCAGCTTAAACGGCCCTTTTTGCGCTTCTCATATACACTTCGTTTCATTGAGTTAGTCACTTAGTCATCACTAAATGGTGTGTAAACTAGTAAAAGGATAAAGGATAAAGTTCTTGGCGTTGATCAATCCCTGAGGGATGCGTCATGCATTCGACTTCATTAAGTATCGTTGGAGGTGATTGAATGCATATCTGGCTCTTACAGTGTCCTACCGATGTATCGAGCCAGTGCCGCTTTCCTCCCAGACAAGTCTGGTACCAATTTACCGACCCCGGACGGATGGAGGGCTTGGTGCGCCATGGGCGCCAGGATCGATTCCACGTGTGTGTCGCAGTGGCCCATACAAACTGGTAATAACGGCAAATTCGTAGACTCTTCATCATGAATGCCGGGAACTCGTCTGCTGTAGCCCACCTTCAGAGTGGCGCTGCAATATTATCGTGAATTCTACTATCCAGCAAACTAGTTGCATAATAATCGAAAAATTTCATACCAGAGTCAAATCTTCTGTGAAAGTGTTTCTTCTCCCGCCTAAAAAAACACATCTTCAACTTCAGTTCATGTCCACATTTCTGTTATTTATCTGTCCTTATTCTTATGTCTTCCCATCATTGTTACTATTACAGCGATGAGTGAAGTGGTAGTGGTGCTGTTAACTGCGCGGAACACCAAACTTATCCGGACGCTCGTTCGAAACCGTACCGGGTGCCCCGAGCCTCCCATCCATTCGATAACAAGAAATTGATACTAGACGTGCCTAGAACCAACCCACTCTGTCCAATCCACGTGGTCACGCTCTAGGCTGACTGTCTCAGGATTCCAGGGTGAATCGACTCTAATAGCATTCATTGAGATTCATGATGAAGACAAAAAAATACTCAAACAGCAACCAAACCCGGAAGCAGAATGTTCAAAGACTTTCGTGGATGATCGGTGTGAGGAGACGAAATGAGTACATGAAATGCTAGGATACACACAATGGATGTCATGTAATGTCATAGAAACATCGTTTGGATATTTGTATGCCCCGCTTTCGATCGCTTCTTCCTTTCTCAGTTGTCACGTCGGTCTACCGTTTGTGTGCCCTTCCAAAAAGACGCATTTTCTTGGAGTCCACTCCCCTGTTCTTTTCGATTGTCTCCCATCGGCTGAGAAAAAGTAAAGCAAGGACGTCAGCAGTACCGTGCGTAACACATGTGCCTCCGGAACGGGTAATCGCAGTTCGAGCTGGCCTGGGGCCCGTTTTTCAAATCCCTCAGCATCATAGTGGTTGCATTTCACATCATATATTATGTAACTGGCCCATCGATGTTTCGCTATCCATGTGTATTCCATTTTCTCCTACATCCCAAAGATGAGAGAGCCTTCGAAGATCTGAGCTGCTCATTTCGGTTAGAAGTCGTGAATACCCGTTAACTTTCGAGAAACGTCGTTCGAGCGTTCTGCGAGTATTGCGGAGTATTCTTGACGTGGTTCAATTATCAGCCCACGTCTCTTCTGCATAGCAGCATGATGGAAGGACTCCTAATCGAAAAGGTGAGCACGGAATTATCGGTTGGTCGCCGGCTAGCTTGAGTGACCTGAATGCGGCCCATGCTGTTCTCCTTCTACTGTCTGATTCCTCCTCCATGTTGTTTTCTATTTTCATTGAACGTCCATGTACACTTACGAGGTGGTCTCTGTAATCAGAGAAGCAGTCAGTTCGATTTGCTCATTTCACACAATGGGTTCTACGTGAAGTGGGTCTTCGTTCTATTCATGCGCAGTCCAGTCTTTTTCCCACTTCGTGGAGCCCACTGAGGACCGTCTCTGTTTCACTGGTGCTCCTCGAGAAGATAAAGATGTCATTTGCGAGACGAAGATTTGATAAGAATTCCCCACCAACACGTATGGCCTTCTCTTCCTAATCAAGTGAATTCATTGTCCACTGCAATGCAGCAGTAAAGTTCTTTGCCGATATGGTGTCGCCTTGCCCAATCCTTCTTGCTATGGGTATGGTTAGTAGTCGATGGAAAAGCTGCACATATATGCTGCAGTACTCCTTATTCAGCAAGCGCTGGTAGGACTGCACTCGTTTCCACGTCGTCAAACGTCTTCTCATAGTCAAAAAAAGTTCAGGACAAGAAGCAGATAATGCCCCGTACAGTTTCTATCATTCGTGGTACGTTTTGCATATCATCTATGCAGTAAAATTCCTTTCGGAATCCTGTTGCTCAACTGGCCATGCCTCATCCAAGGTTTTCGATATACGCAAAAGCATAATGTTTGTGAATAGTTTGTAGAGTACACTCAACAAACATATGGAACTATAGGTAAGAAGATCCCTTCGGTCACCTTCTTAGTAAAGATGACTGTGAGGCGAAGTCCTCCACTGGTCTGAGTTTTTTTCTTCTCAACGCAAGATGCAATGTGGGTTGCGAGAACTACATGTAATTTGTGGCCAGCCCTCGGCAGTGATTTTATCGGGTCCCTGGAGCGCTGCCTCTCTTCATGCTCTCTGACGCAACTCGAACATCAGAGACCAGAATCCCAGGCGGATTTTCACCAGCGTAGATTTTGAAGTCTGAGGTAGGGATTATAGAGTGGAAAAGTTTGGTCTGGAGCCCTTCTGTTATTAATTCCATATCGTGGCGGGATGTAGTGATAGCGCGGTTTTCGTCCATCAGGGCAGATAGCGGAACATTATAGTAGCAAGGATCCTGATGGCACTTTTTCAGACTAGATCGTTTCTGAACTGCTTCTAACAACTTCTTCTGTATGTACTAATCTAAGTCCTGCAAAAATCATCTACAACTGGCATTTACGACCAGTCGTTTTAGGTGCGTTGTAGGATCAAGCTTCAGGTTCCTTCTCCTTTCGAGCAACTCCTTATGCTATAACCACAATGATGCAGAACTATTTGCAAAACAGGTGTCTGCGGTGGAGATCGAACACGCTATTCCCGTTTCCTGAGGCTAACGTGTTCACCACCACACACACCATGCGGGTCCTTCGTTTCGCCTTTCTCTCAGTCGTTTTTTAACCATAAGATGCTGGGTAACAGCGGGTTCGATCCCCGCTACAGACATCTGTGGTCGGAGTTTTGCAAATATCTCAGTATCATTGTGATTATATTTCACATCATACTCTGCCATGAAAAAAGAATAGGCGGTAAGTAACAAGTGACTCTTTAGTGATAATCGAGACGCTGTCCGAATTTCTTCTTTGAGGAACTGAGGCCAGTTTGGCACAAGCCCGATTTCTTCGACAATATGAGAAGAGGATTTTATTCAGAACATCCTCCTCATATACGACTTGTTTTGTTTTTCTTGGATGACGACAGGAGTTCCTTTGCCACTTATGTCGGAAACTTCGCACAAAGAAAGCGGTGGTCAGATGCAGTACAGAATCCACATACCACTGAGGTGTTATAGATGCACAATTTTCTGCTCGTGAGAATATGATGGATCTTCGCATGAGTCATGCCGTTGGGAGAAATTCATGTCCATTGGCCATTTTCCGTTTTCGAAAAATAGATTTCCATGGAACAGCAGACTTGCTTCGGACAGGAATCGTACAAGACTTCCTATTCTCAGTTTGTTCTCCTATGCTGAATTTCCGTTTTCTATTCTATATTTTTTTATATTCATTTTTTTCGACAGTTCTCAATCTGGCATTCTCCAGCAATGAATTCATAAAAGAACTTCTCGTTCAGGATCATTTCACCCGACATATTTTAGAAGGCATCCACTTCGCTCTCATTAGATGTACAAGTTGGTCAGTTCAGGACTTTCTTTTGACGCGGAAATTGGAGACGAAGAATGGCCAAGCGCAGTGATAGGATTTCGTAATAGGTGGGAAGATGGGAAGTAGATGGGGTGTACAACAAAGTTAACACCTCTGATTTCCCTCTGTAAAGGAAATTTTGTTCCACGAATGACAAACGTTCCGCCATCTAATTGGCGCGTGTCGGTCGTCCTGGTTTTCGCCTCTTATAGGGCGATCACATGGAATTAGATGCAACCGGCAGCCTCAAGAAAGGCGTAAAAATCGTCATCTTAAGAGAATATTCTGCTGTTATGAGTACAGGGCAAGAAACATTCTCTGTGGCGTGTCGAGGGCGTGCTCGTTTTCTCCATTTCTAGTGATGTCCTTTGCAATTGGAGATTTGGTCGCCTCTCATTGCTTATCCAACTCCCGACGTCGTAGGAAGGAGCTCGTATTGTGCGGGTTACTAAGATCGGAGGTTTGCTGATTTAGCCAATGTAGTTCACTGTAGTCCCGAAATCAGCCTAGCCGAAGTTTTCCTCAAGTTTTCACCACTCTAGGCCGTCGCCACCAGTACGGGTTAGAGGGAGATTTGCCACCACATGATTAGTTTGATACCAGGACGGTGTGATTCCTGGTATTGGTTTCTCTTAGCTGTACTGTTGCATGGAATGTCCCTTCCAACAATTCCATCCAGAATTTATCATTATTGTTATCAATACTACATGACCAGATATCCGATGTATTACATTGTGCGAAGGGCGAAACTAATGTGAATAGACGAGCTTTTTCATCACTCACAGAAGATCAAAACGCTTAAAAAACCTCTGAAGTTACAAAGGAGAACATGAAGGATATGTAGGATATGAAAACACTGAAATTACCAACAAAGAATGCAGAAAAGACGGATTATCCAAAGCAATAGAAGAGGAGCGGCCGCATCAACCAAACATGGTTCGATTGTATGAAAACAATATGTCGATATCGTCACTCCACTACACAAAGTTACGCGACGTCTAGAATTTGTTAATGGTATTTGAGATACCTACTAACTCCATACGGGATACAAGAAAAGGGTATAGAGAAGGATGAGTCTACACAGGATTAAGAATTTTGCCCAAGCCTTTTTCACGTAACCCGTATTCACATCTACTATGCGGTTCTAAGCACTTCGTGCATTCGATTCGTTTTCCACGCATTTATTGTCCACAAAGCTCTTCGAACAGTTCACGTGTTACTTTGGCTGCAGCTGGAGGATTTCGTGCCCATTACGAGTGTCGTGGAATGTTGGTCGAGTCGATTCTCCTCGCAATCCTGGAGCTTCCCAATCTCACGTGGATTCGAGGAGGGCGTGCGGTGGAGTTTCGAACCATCGCCTTGATTTCCGATGGATTGAGTCACTAACCACAGCGCTACTCCCAGCGTACACCGACCCACCTTTGTGCGAGTTACATCTATAAACTATTCTACGTTACACATGATGTCTTATATAATTTGTTAGTTTTGGGAATTCTATGTGTTATATTGATAATAGCATCTGTACGAATTCTTCAGTTAAATATTCCACGATCAAGACAGGTTTTGAATTTCAACAGTTCGACTACTAGAAATGAAGACCTTTAGGCGCCGTGCATTCTTTAGAGAGGTTATTGAACTCATTAGTACCTATACTTACTTGATACTTGAACGACCCGTCCTCACTGGTTGTGCGAGACCCAGCATAATAACCATTTTTAGGAGATTTGCTGGTTAAGCCATTGTGGTTTTCTTCGTATTCTTCGTATTCATTATACTTCCACGTGATTTCTGTGCGGTTGGTCTCTATGTGACATACTTAGTGGAAACCTCATAGAAAGCGGCTCTGAAGAAGGCGAAATCCGCCGAAACGTCAGCTTAATCGTGAACAAAGAATAGTAACACCTCGCGTTTGCTCAACAAAAATACGAAGAAAATCACTTGATCAATGCCGAGGTTAATAGAAAGTCGGTCGTGGCCATTGTGGTTTCTTGGAATCCTGAAGTTAGCCTGGCCAAAATCTGCTCCAGGTCTTACCACCACAGGCAGTCGCAGCCCTTGTAGATCAGAGGAAGATTTGCCACCATACGACTTTGATACCAGGACGATGGCGGATCCTGGTATTGGTTTACTCTTAGTTAGGCTTCCTGATGGAAACGCCGGACTCCTTCTCAGCTTGAGAGACCTTGGCCCCGCTGTACATCGCAGTCCGACACCCAGGAGCACCTCCCAGCCACGATGAGGTGGTAAACCGTTGGGATGCATTAGTGCCTATAATGTTCGAAATTGTGAACGACGGTTGCTGATAGCGATCAATTCCAGATTGTCATCGAGATTACACAATAGTTGGTTGACCTCGAAGAACCATGCAAAACTCCGAAGGACCGATGTTGTCACAATGGGCTGAAGAGTGTCCAACTAGTAAGAAACTGCTTTATCTCTGCAAAACTTTCTCTTATTGCTTGGTTATAGTTAAATTTGTTTTCGCTCGACGGTTTTCATCAATATTATATCCTTCTAAAACTTTGTATCTGATACTTAAGACCGAAGATTTTTCGTTGTACAGTCTCTTAACATTCAATGTCATCGATCACGCTAAGAGTTTTACACAATGACCAAATAGCAGGACACTATGAGTCAGAATTGATTCATACAGTGCATCGGGAGCTTATGGCTGCAATCCCACTTCCAAATTATTGGAAGTCACGAATGTTAATGTATCATTAGTTTTTAAGTGGTGGTGTTCGAGTCCATTATTTTGACTTACTTTCTCAAATCATGTTTCATAGCATGGGATTAAATTGCCGATTGAAGATTGTCGAACAGTAGAGTTCTGCAAAATAAAGCTGGACAAAAGTCGAAGTATTGTTGAAAAAAAGCAGCTGTCAGATCCATTCCAGGGTCAAATGACAGGATATCCACGAATATTCTATCGGAGTAAGGTATCATGAAGAGAGACTCATTTCTATAGATTCGGAAGATCGAAGGAAGTTATCGATCGAAGGGATAAGAAATGGACTTTCGCGGATGAGTGGATAGTGCTCTTAACGAACTATTCCGGAATCTGCAAAGCTACTACAGTGATAAACATGGCTGTCATGACTGAATGTATTAGTACTGTTCACCAATCGCATTGATCGTCATTGATTAGAAGTGCTGTTTCCAACTGATGAATAATATATGTGTTATTAAGACTACGTTCTTGTTGCCCTTAATATTTTATATTACTTTATTATCTTTTATTACATGACCTGATGTTGCACGTACCACACTGTGATGATCCCAGCGCTTCTTGCTGTCCGGGGTTCCATGCTGCCTGAACATTTCTTATCACCGTCTTCGTCATTAGTGTCATAGAATACTGGTCGTGTCCATTCTCCCTATAGTTCTAGGCTAGTTTTACTAAGGTGTTCCCAGGTGGACTAGAGGAAGTGAGCTTTTGCCAGAGTTATGATGCCAACTTGCTAAACACGGATAGATGAAAGGTTTGCTGAGTTAGAGGCGAGGTAGAACCAGAACCTGGGTAGGATGGATAGTCGGCGTACTGAACGGGATCGTTACCACTACCCTACCGCTATCACAATTGGACTGATCATTTAATCAGCTTTTGCGAAGCTATCGTACTGATTCAAAAAAGGTTTATGGGTATTTGCATGTGTGCACGAATCTAAGTTCGTATGTGTAAGTCCTCATATAGAGATTCTGCTAAGATCGCGACGGAAAACAAACAACAGCTTGCTCCTAACCATCAGGACCTAGAAAGCAAAGGTGGGCAAGGCAAAGGCTTATTAGTAACCAATTACAAAGTATGCATTATGGACACCTCAGCTGACAGACATTTCATGAATCAGCCATGGCTTGAAATATCGATATACAAGACGGTGCAAACGGTCTTTATTATTGCCTCAAATTGACTTTTTTTTTTCACGGACTGAGGAGCATGACACTAACAAAACCAACAAAAATTTTTACTTCATAAAGAATGAGATATAAGTGACAATTTTGATGCTTTCTCGTGTCGTTTGTAAGTGTTTCACTTTTTTCCTTTAAGATCTAATCTAGTTCGTTCCTTACTACTCTGTTCTAACAGCAACCGCCACTGAGGACGGTATAATCGGTTCATAGATTCCTTCATACATGACTAGTTAGTTGTTTGATTTGCGCTGATATGTGACTTAAAACATTTCGATCATCTGTTTTCTAACTTTTCATATAAATGTAAATTCATATGCATATTCATATAAACAAATATAGGGCGCGTGTAGAGCAGTGGTTGGAGGAGCCACTGCGACACACACGTGGAATCGATTCCCGCGCTCATGGCCCACCAAACGTTCCATCCCTCCGGGATGAGCAAAGTGGTAGCAGACTTGTCTGGGAGGATAGCAGCACTGGCTCTATACTTAATGAGGTCGAATGCATGGCGCATTCCTCAGGAATTGATCAACACCGAGAGCTTTTATTTTATTAGGATCTTCGGATCCCATACATCCGAATGCATGAAACGTCAAAGGTTATCCAACAGAGTGTTCGTTGACCATGGTTCAATTTCCGACATTCGGTATAGAATTCCCCTTATCTCAAATTGTACATCTGCACGTCCTGATCGGAAAGTCGATAAGTACGTAGATTAATCGAATCTATTGAACTTCTTACGGTTTATTTACCAGTTGAGCACTTTGGTCCCATATTTGTCCCTTGAGTTATTGATGACAATATTGATACTGATGTATGTACAAACATGTATGATTGGCAATCTACATAAACATTACCAGTGTCACTTCCCTATTATGGCGCTCCCCAATCGATCCCATTCAACACGAGCCACGAAGAGCACAATATTTTCAAATCGGGACCACTAATATTTCCACTCTCACTTCGGGGACCTTCATGTTTTGGAACTGACATTCTATGGGCTACTCGATCAGTAACGGCTTTTATCTACCGATTATGTACGTGTTCAGTTCAATTGATTTTTTTCATAACCATCGATCACGGACGTAAACCGGAGTCCTAAATTTCGACTTTTCCTTGTGTAAAACCTGATTTTCACATCATTATTCTGGTGATATCACGTTCGATACCAGTCACGCACTCATTTCTTCCCACGTGGCGATAGCGGTAGGCACTTTCGAGTAGAATAGGTGGGCGAGCGTCGTTACATTCACACGACGTACGAACAAGTCATGTGTCCTCCATCTATAGCGGAGTTTTTTCCACTCCTTCACCACGTCACATTCGGGTGAGACCACACCCCCTCTTCGGCCACCGAACATGTTATTCATTCCTCATCTATTCATATAGTCATCCGGTCATGTCATATGTTCTTCCTACTTGCGAACAAATTTGATCTGCATTCAACGGCGGGTGAATTCGGTCTTCACGGGTTTTCGATGTGGGCGGTCCGGTAGCCACCCATGCCATTCACTTCGTGGTTCTTCTCTTAACCTCAGTTTTTTAAGTAATACATCTTATAACCTGAGGATCGATGTGAATGTAACCAAGAAGATATTGAGGGTTTATTCTATTTCATCCACCGTCTACCATAATAGAATATTCAAAACTCTTAGACTCTTGCTTGGGGTCAATGCTCATGAATCTTTGTGTTTAACGACTTGCGTCTATAGCCTGTTTCTCTTCTTTTTTCTTTTTTCAAGGAAGTCTGTCCAAACGTTTTGTCATGAGCGAGCCACTTTTCAGATCGGGACAGTTTGTGCTTGACGTGTTTCCTACATTTATTCTTTGTTTATTCAACCCTTTTGCGTTAATGAATGGTCGTCATCGTTGGCTGTGTAAATATCACATCTGGACATTATATTTTTAAAAACTCTTGACGTTTTCAGTAACGAACGTCAAATGTGTGGCATATTCGCATATCTTAACTATCTAACACCAAGGAAACGATGCGAAATCATTAATATACTTATTCAAGGACTTCAGCGAATGGAATACAGGGGCTATGATTCGGCTGGTCCGTCTTTGTGATTTTCTGTTCTTTTCAGTTTCCTATGGGCACGTGTAGAGTAATGGTCGGGACGCCCTACAGTACACATGGGATCGATCCCCACGACCAAGGCGCACCAAGCCTTCCACCTCTTCGGACTCGGCGAATTGCTACCAGGCTTGTCTGGGAAGATAGCAACACTGGCTCGATACATCAATAGGGCACCTCGAGTCATTGTAAAGGCCAGATATGTATTCAGTCACCTCCAACGACGCTTAATGAAGTCGACTCCATGGCGCATCGCTCATGAATTGATCAATACCGAGAGCTTTGCTTTTTTTTGTCCTTTTCAGTTTCCTATACAGAAAAAATTGACAGGTGTTGCAATCGATGGCAGCAATGATCCACATGCTCTTCACGAGGACATCGCCCTGCTTAGGAAAGCCGGAAAAGTCTCTGTTTTGGCTGAATCAGTTAAAGGTTAGCGAGAAATTCCATAATGTCTGTTTAGCCCTGATCATACTGTGGTTTATTCGCCCCTAGTAATGTTTAGCTCCGCACTTATAAAGTCTGAAGACCTGAGAACTTGTTTGACTTTCTGTCAAGTATTTGTAATGATGGAACACTTTTATTACGGATTTAGAACGTTTTAGAGAAGTAGCAGTCGTTTTATACATGTGCTCATTGATGAGACGGAAATGCTAAAACTATGTTGAACTTTTCTTTCATATAAAAAGGTTAAACATCGTGATTTCGACTATATCCTCAGTCTGAACAGGATTCAGTGCAGGTGTTGCTCACCATCTCATTCATTCCTATTGACGAGTGATGGCACCGTTAGGGTTAAAAAATGGCTGAGGAAAAGTCAAATCTCAGTGGTGTAGTGAGTAACATTTGAGCCCCGGAAAGAGTAATCGGGATACGAATCTGGCCTAGATTTTGAGTTTTGCAAATATCTGAGCATCGTACTGGAACTGTGCTTCCACGTCGTATTCGTTAAAAATGCATTCTACGGAGTGGTTATTGATCTTTTTTACTCGTTTTATTACAGTTATATTTCATGGTTACCATAAGGAATAATACCTATATCTATCTTTGGAAACTTGTCAGTCAGATGATTAGTGGTGTTCTCTTGCGCACGACATCCTTTGCATCTGCACTGTGGAACGATTTCTAATTTTACACCGATTGCTGATTTCACGGAAATCAGTGAGGATCATCGTCTACCGTGTTCTGGCCTAAAAATGAGATACAAAGTGACCTTCTCATTAACCGGAACACCTAAGTCTGTATTGCGAGCACGTAAGGACGTGAGCGCACGTGGTTGCTGATCTAGTGGTTTTTCGACAGCAGTCAGTAAATTTTCGACAATTAGAGACTTTAGGGATTAAGATCACCACAGGATAATAGGAGAGACTTCGCGATATCACATGGATAAGCATGATGCCTATGCAATTGTCCACTACATGTTACTGTAGCCTTCCGCTCAACCACCTTACTGCCAACATTTGCAAATTGCAGTTTTGTAGGTGTTTCCTTTCGTATTTTTTACACTCGCCCATTCCATAAAATAACCATAACCCGTCGCCAACATTATTACAACGTTTTAATACTAATACATAATGATACTGAGATATTTGCAAAACTCCATGCCGCAGGTGTCTGCGGTGGGGAACGAACGTGCTATTACCCTTCTCGTGGACTAACGCGTTCAACACCACACCTTGCGGGTCCTTCATTTCGCCTGTTTCTCAGCTAGTTCTATCGATCAGTACCATCAGCAATCACCCGTCAATGCGATTGGCTAGGGCTGATACATAATTGCAAAGGTATTTAATCGTTGTGAGACTTATGTATTTGTGTCACAGAAGGATCATACTTTTCTGCTCATTCGTAGTGTTTTCTCGCCCATGGATATCTTTAAACGCCCCTCACAAACAACACTATTTGCAGTTTAAGGAACTAGCTGGTCCATAAAGGGTTTTTTAGACTACTAAATGTAGTTACGACTTTTATCGGACTATCTAACAACACCTATGATGAGAACGCTGAAGACTGGATACGGAAAGTTGGGCAAAAACTTTGTTTAGCAATAGAAACCGTCAAAAAGAAAATGCACTGGAACCGATGCGCATTGTCGTGAATGTGTTAGATAGCACCTTCAGGGCGAGTGACACCTATATATGTCACACTGATTTTGTACGAATGGCCAGTTAGACGGTTAGACGTTGGCCCGCCCTCACTCGTTGTGCGAGCCCCAGCATAATCTCCATTTCCTCGGAGTTTTGCTGGTTTAGCCATTGTGGTTCCCAATAGTCTCGAGGTCACCCGGACTAAACTCTGCCCCAGGTCGTCACCTCCACAGGCAGTGGCCATCACTGCGGGTCAGAGGGAGGTTTGCCACTACGCGACTAGTTTGATACTATCGGTTTACTTTTAGCTGGGCTTCCCAATGGAAACGCCGGAGTCATTCTTATGGGAGACCCTGCCGGGGCGATGAGTAGCCCCGCTGTACATCTCAATCCGACACCCAGGAGCCCCTCCAAGCCACTATGAGGCGGGAAACCGCTGGGAACATATAGTAAATAGTATCATAAATATTAACACCCGGAGGTAATTACCAGAGAGTTCTTCATCTTTTTGTAAGTGTTATTGAAGCGTTTGGCCTAGTAGATTGTATATCAGTATGCCCTTCCAGGCTCTGAAGAAGGCGATACAGCCGAAACGTCAGCTAGCGTTGTATTGTATTGTGTTTTTCTATGGAAGTAAATGTATGCTGTTTAAAAACCTCGCGATTGCTGAACAAGAAAACGATACATTCATATTCCAATGTCGAGGTTAAGAGAAAGTCGATCCTGGGAACTATCATAAATATTATTTACACCCATGGAACGATAGAGCAAAGTCTTTCCTACAATCCGTTCAAGTGCACAACCTGTGAAGTTTCCAAATTATCCAGAAATTATTGTTTATTTTCAAAGAAGCAGCATGTGCCCAAAGGCTGAAAACTAAGGGTCATCAAGTCTGTAATAAATAATAAACCCGAGATTAGACGCCGTCATGAGAGTGCTAACAGCATTACATTTCCCGAAATTGCTTTCACAAAAAAGAATTTTGATGGGTTTTCATGCAAACCAACGTTGTAATACCATGATTTAAAAAATTACCTGGCCATGCCACTTTTACAAGTGCAAGATTTGTTTAGTTGTTTGTTATTTTATTTTTATTCTACGTGACCCGTCCTCATGTCTACTGTGCAGATCCCAGCACTTTTCTCATTCGATTCGTTTCCTAGCATTCATCATCCACTAAGGTCTTTTGGCCTCTACGTGTGGCTTCGGTTGCTTCTTGAAGATTTCCATTTCATCTTCAATGTCATGAAATACTTGTTGAGTCCATCTATTCCCATTGGAGTCCTGGCATGGCTCAGCTGGGATGACGGACGGCCGGCATCATTGTCACTGTGGTTCTCACACTTGCTCGTTGTCTAATTTATGCAGTAGCATTCATATGCGATCGTTCAATGACGTATTCGTTTCCATTATTCACTGGTTCGCAGGAATCCAATAATTTTTAAGTCCCACGCTGATTTTGGAACTCTTTGTAATTATTCAATGTAACTTGTGAGGAGGCTTCAAAACTTAGCAAAGGTAGTAAAAATCACATAGCGCTGGGTTGTGGGAGAACAACAAACGTCGATGAACCTCAAAATGAACTGGGCTTTCACCTTCCATCGAAGCCTTTAAAAGTAGGAGGCAGGTGTGGTAGTTTGATTAGGAAGTAACAGAATTATTTATTGCATTCAGCACGGGACAAGCTCAAGCCCACATATTTCCTCTTCATTATTTTTGAACTACTCTGAAACCTCTCTGAATGCGATATAATCGTTTCCTTCTCATTAATGTTTCATGTAAATAGCATAGCACTGCGAGTGTGATTAAACTTGTAGACAAGAAAGTGTCGGAAATTCCGGTTTTTCACCTATAACTATATTGTTTTGTTAACCTTTCATTTTCTGCCTACTGTAATTTTTCACGGCAGGGTATGATGTGAATCGCAACCACGACGATGCTGAGATATTCGCAAAACCTGGACCCCGGGCCAGATCGGACCACCGCTTTCCTGCGGTTCGCGCATTACACACTGCGCCACGGAGGCCCTCGCTCTGCGTTTCTGTCAGCTAGTTTTCCACTTACCTTTCTATCTTAGCATCGTTGTGGTTATATTGTTTTGTTCTGGAAATTTTTTTTAAAAATAAATGGTACTGAAAAGGTCGAACTTCGATTTCGACGAATGATCTTGCGCAGAAGACTGCAGTACCATTACCGTACTGTCCGTAGTGCACCGTTTTTGCCATATGTCCGTGGGTGTTAGAGCTTGAAGAAACCTCATTAAGATGTTGGGTTTTATCTCAACTTTTTCATAATGTTCACTGGATATGGAAATGGAATACCATATCCACTGTGGAATCGCACACACTCGTTGGGCGACACATGGCCAACCGAAAGACGTGAACAGCCATCCACAACGGAGCAATGGGAAGAATGGTTTGAACTTAATATTCTTTAGTGCTATTTCTTGTTATCTACGTCGTTGGTCGAGTACAGCGTACAAGCTCTGCCTCTCTATTAATAGCCTCGTAGTTCGATATTTTGTGAATCCTAAAACGAAGACATCTTTTAGAGTTTGTGGTAGTTCACAATGGAATTATCACCAATTATCGGGAGATTAAGGAGTATTTAAAGAAGAAGGGACGTGAATTCGAGGTATGAAATATTCAATGCGCATTTTCTTAGGCGATATTTCTATACTAATTTATTCAGAGTTCGTTTATTTTGGTCGAACCAGGAAGTAGAAGTCAGATTTCCACGTTGGAAAACCTGTACCTTTTTCTGCCCTTTTAGAAAACACGTAGAATCTGTACCCATTTTCCCCTTTAGACAGCACAGAAAACTGAAGTCCCATCGATGATCATCTCGAAGACTCATTTAACAAAGCAATACGCTAAAAACCGACTTTAACCGAACTTTGGTAAGGGTAATCAATAATTTTTATATAAATGAGCTGACACTAGGTTGGTACAAAAAACTTTTGTTCGGTCAGCATTTCGGCATCTCGGCCTTCCATAGAGCCGATAGGGCATGAAAAGGCAGTGGAAGCGTGCATAATTCCCAGCTGACAATTTTGGGGTACCATCCTATCCTATGCATCTATACAAGTTATCCTATATAAGTTATACGAAAATGAAGCCGTTTCTTGAACCCGATCAATAGTCAATCGATAGAATCAATAAATTATGCCAGCCTCATATTTCAATCCTTTTAACCACTGTTATCCATTGGTAGCTAGTGTTTATGGCAAGAGATCTTATGAGAAGCTTAATATCAGAAATTTGATTCATACAGTTAAGTGCAGCCATCAATATTAACATTAATAAATACTTCTGCTTCAGTCAGAGACGGACACTGAGGTGATCGCAAAGCTTACCCAACATATACATGACCGCTACCCAGAGTTTTCATTCCGACAAGTCGTAGAAGTTGTTGTACAGCAATTGGTGAGTAGAGGAAATAATGCGAGGCTTTGTCGCAATAGATCTTTTCATTAACTTGCATTGTATTGGCTCCAACTGTTCATACCCACGCACAAGTGGAATTTTCAGGAAGGTGCATTTGCTTTGGCGTTTAAGTCATCGAACTTTCCCGGACAGCTAGTAGCGACTCGACGAGGTTCACCGCTTGTGGTTGGTATCAAAAGTAACAGCCAGCTCCAAACCAATCATTTTCCTGTATCTTTCAGTAAAGGTACGAATTACCTTATATAGTAGCCACTCTTGTTTCCATTAATTCCCTCATAAAATGATGGAATAATGATGTGTTCAGTTTCATTTTAGAATTTCATTTCGTTTTCTATCTTAACGGTGTACAAAAGTTGCCATATAGACAAAATATGGCTCTGTGATTGATACTGAAGCTTTTAATGTCATTAGGGATACATGCTAAGAAATATGTCACGAAACACTTGATTCAAAGAACTGCCAACTTAGGTGACAAAACGCTCAGAGGTGCTAAGTGTAACCGATATCTCCAAATTTTCCCAAAGATGCTCGAAATTCCCTTGACATTTTCGATAGTAGGGTGGTGTTTATGCGCTTCCTCATAGCCAGTGATGGCGTTGAACATGATTCAGGAAGTGATGAAATACTTGGAGTTGTTCCGTGGTAAAGTTACTTACTTAATACTTGGATGGCCCACTTTCAATGCTAGTGCGAATCCAAGCACACTTTCTACACGGTTATCTCCCGTTCAGTTGCTGCCCATGCTAGCGGTCTGCTTCGAACACGGTGACGTCAGCAGGGTGACGAATTCCTAAAATTGTTTGCATTTTTCGAATGCAAATAGTTGACATTACTCACGAGTAAGTTCGTCTATCGTTTGGATAGTCTTCTAAGAGGATGTTTGCACTCTTTTGGAGTCCACTTCACTGTTCTTTTCGTCCTTCTGTTATCTGTTTTCATTGCTATGTGACCGTCTCATCTGTGCTTTTCTATCGGTGTATATTCTCCTGGATATCGAAGATCGAACAGGTTTCGATGATCTGAGCTGCGAATTCCGGCTAAACGGTGTGAGTGCCATTTAACTTTTAGAAGCCATCGTTCAAATACTCTGTAGGTGCTCTGCAGATCTCTTGACGTGGTTGATGTATCCACCCACGTCTCTGCTACATAACGGAACGTTGAGAGGGCTGCTGAATCGAAAAGGTGAGCGCGGATTTTCGGGACCTTCAATTGGTTGGTGGTTTCTTTGAGAGGCCCGGATGTTGCCGAAGCTGCAGTCTTTCTTCTATCTAGTTCTTCCTTCGTGTCTTTCTCCATATTCGTCGAACATTCAGAGTAGACGAATGTGATAGTTTCTGCACTCGGCTATTGATTTCGATCTGTTCGCCGTCGCACAATGGGTTTCTTTATGATCGAGGTTCTCATCCTATTTATGCACAGTCCCGTCTTTGTTCCCGCTTCCTTGAGCTCATTTAGCATCGTCTGCGCTCTGTTGCTACTTCTTGAAAAGACAATGTTGTAGGCGAAGCGAACATTTGGCAGCAATTTTCCATCAACATGTGTATCCTTCTAATTTTAGTCGAGTGACTTCATTATGCACTAGAATGCGGCAATAAACAGTTTTGGCGATATGGTGTCGCATTCTCGAACCTCTTTTCCTATGGGTATGGTGAAAGGTCGATGAAAAAGCTATATTTTCATGGTGAAGTTCCAATAACAATCAGACGGAGTTGTTATGTAGAACGGGTCCATTCCTTGGTAGACTGTTGTTGGGATCCCATTCGTTTTAGAGCTGTTAAACGCTTTTTCGTAGTCGATGATGCTCAGCACAAGGTGGCATTCCTGAGAAACTTCTATGATCCATGACACGGTTTGGATGCGATCCATGCAACAAAATCCCTGTCGAAATCTTACTTGCTGAATTCGTTGTGCCTCATCGAATTTTTCCGGTAAAAGTTGTAGGATAACCTTCGCGCACATCTTTTAGGACATACTCAACAAGCATATCGACGATGATCACGAAAATCCCTTCGGTTACCATTCTTGAGCTGGATAAGCGCACTCCGTTGGCCTGTGATTTTCTCTTTCTGGAGGTAAGATGCCATATGGGTTGCGAAAAGATCAGGCAATTTGTGGCTTCTTGCTCCAAACCGGCGGTGATATTATTGGGTCCTCGAACCGCGTCTTTTTCATGCTTTCTATCGTAAGTCGAATTTGAAGGCTAGAATCCCGGTTAGTTTTTCTCTTGAGGGAATTTGTGTGTCCGAGATGACGAAGTTGTGTAACGGAATCGACTGGTATAGAAAATTTCCGTTATCAATTCTATATCAAGGTGGGACGCGATGATAATCCTATATTCATTCATCTGGGCGGATAGCAGAACATTACATCCGCACAGATCCCGATGGCACTTCTTCAGATTAGATCGTTTTGTTCTGCCTCCAGTTACATTTCTGCCTTTACCGATGTAAGTTCCTCTGCAAAGATCTTCTACAACTGGCATTTATTTTCAGTCGTGGTAGGTTTCTTGCAGCAAAGTCAAGCGACACTCTTCTTCTGTTCGCGACCAACTCCTTAGCGGCAGATTCGGTCCAATCCTCTTGTTTGAAGAACAGGGCGTATTCGACACAAGTTTTACGTCCGTTGAAAAGCGTTTTGCAGTTTTGCTTGTTCTGCCAGTTATGTGGAAGGATTTTACTGGGAATATCCTCGTCATAAACAACCTGCTTCGGTTACCTTGGACGATGGCAGTTCTTCTCCGGCTTACGGCTGAATCGAACCCTGCTACAGAGAAAGCGGAATTTGGATCCATGGTACCCAGGTACCAATGAGGTGTCAAAAGCAGTCGTGAAAATATGAGTACCACAGAGTTGTGCCGTCAGCATAGTCCCATATCCATCGGCGACTTTCTCTCTCCTTGAGGAATCAATTTCATTGAAGGAGGCGTGCCTCGGAAAGAAGTCCTGCACAACGATCTCCATCCTCATTTCGTTCTTCTATTCCGAATTTTCCCCTCATGTACTCACTTTCGCTGACCGCTCTTAATTTGGCGTGGAAATCTCTAACAACGGATTTATAGAAGGGACTTTTCGTTGCGGTTTACTTTTCTCGTCACAAACTAGTAGCAATATTTTCATATCGTTTTCTTGAAGTTTTTCTTTACACTTGCAGTGTTCTTATGAGTAAGATGTTACTACGAAAACCGTGGAAGATAATCTACCAATGTGCACATTAGTGTGGAATCAGCGAGCGTTTTCCGGATTACAGTATTTCAGGGCTGTTCGGTCTAAATAAAAAAGCAATATCTTATTCCCAGTAATCTAAGCGTCGACAATAAGAAAATACTTACGTGAATACTTGATTGGCCCGTCATCACTGGTTGTGCGGACCCTAGCACAATCTCCATTCCTCAGAGACTTGCTGGTTAAGCCATTCTGGTTCCCTGGAACCCCGAGGTCGGCCTGGCCATAGTTTGCACCAGGTCTTCACCATCACAGGCAGTCGCCGCCCTTGTGAATCAGAGGAAGATTTGCCACCATGCGACTTTGATACCAGGACGGTAGCGGATCTCTGGTGTTGGTTTACTCTTAGCTAAGCTTCCTGATTGAAACGCCGGACTCATCAGCTTTTGGAGACCGTACCAGGAGGATGATTTCTCCGCTGCACGTCGTAGTCCGACATCCAGGAACAAAAATAAGAAGATAAGATATGATAAAGGCGAAGAAGAATTATGTTGAGTTTTATCACACAAATTAAGTAGCAGGTACACATACAAACGGGATTAAGTTCTGAGAAACGCATCCATCATTGCGCCAGTGTGGGAAACATCACCCAACTCAGTTGAAATGTTCAAGTGAAAATAGTAAGTAATGATTAACGAAAATCTTGTGAATTTTTAGTAGCTTAGTTTATGTGCAAAATTTGGAACGTGTAGATGAAATGATATATAGGAGTAAGGACGCTGAGAACACGCGCTCATTCGTCGCTGGCTAAATAGTGTCCATCGTCAAATAAGGAAACGAGAACTTATCGGTAGACCAATACCTTGCAGCCAACTCTAGTGGCACACCTATAATTAACGAATATTAATTTTCTACGCATAGTTCTCTTAACTGACTACAATATTTGTTTAAAATATAAGGATCAATGCGTCATTCGAACAGTTTCACTTCCCATCGAAATGACGTTTTAGGTGCTGGATGGCAATGGGCCGAAGAGCATCGGCCCCTGGAAGAGGGTAATGAATCATTTTCATCAAGTATATAGGCTTTATACTCTTTTTTGGGCTGCTATATTGTGGATTTTATCACATTTTTCCTAACACTTTTAGTCCGACGTTTAATTTTAAACGGTGGATGTGACGCTTAACTCTTTGTCGTAAGCATTGTGAATTAGGATCAGAAGCAATTCATGTAGGACTATCTGGTCCACCAACTTCCCCACCATGTTTGGGCATATCCCAAGTTCACTGGTACCAGTCTTCGTACGACTTTGTGGCTAGAAAAGATAATTGCCGTACAGCGCACAGATATTTGTTGTCCTGTATATATGTTGAAGTACGGGGCGAGTAGCGCAGTGATAGTAAGGCGTAGCATGACGCTGATTTGAAACCGTTCCCCAAGCTCATCAAGTCTTTTATCTCTTTGGTTTTCAGAAGTTGGTAACTAACTCTTCCGGGAAAAGTTTATTCTGTGCAATCCAGCTGGAAAGGCTCTAGTCTGGTTATCTTAGGACTCCACGGAAAATCGATTTGGTCAGTATTAACCGATATTGTTAGCGAAAGGAAAATCCTCAAGCTGCAGCCGAGCCCACATGCAAAACTTAGAAGGCAGTCGTGGATCACGGATGCGAAGAATGAATCGGATGCAAGAAGTGCTGGGATCCGCACAGTAGACTTGCAAGACGGGTCATGTGAAATAAATTTTAAAGAACTAAATGCAGAAGACAAGCCGACGTTAGGTACAACATACTGAGCGCAAGGAGTACAGAAAAAGTATCTAAATGCTCACATAGCCGACAAAAAGAAAATGGATTTATGTCAGTCCACGTCGGCAATGTAACTCCCCACGTAAAGCTAAAAAGGACAAAGCTCTCGGCGTTGATCAATCCCTGAGGGATACGCCACACATTCGGCTTCATTAAGTATCGTTGGAGGTGATTGAATGCATATCTAACCTTTAGAATAACTCTCGGTGGTCTAACAATGTATCGAACCAGTGCTTCTATCCTCTCAGACAAGTCTGGTGCCAATTTGCAGAGTCTTGTGAGACGGTAGGTTCTGGACACGAAATTAGGAAAGTTCTGGACACGAAATCGAACCAAATGTGTGTTGCAAGGTACTTCTAACCACTGTGCTGCAGTCTTAAAGGATAAAGGGATAAAGCCTTCGGCGTTGATCAATCCCTTCAGAATGCGCCATGCATTCGACTTCATTAAGCATCGTTTGGAGTTGATTGAATGCATGTCTGATCTATACAATAACTCACTGTGACCTACCGATTTATCGAGCCAGTGCTACTCTCCTCCTAGACAAGTCCGGTACCAATTTACCGACCCCGGAGGGATGGAAGGCTTGGTGGGCCATGGGCGCTGGGATCAATTCCATGTGTGTGTCGCAGTGGCGCCTGCAAAAACCAGTGCGCTACACGCGCCCATACATCCCCACGTAGAAGAAAAAATCAACTCACATCGGCTTTATAGTGTGGAAGATATTTCTGACAAATCCCATGTACTGGGAGAGAAATTTAATTATTTTTCCTTTATTATTTCTCGTCTTTGTTGGCTTAGGCTTAGGCTTAGCTTTCAATTCGCAATTGGATTCCGATTCATTATGATAGTGAGGCCCTTAAATTAGCGAGCCGCCCTTTCGTGACGCATTTCCGTACTCCGTAATGGGAAATATTTCATTCTCCTCCGGAATATTTACGATTTAACGTGAAAAGCATGTTGATTATAAAGGTAACAGCTTTGGAAATGGATGGAAAGAAAATGCCTAGCAATGTCTCCAGTTTTTTCACGGGACAGAGGAACGCTGGCTATCCATTGCAGTTGTTAAAGGCGAAAGCTTCGATTCTTTGCTTAATCCCTTTATATACAGCTGCTGTTCCTCTGCGATGTATTATGTTGCAGTCACATGCATGCATCACTTGTAAAAAGCTTCAAAGCGTTCGCCGTTGATCATTTCTTGAGGGATGCGCCACGCACTGACCTCACCAAAAATCACTGAGGTGGATGAATGCATATCTGGCCTGTACAATAACTTGCAGTGGTCCAGCGATATACCGCGTCAGTGTTTTCATCTTCGCAGACAAGTTTGGTACCAATTTGCCAACGTAGGAGAAATGGAAAGCTTGGTGAGCTCTAGGCGCGGAATTGAACCAGCGGTCGATTCAAGTGTACCACAGGTCACCTCCAAGCAGATTACACCCTGCCATCACTTATATTACCGCTAATGATCTAGTTAATACTTAATTGAACAGTAATAGTCTCCATTCTTTCTACTGGGCTCGCTTAATTTGAGAGACACGAAGATCTTCACACCTTCCTTGCTAGACTACCTAGTCGTAATTTTTTCGGTGAGAAGATACGACAGCGTAACTGTTCGGATTCTGCCATGCAGGGTAAATGAACGGTGCGTGTGGTTGGTTCAGTCATGAAGAAAATGTCACGTGAATTTCACTATGTGCGTGTGTATATCTGTATGTTTTGTTTTGAATGTGAGAAGTGCAGTTAGAGGTTAAGGATTTCGTTCAATAATACTCATAAAATCACGGGATCTAGGCAAACCGTAACTAGCCCTCTGTGGAAAGGACTT
This sequence comes from Angiostrongylus costaricensis, assembly GCA_900624975.1. Classification (NCBI taxonomy): domain Eukaryota; kingdom Metazoa; phylum Nematoda; class Chromadorea; order Rhabditida; family Metastrongylidae; genus Angiostrongylus; species Angiostrongylus costaricensis. Next base: position 160,997 of record UYYA01003909.1, on the reverse strand, counting down.
TGTTTGACCGACAAAGGCCTGTGGTAAGGACGTCTGTAACGTAACGAAAGGTAACGACGGCTGTCACAGTATTCCAGGGAGATTCTACTCGAGCAGCATTCAAAATTATAAGACCATATCCTCAAGCATTGGCCAAACTAGATTCCTTGGTACCTTAATCTTAATTGGAGGTGTCGGCTAGTCCTGTAGGTACAAAATATACATCATTTCACAAAGTAGTGACTGCCAAGGTGGTCTTCGGAGTTCGAAGCATCTAGCGCTTCACAGTTTATGCTTTTAGCTTCTAGTTTTCTCTCCCTCTCTCTTTCTATGTATATACATATATACATACATACATACGCATATATGTATATATGTGTATTTATATATATATATATATATATATATATATATTCATGCGTGTATGGCTGTGCTTCAACAAGGTAATCCCTACTACTTCAGTTGCTTGTTCTCGCAATGTTCAGCTTAGAACTTCGGTGTCAATGACTATCTGTAGACTTGTATCCTCATTTTTCCATGCTTCTCTATGTTTCTGTTCGTCGATTCGCTTCAACTCAATTGCTTGCTGTGAGCCTTCTCCCGACCATCATTTCTGTTTTTATTTTTGCTTACTAAAATCTTAGTTAAGTATTGTAGTAGGCTGTAATTTCACATAAGATTTGTGGACATTGCAACTTTTTTTCATTTTGCTTCATTCATTCCAGTGCGTTGCTCTTCAAGCGATGACTCCTATCTCGACATTCCTAACGGTGTTGATCTCACACATGGTAAGAATTGTGAGGAATTTAAAGAACTCTGTACTTTTTACATAGTAGATGCATCATTTTGCGAGTTGGGTAGCACCAAAATGACGTTTCATGAAATGAAGGGGATCTAGAGCTTTCGTTTTCTGCAAGCTATTGGTTCTGTTTTGATGGCGGTTTTCGAACTACGTAGCCGTAAGAAATAAATAAAGGGAATTCTCAGTCCTTTCTGCAGATTTTTTGTGATCTGTTTGCACTTTTAACAGCATCAGTCCAAATTACACCAGGTTTCCGGGAAGTATATCCCATAGTCCTTGTATTCGTTAATGTCAAAGTTAAAATTCCAATAGTAATACTAACCTAAACTTCAGAGAACGGGTCCCCACGAATTATGGAACACAAGAAAAGCACCACGAAGGTTCGCCCATTTGATTCTGATGAATGGCAGGTTGGTTGTCGGTGTTCTTGCTGTGTACTAACCTTGGTGAACTCATTACTTTAGGTGGAATACTTTGTTGCATCTGATGCGTCCGCTATTATCGAACATACGAAACAAGTGCTGTTCCTAGAGGACGATGATGTAGCCTTTGTTGAAGATGGAGGTGTCCTCATTTAAATCTCTTGTCTTTCTTGTGAATCTGTAATGTTTTTAAACGAGAACGCGTTTTTGGACAACCATGACATGGTTAGCCCCAGGTGCAGAACCGAGCCAACTAACCTGTGTGCACCACAGGATACCTCCAACCAATACGTTACACGCACCACTCGACCCGTAAATAGTCTAAAAACCAAACTTTTAGATTTTAAGCTGGTATATTCCAGCTCCTAGTAGACTTTTCCAATTGAAGTAGTAATTTGTATCTCTTCATTGATAAACTAACACGAGGTTGATAAGAAAAACTTTCTCCGGTTAACGTTTCGACCTTTTCTTCTTCCTTTGAAATATGAAGTAGAAGCTGTTAGAATTCACAGACTTTTTCCAACAAATTGGTCCAAGGTGAAGTCCTGTTTTTTTGCACCCAAAAATAGCTCTTTTCTAGACTTTTTCACTTTATTTTTTGTCGGAGATCTTAGTAGCGGAGCGATTCAGTAACGGTTCCTTCAGGAGGACACATTTGTGTCTCAGGGTGTGCAAATGATGTTTCCGGCTACACTCTTGCTTCGAAAACCTCGAAAAAATAGAAGGAAAATCCAAATTTTCTAACACTTTAAACTTCGACTTAACTCAAAACGGTAGGGATATGTGAGGTTGGCTGTTTATAATCTGATGCAGAAAAAAGTCTCTCAAGTGATGGGCTTCTGAAAAACTCTAGCTACCGAAGAATTATCGGTGAATGTCAGAAAAATTAACAGCGCCTCGAATGTGTTGAAGCTTACAGCTGATTTCCAACTAACACAACGATAATGGTATTTACTGCTTATTTTACTGGCATGCTGAGATATTTGCAAAACTCCAGACCGCAGGTTTCTGTGGTGGCGTACGAACGCGCAAACCTTTTCCGGGGGTTAATGAGGTTCACTATAACGTTGGTGTGTTGGTTGACAGAAAACTAGTGAGAGACAAATGAAACGAAGAACCCACATGGTGTGGTGGTGAATGCGGTAGCCCCCAGAAAGGGTAGTAGCGTATTCGTTCCCCACCGCAGACACCTGCGGTTCGGAGTTTTGCAAATATCTCAGCATCATTGTGGATGATAGTATTGTTGTGTCGTAGAAGATCTTCGAAAAAAGTATGTTCTGTCGTGTATACCTTCGCACAACTGTGCTTATATGATTGCTGTATGGTTAATAATCATAAGGAAAGCTGGGGATAAACACCTTAGCGTGATTCACTTAACCGTACTTATGAGCTATGATTTCAGCCCTAACAATCCATCGTGTTGGTCGTAGCTCTTCTGAGGACACAATGCAAAAACGAGAAGTACAAAATCTGAATATGGAATTGCAGCAAATAATGAAAGGCAATTTTAAGACATTCATGCAAAAGGTTTGTGTCATATATGATTGATTTAGTATCCAGAATCATTTGAAGCGTTAATTATTTGTAGGAGATTTTCGAGCAACCGGAGTCCATAGTGAACACTATGAGAGGTCGGCTTCTTCCAAGTGGACAAGTGGTCTTGGGTGGAATAAAGGTTTTGGTTATAAGTCTATTAATTATTGGTGTGTATATACTTATGCATATATATGTATATATATGTACATAAGGGACAGGATACTTAATAAGTTAGGTACTATTTAGGACTACACTTCAGATATCAAGAGATGTCGTCGGCTTATAATCGTGGCGTGTGGTACGTCTTACAATTCGGCTATCGCGTGTAGGCAGGTTTGTCGGTTTCAGTATTGTGCTAGTTATTAATGATGGAGGACGCTTTCTTAACTTTTAGAACTACGAGGCAAAGCTTTTTCTAGGGGTCTGTGCGGTTTGAAGGGTTTTCAAGTACACTGATCATTGAAAAACATCGCGGTAGTTGTCGAGAAACCAGAATCGGTTGTTATAAGTCAAGTGGAAGGAACTGTTATATAAAATACCAATAAAAGAATAAAGTGTCACACGCTGATTACTTTCTGGGAGATGCGCCATTCAACATCATCAAACATTTTGACTCAATGTATATTTGGCCTTTAATGGCTTACTGAAGTGATTTGTAGTGTTTCGACGGCTCATAGATGTATCGAGTCAGTGTCTTCATGTTCCCACATAGGTCTGGTAGGAGTTTATCACTCCCTGACGCGTGAAGGTCTTAGTTTTCTCGAAGCGCGGGACCGAACCAACAATTACATGTGTATAGTAAGAGACAACTAACTACTGCGCTACATATTTTGTATATTAATCCATAACGTCTCGGCACCGTTTTGTGTGGCTGGTCCAATCAAACACGACCAGCTTTTCATCTGATGCAGGCCTTCTGATTTTTTGACAGTAAAAAAAAAACTTTTTTCGATAACTAGAGTGCTTTAGCCGTCCTGGTAATAGTCGCTTGGTGGCAAATCGCCTTATGATCCAACGGGGCGGAGACTGCCTATACAGGTGAGGATCTGGGGCAGACTTTAGTCTGGCTGACCTCGGGGCTCCAGGGAACCACAGTAGCTAAACCAGCAAAACTCCAACAAAATGAACATGCTGTGGACCGCACAACTAGTGAAGAAGAGCCATCCAAGTATCCAAGTGTCGAAGTAAGAGTGCTTTAGCGGTTGTGAACAAGGTAGAATTGTAGAAGAGGCTTTGCTCTATCCTTCTGTAGGCATGCTATGCTACTATTTGCTGTTACTGTTGCTATAATCTTGTATTGATATCTTGCAGATACATTGCTGTCTGCACTTGGGATTACTTTACATCCATTTCGACTCTATTTCGGCATTTTTTATATCCGCACATCCCACACAATGACCTTAGTTATTAAAATGATGTAACAGCTAATAGTTGGTCAATGATGTTACTGGTCAATGAACTTTCTCGAAAAAAGGTTTTTTCTACATCATTAATTGTAGGGAATCGTTTTTCCTGGCTCAGTCCACGTATTTCGATCTCATTTCGATTAGCCACCGAATATAAAATATATAAATAGTACGGTAAAAAAAGAAAAACTCTGGAACTCTCTAAACTGATTGTAGGCGCTAAAGAGTTCATGGGGTACGTGTGGCGCAGAGTCGGAGAGGCGATACATTGCACATGGGATCGATCTCGGAGCCTCAGACCCACGAAGCCCTCCATCTCTCTGGGGTTGGCAAATTGGTATAGAACTTGTCTCGAAGGATAGCAGCACTGACTCGATACATCGGTAGGCCATCGTGAGTCATCGTTAAAGGGTAAATATGCATTCAGTTACTTCCTACCATGCTTAGTCGAAGTCGAATGCGTGGCGCACTCTCAGGGATGGATCAACGCCGAGCTCCATTCTTTTTTGCTCTTTGTGGTGTCCATACGGTGTGTAATGGATTAATAGTTGGAAATTTTACTTTTGAGACATAATCCCTTATAGCTAAAACAGTTGAAGAGTTGATAGTGTAATAAACTAAAAGAGAAAGGGCTTTGCTCCGTGGTCTTAAGGATATTTATAATCTATGTGGAATATTTTTCAAACTGGCCGTCATTTACCTTCGGCATTAATAATCAATGCCTTTCCGGATTACCAAGTTGACACGATATTATTAAGGCATTAAGACAGTACGGCATTACTAACATTATTAAGCTAAGACGTTGAAACGTTAGTCGAATAAACCCTTTTATCAACCTCGTGTTAGCTTAATAACCCAGATAGATATTGATTATATTTTTTTCATTTCTAGCATCGCTTTGAGAATTCCTTAACAAACATTTCTAGCATCGCATTGAGAATTCCTTAACACAACCTTTATCTCATATCTCATTAATCTCTCGAGCCCTTTTCGCTGCATTCCACCGGCATTTGAATTCGTGGAAATAATTTTGTTGAAATTACTGTTTTTCCATCTGGAATTCTAACTATTCATTTGACATCTAACAGGTCATGTGTTATCTAACCTTCAAAATTTATCACAGATACAATTTATATTAATAATTCAATTATACGGAACGAAAGCGCATAAAACAAACTCTGTAAAGATATATATATGTATATATATAGATGTATGTGTATGTAGAAGACGCGCAAGTGGCGCAGTGGTTGGAGGTGCCACTACGACACGCAGGTGGAATCGATACCCGCGCTCATGGCACACCAAGCCTTCCATCCCTCCAGGGTCGGAAAATTGGTACCGGACTTGTCTGGGAGGATAGCAGCACTAGCTCGATGCATTGGTAGGCTATCGCGAGTCGTCGTAAAGCTCAGATATGCATTCAATCATCTCCAACTATACTTAATGAAGTCCAATGCATTGCTCACTTCTTAGAGATTGATCAACGCCGAGAGCTTTATCCTTCATCGTTTTATGTGTATAGATGATATAGATATGTAGATGTGTAGATGTATAGCATAGTATTGCTGATAGCACCTATAGGTCAATAATAAAACTGAGAGAAAAGCGAAACGAAGGACCGGCAAGGTGTGGTAGTGAACGCGTCGGCCTTCGGAGAAGGTAATTACGTGTTCGGTCTCCATCAGAAGCACCAGCGGTTCCGAATTTTGAAAATATTTCAGCATCATCATATTTGTACTTACTTACTTAAATACTTCGATGGCCCGTCTTCACTGGTTGTGCGACCACCAGCATAACTTATGTTCTTTCGGAGTTTTGCTGGTTACCCTTTTTGGTTCCCTGCATTCCCGAGCTTAGCCTGGCAGAAGCATTTCTCAAGTCGTCACCACCCCAGAAAGCCGCCGCCCTTGTGTATCAGAGGACGATTTTCAACTATGCGACTAGTTTGATACCAAGGCGGTGATGAAACCTGGTATTGCTTTACTCTTCACTGGGCTTCCGATGGAAACGACGCACTCCTCAGCTTGGGACACCCTGCCAAGGGGATGAATCCCCACTGTATATCGCAGCCCAACACATAGGAACACTTCCTAGCTACGATGAGGCGGTAAACCTTTGGGAAGCATTATGTTGATAACAGTATAGTGTTCAAAAAAGGATTGCTAATATAACATACAAAAGAAAAATAGAACCACAAATCGTGCATCAATTTCTACCAGACATGCATTCAATCACCTCTAAACGATGCTTAATGAAGTCGAATGCATGGCCTATCCCTCAGGGATTGATCAACATCGAGAACTTTATCCTTTTTTTAGATATTTTTTATCCCAGTCAACAAAATTCACTCTAACATGAGCTGTGTTTGCTTAAAATATCTCTGTACGCAGTGGAATCATTGCGTGTCTTTGTCAATTTTTACGGATTTACTCTTTCATCATTTGCTTTTCATTCCTCATTTCTTAATACAGAAACTTGGCAAATTTTCAAATCTGTGAACATCAGGTCGTCGTTGTTCTAATTCGAATTACGTTCCAATCACTGTGTGTTCCATAGGTTTATTCCTTTTCATAAATGAAAAACGCCCGTTTTTAAACATGTCGATGTACCAATGTTTACTTTTTATTTGCTTGCTGATGGCACTGGTATATAGAGAACTAGTTAAGCGAAACGCAAAGCTAGGGCCTCCGTGGCGTAGTGTGGAATGCGCGAGCCGCCGGAAAGAGAAGTCGTGGTTCGATCTAGCCGGGGTCAAAGTTTTGCAAATATCTTAGCACCGTTAAAAGTTATATTTCGCAATATACCATGCAATTAAAAATAGTAGGCAGTAAGTAAAACAGCTAAGATTGTGATATCTCAACATCGTTGTGATTGTCGACATACTTGTCGTCTTGATGACTACATATTATTATAATACTGTTCAGATTCTGGAAGAGCTTTCCGAATTGCCAGTCGTGTTAGAGCTGGCTTCGGATTTTCTGGATCGCAAGACGCCGATCTTCCGCGATGATGTTTGCATCTTCGTTTCCCAGAGTGGAGAGACAGCCGACACCCTCATGGCACTTAGGTGAGGGAGCTGACGTGTCACTCACTAAACACTCTGGGTGCAACACAATGTGCGCTTATACTGTAGATCACATCATCCGTTATCTGTAAAGTATAATATTTACTGCATGGGTTTAAATTGAAATGTTAAAAACAACTTGATGATATTGACTTTTGTTCAAAATAATAATTTATGGTGTGTTGAAACTTTTCAGTGAATAAAGAAATTGAAGATGACCACGATATGGCAATACAGTTTTTATACTTTTTTGCTCCACTTTTACTTTTCAGGTACTGTAAGCCTCGAGGTGCTCTTCTTATAGGAGTCACAAATACCGTGGGTTCATCGTTATGTCGTGAATCACACTGTGGAATTCATATCAATGCAGGTCCTGAAATAGGAGTCGCCTCTACTAAGGTAAGAATGCTATTAAGAAATGTAATACTTATACTGGAGCGTGCGTAGCGGAGTAGCAATGATAGCATTTATCTCGAGAATAGTGGTAGTATCGACCAGGGCCTACTGTCTCTTATAGCTGCGGTATCAGCAAATTAATAACAGGCTTACATGAGGTTCGCTCACTTCCTCCAGTCTGAATGGGAACGCTTTCACCCGGATATCCCAGTACTCAAGGGCGAATCTAGTGAATCAAAATTCAACTATATTCAGAGCAACAAAAATTCCTCAAGCAGTAGCCGAACCTACACGCGATGAGTTGGAAGACATTCGTCGATGATGGACGCGACGAAGCGAATAGAACCCAGGAAGTTCTGGGATTCTTGTATGGGTGATGTCAGTTGGATCAGTGGAATGCCGTTTCTCGGATCAGATGGCAGTGCCGAGTAATTACTTAACTCGCTACAGAGTGCTAGCCTTCGTACGAATTTGCAACGCGGGATTTTTCGCTGTTGCAATAGAACCCTTAGGTTATTGTAAAACGTGGCTAATTAAACCGTTTCTATGTAACCATAACAATAGTAACGGTGTGGTAGGAACAAGATCTTCACCTGTATCACTTGTGCTCCCGTTGATCGTCAGGCGACTCGAGCGAGCGTCAGTACATTTTCACTTTCTCCGTTTCACGTTCAAGAGCATTTCACCGGGAGGTTCTGCTCGCTTTAAGACAATGATATGGTTAGGAAAGGTCTGATTGTCATTAATACTGATTATGTGGATGAAAAGCTTAGTAATTAGAGTCTTCAAGGCGACGTAAACAAGAAGGTAAAGTTTTTGTTTTTTTACATGACCTGTCATCACATCTACTGTACGGATCCCAGCGCTTCCTGCCTTCTGCTCGTTTTCCTCACATTCATCGTCCACAAAGGACTTCGAACGCGTGTTGTTTCGGCCGCTGCTTGAGGATTTCACCTTCTTTATGAGTGTCATAGAATGCTGGTTGAGTTGAATCTTCTTGCAATCTTAAAGATAGCCGAGAATGGGGGGACTTGGAACGGAGTAGAATCAGCACCTTGCTTCACCGTGGAATGCATCACTAACTACTACGCTACCCACCTCCTTACAAAATATGAAGTTAGTGACAGTAAAAATGCAAGCCAAGGATAAATGTCGAACATACTAAACATTGTTGGCATAGAAAACGTTTTGTAATGTCGGAAAATGGAAAGTATTCGAGGGAATAGTTCCTACACATTTCATGCGATAAAATATTTCTGTACTCAACCGCTACGAAGTCAACTCTATGGTGGCTCAGTAAGAGGGACTGAATTAACTGATTTTACACCCGCTACCATCCTTTTACCAATCGAAAATGTTTTTTGTCTGAGACGAGGTTGTGTTGGAATTTGAGAAATTTCAGTAAAATAATCGATAGATTCTGGTGAAAAATTTCAACCTCATCCTTAACAGTTTTTTAGAACGTACCGTGCAACCTTAGTCGTATTTCCAAGATCGATTCTATTCACCTCGGCATTGACCAAATAATTTACTGTATTCTTAATGAGCAAGCAAGAAGTTGTTACTTTATTCTCTACTTACGAAAAAGTTGACATTTCGGCGGATATCGCGTTCTTCAGAGCTTGGAAAGACCAAGTTGTCTGCAACCTAGTCAACCAAACACCTCCATGACCAAAACAGAAAAAAACGAAACCAAGATTTTAATCGCATTGAAAACATAGTAGATTCTCCAGCCAGTTGCAGCTTTCAATTTTGTCTTGCACTGAGTCTTCCAGGTCGACGCCAACCGCAAAGAATTCACATAGATGGAAAATGTTCCTCATTAAAATATCAGTCTTAAATACTATACGAGATCAAACGTGCTAACAAGGCATTCCTTCTTGCTGTCCATTTATGAATTCTTGGAATTTATCCGTAATGCTCCAACAGTTTACGCGCTGAGGTGAAAGCACCGGAAACCGTATACGGCCATTGCTCTACTGCAGATATATAGGTGATTCTTTTGTCATCTGCTCCACACAGGAGAAAATGGTCAACTGTTTTGAATTGTTGAAATGGCAGTCAGAGTGCTCAACATTCACCGGGGAGAAACTAAAAGAAAACTGGCTTCCATTTCTCAACGTTCAAATTACCCTGTCTAAGAATAGCCACATCGCGAACTGGTAGCGAAAACCATGTAACAAAACATAACAAAACACTGGTTTATTACCTCTCCACTCACCGCTCATACACAAAAAGGGCGCTTCTAAGAAAGTTTTTTCGACGGCGCAGCAAATAGCCATTTTCAGTGGTCAATAAACCGTGGTCCTCGGGATAGGTGTAGAGGAAAACCAAACCGCTCTTCATTTCAAGCGAAATAAGTGCAGCCATAAAACTTTGCTTAAGAAGTGCTGGTGCACAAAATTCGGGTGATTGAAATACCACCAGACACTATGATGCCAGTTAGGTCGTTACTGCCTGTGTCACCGTCTATGTACTACGAAAAATTGGATACTATGCGCTAACTTTAGAGACGGTGATTTCATGAGTTCGGGTACGGTGTACCTAATCTTCTGTAAAGCGTGTGGGGACAAATATGTTAGCGAAATAGGTGGTCCACTCTGCGTCCGTGTGAAAGAACATTTAGTCGGTAGATCTAATGTGAAACAAAATACTCCACTAGGCGCACAACGAAATATAAGTTACCGTCCTCGCACAGGAATCGATAAGTTCAGCGCGCAAAACTCTCGAAGAATTGTGGATAAATTCCAAAGATCTGAAAATGAAACGCAGAGGAGAATGCCTCATAATAACGCGTGATCTGACGGGATATTTAACACTGATATTTTAGTGTGAGAACAAAAGGGCGCATTGGGCGCAGTGGTCGGAGGCGCCCTGCAACACACACGTGGAATCGACTCCAGCGTCGATGGTCCAGCAAGTCTTCCATACCTCCGGGTTCGGCAAATTGGTACGAGATTTGTCTCGGAGGATAGCAGCAGTGACTCAATATATCGATAGACCACCTCGAGTCATTGTAAAGGCCAGATATGCATTCAATCACCTCCAAACGATGCTTAATGAAGTCCAGTGCATGGCACATCCCTCAGGAATTGATCAATGCCGATAGTCTTATCCTTTTCTCTACTTTAATGTGAGAAACACATTACGCTTCTATGTGAATTCTGTGCGGTTGGTCTCCAATACTCAGTGAAAGACTCATAGAAAGCGATGAGTATGCGAAAAAGCTATTATGTTATTATGCTCTCATTGCGATTGAAATCTTGGTTTCATGCGTTTTCTATTTTGATTATGGAGGTGTTCGGCTGGGTATATTGCGGTCAACTTGATGTTTCCAGGCAATTAACAAGGCGAAACCCTTCCAAACGTCAACTTTTTCGTCAGTAAGGAATAAAGTGACAACCTCGTGTTTGCTCATCAAGAATACAGTGAATTACTTAATCGTATTGTTTGCTTTGGAACAGGCTGTAAGCAGAACACCAACAGATTTGTGATATTCAGCTGTGATTTGAAACCGCGTGAAATTCAGCTTTGCCTATAACGTAGAAACATATGCTCACCAAGTTTTCCTTCAGGCATACACGTCACAAATATTGTCTCTCCTAATGTTTGCTCTTGTATTATCTGATGACCGTATTTCGATGATGAGCAGAAGGAAGGAGATCATTACCGCTCTCAGTGAGCTACCAGGTAAGATTATATAGTGTGGTAATTACTAAATCTTACTGTCATCGCATGGTCGGTCGACATAAATTTTAGGCTACAAAATATGTAAAGTATAAGGGGTAACTGTGGTTTCGAAACTCTTCAAACCCCTTCCCTCCTCCTCCACCTCAGGTCCCGGGATTTAGTCATATCTCAGCATCGTTGTGATTATATTATAATTTATTTTAGCAGACCCGTATTTCACATCTCCTTTGTGGATCCTAGCACTTCGCACATTCAATTTGTTTCCTCGTATCCGTCATTTGCGAAGTTCTTCTAACTTTCACATATGGTTTCACTTGCCGCTCTGGATTTTCATTTTATCTCGAGTGTCGAAAAATTCTGGTCGCGTCGATTCTCCCTTGGAGTCGTGAGATCAGGCTGGTTAAAGCGTTGCCACTTGGATTAAAGACAGTGACTCCTTCTCGGACAAGTTCGCTACCAGTTTCCCGCTCCCGGAAGAATGAGAGGCTTGGTTAATCCTTGGCGGGTTCGAACGACCACTATGCTCGTGATGATCGGCACCACCACCACCACTGCGCTGCTGGCTGCTGTGGTTATGCAAAGTTTGCAAAATAAAAACTATTTAGAGTCTACCATTCAAATATGTTACCAGTTTAAACACCTCGGTCCACCTCACCTTCTACCATCTTTATCTTTAAAGGTCATGTATTGTGTTTCTTTGTTACCTTTACAGTTTTTAACGTTTTCAGTTTAACTAATCCATCGAAGTCAGTGGGCTAGGTATACGGTGGCATGTTCCGTTGTGAAACCCCACTTCTTAAAGTGGCTACTCATCTGGAAGCAAACAAAGGAACCACCTATTCAGTAACTAGCAGTTACCGCACAAAGAGAATAAATTATCGTAACTTAAAGTTTTTTGCAGATGTCTGATGTTGAGATTAATAGAAGAACCCACGGCACCACGGCAACAAATGTTTACATATAGATCTAGCTGTTTCTCAGTTTGTCACGAGATCGGTTATGTTATGATCTCTGAACAAAATGTTTCCTGCAAAAAGTTTGGAAGCTTTTACAGGTCTGATTCAAGAGGTGCTCGAATTAGATGAGGAAGTGCTTAAAATTGCTCGGAAGTTTTATAAAGAGAAATCGCTACTTATCATGGGTCGAGGATATAATTTTGCGACATGTCTTGAAGGTGCTCTCAAAATTAAGGTCTGATGTCACTAGTCAAGGTTCCAGGGTTACGTAAGAGCTATAATATACGGCTATGTTTAGGAACTGTCATACATGCACTGCGAAGGAATCATGTCCGGTGAGCTGAAACATGGGCCGTTGGCCATGGTCGATGAGAATTTATGTGTTTGTATGGTTATTTGTAATGATTCCGTTTATAAGGTTGGAGTAAATGTTTATCCTCTTGGATTTTACTATTATCATACCTTTTTTTCTTTTTTTAGAAGTCTTTGAATGCTCTTCAACAAGTTGTAGCCCGAGGCGGAGCACCCATTATTATAGCAGATCGCTCTGTGCCCGAAAAGGTGGTCATATTATCGCATTGATGCACATGGTCACTTTGGTTTTCACTACTTTCATGCAGATATATTGTCATTTAGGATTTGGCCGGAATGGAGCATGTGCTGAAAGTTCCGAAGACTGTTGACTGTGTTCAAAACATCCTAACCGTCATTCCACTGCAGTTGATGGCCTATCACATCGCTGAACTCAACGGACAAAATGCATGTTTTATTCTACGACCTTTGGTATTTCATAGAAAATATGTCACTCTTGAGACACCTTACAAATGGTCATTAAAACCTTGCTACTTTATTTGGGGTAAAGCTGATTTAATGCGTCTAAGTGTAGCGTAATGGTTAGAGACGCCTTGCAGTACACATTGGTTCAATCCCGCACCCCAGGCTCACCAAGCCTTCTATCATTCTGGAGTCGGGCAATTTGAACCAGACCTGTCTGGGAGGGGTACCAGCACTGAGTTGATATCTCGGTAGGCTACCGCAAGTCATTGTATAGGTTAGATATACATTCAGTCTCCTCTAGTGATGCTTGCTGAGGTTGAATGCATAGCGATTGATTAACGCCGAGAGCTTTATTACTTATTTGTTAATGTGTAGCGCACTGTTTTTACGGTGCCCTGTTAAACGCGCGTTACACATTGATTTGATCCTGCGCCTTGGTCTGAACTGGCCTTCCACACTACCTGGGTGGAAAATTTTCTGTCGCACTTGTATAAGAGAATGGAAACACTGAAGCAGGAACTGCTAGACAGCAAACTAAAACACTTTTCCATCAATCTCGTATTGGCTTATCAATGGAAAATATGTGTTGTAAACACTGCTTTTTTTGGGCTGGCTCTTGCGAATTACTAGTGCGTTAATCTCCATACTTTTATCCCTCGACCCAGTATTACATCGAACTTCGGGCGTTCTAGACGAAATTGAGCACATGGTATTTTCCGACTCTCAACATCTCCGTCCATGCTAATAAATAATGCTTACTTACAATCTCAACCTTTTTATTCACTGCCTATTCTTTTTAACAGCAGGGTATTTTGCGAAATACAACTACCATAATGTTGAGATATTTGCAAAACTCCGGACCGCAGACATCTGCGGTCCAGAGTTTTGCAAATATCTCAGCATTATAGTAATGCTTACTTATTTGGATACTTGGATGGCCCATCTTCACTGGTTGTGCGGGTCTCAGCATAGCCTCCATTCTTCGGAGATTTGCTGGTTTATCCACTGTGGCTCCCTGGAGTCCCGAAGACAGTCTGTATAAAATCTGCCTCAGGTCATCACGACCACATGCAATCCCCACGCTTGTGGGTCAGAGGGAAATTTGCCATAATGCGACTATTTTGATACCAGGACGGCGGTCAATTTTGGTATTGTCTTGCTCATAGCTAGGCCACCTGATGGAAACCCCGGACTCCTTGTTACCTTGGGAGACCCTGCGGACGGAATGAATCCACCCACTGTACATCTCAGCCGGACATCCGGGACCACCTACCAGCCACAATGAGCAGGAAACCTGTCATCGACATTGGTAGGATTTAAAAATGAGAATTCGGATGTTCGAATTTTATGATTGTGCTGATTGTAGAAAGAAAGATTGGCGAAAATTACCGGCATTACTCGTTGTAAGCACGAAAGAGGATGAGGAAAAGGGTTTAATAAAGAGGGATTCCCTTTAGCACTAGTTCATAGAAGTAACCATGGTGGGACAATTTATTTTTTTATGTAATCCGCTCTGAGCGATTTCTTTGTCTGAACTTCGAACTTTTGCAGGTAGATCGTCCACGAAATTTGGCCAAATCAGTCACTGTTGAGTAAGCTCACCACTGCATGTCAAAACACTGTGATATGTGCCTTGAAAAGTTTTATTATATCTTACAAACTAATTGGAAGAGAAAGTCCTTTAAAGTTTTCAATAAAATTCAGCTGTTGTTTTTGTTGAATGGTTTTGGTGAAAATTTATCCACGGTTTGCTGTCTAGGCAATCCTTAACACATTGACGACGGAACTGGTTTCGTGATAATTGTCGGTAATTTCCCAAAGAAGTCCTAAAGACTTTCGCGACAATGAAAATCACGCATGATTCGTGTTGTTCCGATTGTTTAAAACAGGCAAAATATTGTGCATATTTGAGCTAAAATAGTGGCAAATCGACGTTGGAAGAAGATGTGATTACTACTACGTTCTGCTGTGAAGTGGAACTGATGACCAAGAAGTTCGACACCAATATTTTCGTTCGATAACTCCTTTCCAGGCCTTAGGATTTAAGCTGCAGAAGATTTAATCGAGAAAGTGTTGTTGATAAAGCTTCACTTGCCTTTCACAACCTAAATGCAACTATATCCTCAAAACGAAAGAATGTCTGGTTAGTGGAGAACTTTGCAGCTATTGATCCTGACCAAAAAAGGCTACCAAAGTAATCTTTGTAACTACCACCTCCTTAGCTCCTTCCGTTTAATCTACAACTTTCCTTATAAATTAACCCATCGTGAAACCACTTGAGCAAGTCGCATTCTGATAGGGATTCAGCTGTGTAATTGGTGGGTGAACCGTACCCGTATCCATGGGAATTACACTTGTCTCTTGTCCGCTTCATTGTCGACCATGAAAAACAATTCGACAACGCCGAACTGAATGCAATCCTATCAGCGTTCGTAGATGAGAAGTGGAAACGCCTAGCTGACTATTATTGTAACCATACCACGAAAGTAGTGGTGCGTGTGGCGCAGTGGTCGGAGGCGCTCTGCAATACACATGGGATCGAGCTCGGCGCCCGATGGCCACCAAGCCCTCCATCACTCCAGGGTCGGAAGATTGGTACCAGACTCGTCTGGGAGGATAGCAGCACTGGCTCGATACATCGATAGGCCACCGCGAGTCATTGTAAAGGCCAGATATGCATGCAATAACCTCGAAACGATGCCTGGTGAAGTCAAATGCGTGGCGCATCCCTCAGGGATTGATCAACGCCGAGAGCTTTATCTTTTATCCTTACCACGAAAACACAATGTGCTATCGACACGTTACCATCTGTGGGAACTGGATTCGAAGAAGCGAAACTAACAAGAGATACATTGCAGTGGATGATGAAGTCACTTGTGTCTGACGAAAAGAGCGCATAGTGATGGTAAATTCGTTTTAAACCCTTGCCTTGTGGGCAACATCATCATTCTTTCGAGAAGTACCAGTGAAGGAGAGACAACCTTGAAGGAGCTCGAAGAATTGGGGAACAGGATAACACTGTGAATAAATCTGGCATGAAGACATATGTTCTTACGAACTGCCTTTGCTTATCTAATGCGAGGTAGGTATAGATTTCCCCAGGGGTAGGACGCCATGTAACAACAGCTCCATAATTCGATGAAATCCATAGTATTAATGAAGATCCAGCATATGCGTGTTGTAGTCCTCCATATCCTTCATACATGAAAAAAACACTCATCAAAAACATTTACCGAACGGCTAAATGGCTGTGAAACCGAAGCCACTCAGTTCGGACCAAAAGGTAGAGTTATTTCCCAAAATAGGGCCTCGAATGTAAATGAAGTTTTTTCAAACTACCCTTCATATCAAACGAAGTAAGTTACGCCAATAAGAGGTGCCTTAGAAAAAGTGGCATTGAAAGTTCTGTGACGATTATTGACCTCTCACCCGATATCCTGCTCTGCCAGTTAGTTCGCAACCGGCTCTGTGATCATTTGTTTAGCTGACAAAATTGTGTAATCTGTCCTAACGGGAGAGATGGGGATTGCGTGAGTTTAGATACAATATACTTGATCTCACGTAAAGAATGCGGTGAGGAATACATAGAGGAAACGGGTAGACCGCTTTGTGTCTACATGAAAAAACATCTAGATGGGAATGCTAAAATTCTTCAAAGCATCCCTCTAGGCACGCATAAGGCACAAGAGCACAATGGCGAAGACTTTGAAGTGACTGTGCAGATCCTAGCGCAGGAAGCAATGACATCAACGCGCAAAACTCTTGAGCGGTTTCAGATAAATTTCAAAAGTCTAAAGATGAACCAGAAAGACGAATGCCTCACTATCACACGTAAACTGGCGCCTTGTTTCACAATGATTTTTGAATACACATCCCATAGGTGGGTCTCACTCATCATCACTTGGAAAAAAGCACAAGTGGTCGAAAAGCACTGTGAGCACTGTGTTCTTGAAACATTTGTGTATAGTCATTTGCTGGATCTTCGTTAATACCATAAATTTCACCGAATTACGGGGCTATTGTTACACATAGTACGTCGAGACTCTGAGGAGGGAAAAGTGGCCAGAACGTCAGGCATCGAACAAGAGCAACAATAACAATGAGAACATCTATACCAATCTCGTGTCAGCTGAGCAAGGGCGAATCGTGAGAATATGTAAAGGATAAAAAAGGATAAAGCTCTCGGCGTTGATCAATCCCTCAGGGATGCACCATGCATTCGACTTCATTAACTATCGTTGGAGGCGCTTGAATGCATATCTGGCCTTTACAGTGACTCGCGGTGGCTTACCGATCTGTCGAGCCAGTGCTGCTATACTCCCAGACAAGTCTGGTACCAATTTGCCAACCCCGGAGGGATGGAAAGCTTGGTGGGCCATGGGCGCGAGGATCGATTCCACGTTTGTGTCGCAGTGGTGCTTCCAACTACTGCACCACACGCGCCACACGCGCCCATAGGAGAACATATTAAAGGCGAGAAATCGTCATGTAATGAGTAGCATTGACAATAAATGGAGAAGATTTCAGAACGAACACCAAGAAGACACAAACGTCTTGCAGTGCTGACAAGTTCAAAATCAACGGACGTGTTTGTAGTACACATGAACCGGATGTAGTGACACCTGGACGCAGTTCATGGATCACGCAGTTATGCTCGTAGGCGTCACTAAACTGACAGGGGACTACCACCACGTATGGCAATCGCAAGAAAAAAACGTTGAAAACTATGTTGAATACCGCACCACTCTCTCGAAGGAGAGCTATTCAGGTTACAGGGTTTCTTGAAATTTTCCTGGAGGGCCACAGAAGTTTTCGGATACTCAGATGCTTTTAAATGTAAGTGAATTCAAAAATCAGTCCTCTACTGTGCGCTACAATTATTATGTTTTCCGTACACATAATTATATCTGTGAATGCATGCATAAAAATGAACATGGGCATGCGAGTTGAATCTTGTACGTTGGATCAGCCTATATCGTTAAATAAAATAGCTGTGAAGTGCAATGCAACCGGTCCAGGGTCGTCTCCAACAAACCCGGTTTCTACTCGAAGAGAACGCGAAGAGCTTTTCGTTCGTAGCCTGTTGTCGAGAACGCCACACACAGAAGGCTTCACACGAAAAGTATAATACTATTCATGGTCTTCCATGAAGAAAATTTTCCGAGAAACTCTAACGTGCACGAATTAACGCATGCACGAACACCGTAGATATTCCGGACTCCCAAAAAAGCCCGTGAACTCATCCGCACTTTAAACAAATAAATAAATGCCAAATGCTGGTTTTTTTCCTGAAAATGACGGTGAAATCTTGGGGGTTAGAAGGCTTATGGAAGTAAGAATTTAAAAGAGTTATAGAAGAGCCTTTACCTTACTCATCTAGAGGTAGAAGATGGGCGGGTAGCGCAGTGACAGTGATGTCGATCATCGCGAGCACTGTGCTGGTTCGATTCTGCCCAGGCTAACCAAATATGTTATCCCTCCGGGTCGGGAAATTAGTAATAGACTTCTCTGAGAAAAGTTCACTTTCTACAATCCAAGTAGGAGCTCTCTATCCCGGCTATATCAGTGCTCCAGAGAAGATCTACTTAACGATTATTTAACTATACTCATGACGAAAGGGTAATCCTCGAGCAACAGCAGAACACATTCGCTCAAAGTTCGACGAACTTCGTTCAGGATATGGTAGAAAATGACTCGAAAGCAAGTATTTAAAAAGTTTAGAGGTAGACCGTTCATTTTACTATAATACATTTCTCCTGCCAAGCACATTGCTGTCAGAATTTGGGATAAATTTGCCACTGATAATGAATATAGTTCGCCAATCTTTGTGACCAACCATTCCGTGTCGTAACGACGACTCGTCGTAACAACTGGAAATGACGTACATTGAAATTTTTTTTTATTTTTACATGACTCATCGTCCCATCTACAGCGCACGTCTCAGCATTTCTTGCGTTCCTTTCGTGTTTCTTCTCGCAACCAACATCCACCATGGTCTTCGAACATTTCGCGTGTTGTTTCAGCTGCTTGAGGAATTCGTTTTCTTTGTGAATGTCGTAGAATGCTGATCCGAGCGATTTTCTTTGCAATCTTGGTGATGACCGAGCTAACGCGTTCCGACGTCGATTGGGGAGAGTGTTGGGGCGGGGATCGAACTAGCGCCTTTGCCTCCTCATCGATGGCAACACTAATCACTGCGCTAGTTCCGCCCCGCGAACATTGGTCAGAAATTACTGGTCAGGAAGAAAAAAATTCAACGTTCTATGTCTTTCATAGGCGATGGTGATTTTATTCTGATAAACACCGATAGTTTTGGTAAGCAGGGAAATTATAAAGTTTATAACTTGACAAACGTGTAAAGGAGACTTTGCTCTTCCACTCTAAATGGGAGTGAGAACTTTCCTAAGATGCAGTCTGCATTTAAAGTACTCAACAAAGCGAATTTAGTTGTTGCCATGGTCGAAGAAGTAAACTTGTTTCTAACTGGCCAAGATCTCCACATCCTGAAAGTTTTAATTCCAATAAGTGAAGTTCGAAATATGTGATCGTTTTCGGGCTCTTACAAATTGAACGACAGTAAATTGGATGGTCTCCGCGAATTTTTATTATTATTACTATCATTTTTACACGACCGGTTATCACATCTACTGTGTGGATTCTAGCAGTTCTGGCTTTCGATTCGTTTTCCTCGAATACTGGTGTTGTCGAGTTTTCCGGGAATCCTGGAGTAGTCGAACTAGACCATTCCCACGTGGTGTGGGTGAAAAAGTGGTATAGGTGGTCGAACCAGTACCTTACGACCTGATATACCACATGAATAACCCACCTCTGCACGGCATCAGTTTAGAGTGCAGTCAAGAATTCAAGATGTTATCGCTACTGTTGTTGTCAATAGCTACTATTTTCGAGTTAAATGCCGAGTACTTTTTTGTGTTATTTTATTTTCTTCTATTTTACATTTTTTTTACATTTTTTTCTACATTTTCTTCCATTTCTTCTATTTTTTTTCTATTTTCTTTGATTCGTCTTCGAGGCTACTGCGCGGATCTCATTACTTCTCACATTTGATTTGTTTCCTCGCATTCATTGCACACGAAAATCTTCCAACTTTAATGTGTGGCTTCCACAACCGCTTGAGGATTTTCATTTCGTCTTTAATGTCGTAGAACGCTGGTTGAGCAATTCTCCCTGGAGTCCAGAGATAGCCGGGTTGGAGCGTTTCCAGTTGAATTGCAGAAAGCGATTTTTTCCCAGACAAATCTGGTACCAATTTTCCGATCCCGGGGGTATGATAGGCATGGTTGGCCTGGAGCGGAATCGAACTAGCCCCATGCTCGTGACGACGGTCATCATTACCCTACTGTGCTTTCCGCCCCTAATGCTGAATATATATATATATATATATATATATATATAGTGTATATAAATCGTACATCATACTCCGGAGACGTTTCCCTCACGAATAATCATCACATCATAGCGAAAAACCCTCTCTAAGTGTCAAATTTCAATGTTCGAATACACTGCAGGTGTATTCTCTCCTGAAACGTCCCCTCCTGAAACGCAACAGTCTCTGCGTCCAAGAAGAGGTTCCTTGTGAATTATTATGTAAGGGATTATTATGATGTAACCCATCCATGGTCGATGCCTACACAGTGAGTGCGTCGTATTAGCTATCGATTATCGAAAATCACCTGTATCACCTGTAGTCCCGTTGATCGTCGAGTGACTCGAGCTGGCGTCAGTAAATCTTCCATTTTCCCTGTCGCGTGCAAGAGTAGTTCAGTGGGTTCTGCTCGCTCTAGTGAATGACCTTTCATCCTGCTTACGCAGCGACCAGGTTTCTCACGCATACGTTAGGGCAAGAAGTACCGTTGAGTCAAAAAGGTGGGCATGGAGTCGGGTGTTCTCTGTCCTCTTCACTACATCCTCAATGCTCTTGAAAGTTCTCCAAGCCGCTCGTTTTCTTCTGCTCAACCTCAACTCTGGAGCTAGGTCGTTCATCATACTGATTTCCCGACCTAGATAGATATAACTGGAGCATTCGCAGATATTCGTTCCGTTGAGCGTGAATGGGGCATGCGAAACCAATCCGTTCTTCATGAACATCGTTTTTGTGAGATTTAGCCGAAGACCAATCTTTCCACAGGCTTTATCAAAGTCGTCAAGGATACGCTCCGCTTGGCTAATGTTTGGTGTTATAAGGACGATGTCATCGGCAAAGCGAAGATGGTGTAACTGCCGACCATCGATTTTCACTCCCATATCATCCCATTCCAATGTTCGCATGACGTTCTGGAGGGTGGCGGTAAATAATTTTGGCGACATGGTATCGCTTTGCCTAACTCCTCTTTTGACGTCAATGTTAATATCGTTGTAGAAGGGCGATATCTTGGTTATGAAATTTTTGTACAGCTCACGAAGAATCTTCATGTACTGAGCAGAGCTTCCGCGATACTTCAATGAGCCTTGTTACCGTGTGGATGTGGTCCATCGTACTAAATCCTTTTCGAAACCCTGCTTGCTCACATGGCTGTCCTTCGTCTAGTGTTCTGTCAATCCTGTTTAGGATGACTCGAGTGAAAAATTCGTAGACGACAGACAACAAGCAGATTGGACGATAGCTGCCGATATCGTGTAGGTCACCTTTCTTGAACAATAACACGGTCCTGCTGGTCTTCCACTGAGTAGGCACCTTGCATTCAGACAGGTAACGTGTGAAGAGCCGAGCCAGTGTGTTTACGAGCACTGGTGGAAGGTTCTTCAGGTGTTCTGGTGTTATCCTGTCCGGACCTGGTGCTGTTCGATTTTTCACCGACGAAATGGCATGTCAGATTTCGGAAAGGAGAACCGGTTGTACAATCCATCCTTCTTTATTTTATATAACGGAAGGTGGACGTCGCTATCGAAGAGATCTAAGTAGTATTCCTAAATGATTTTCTCCATTGCCTTTCTGGACGCTGTAATTGTTCAGCCTGGGCACCGGAGAGCAATCATTTTGGTCTTGTAATTGGCGAAGCTTCGGTGGACTTTGCGAAAGCTTTTCCCAACCCCTGCAGCTTTGGCCATTACTGCTGCTCTTCTCTCTTTAAGATCTTCATTTATTGCCTGTCTGCATTGTTTTGCAAGTTCGGACGTTAGTTCGCGGTTGCCTGCAGCTCGTGCGATTCCACGCTGGCGTATCAGCTCGAGTGTTTCTGGATACAAACGTCTCTTGGTGACATTCGAACTCTCGGCTTTCATAGCGCTAACGTGAAGATGTTCAATGAGTCGATCGTGTTCTTTGTCGTTGTTATCGACAACGGGATCTTCCCAGCAGCCGACTAATGAATTAAAATAAGTCCCAGTTTGCGGTGGTTCTGGGATTTCGGTTTTGGAATTTAGCGGCTTTTTTTCCGTTCCGCGAGAAATAGAATCTTGCACGAAAGAGGCGATGGTCTGAACCCGTGTAGAATTTTGATACAACAGCGACATCGGTTAGGCAAAACCTTCTATTTACTATGGTGTGGTCTATTTCGTTATTAGTATTCTCCATTGGGAGGCTCCCACGTCCAGCGCTGAGGATGGGCTTTTGGAATTGGGAGTTACCATGGGTTGTCTTGGTCGCCATGATAAACTCAGATAGCCGCTGATCCTGTTCGTTCCATTCTAATCCGTGAGTCCCAACATAACGTTCTTCAGACGTTCTTCTCGGTCCAATCATGGCGTTGAAATGTCCAATGACCTTGAATGATGTGTGGTCTTCTCTGTAGAACTTCTCCAAGCCCATATAAAACGCTTCGACTTCTTTTTCGTCATACATTGATGTGGGCGCGTTAACGACGAAGATTGTCAAAGCCGGAATTGATCTACGTCTTTTCAATCGTAAACGTCCGATTCGGGTTGTAAGTTGTTCGAATGAGTCGATGTTCATGGACAAAGTCGTGTTGACGAGAACGCCGACTCCTCTACTGTCGCATGTTCCGAGGAACAGTTCTTCTTCGGTGTCATAGACGGCGTTGAAAGGCTGGCGTCTTCTCGTCTCGTCGGTCAAGCCGATGACGTTGTACTTTATCCTTCTTGCTTGCACGAGCAAGTCTTCTATCGAGGACTGGGACGCAAGCGCACGTGCATTGTAGGTACACATCGCCACCATAGTTCTTTGAAATCTAGGCAGCTTACATTGGCCCTGAGATTTTAGCAGCCTCTCCGTACTCGTCCTACCCAACGCTGCGAAATTTGGGGCTCTTTCGGAGTCAGGAGAATGAGGTCCGTTTTTTCTACTGTGTTTGGCATTTTAATACGCACGTATTGTTTGCCGGGCTGTGGACGTGGGGCTAGGTATACTCACCGGTAGCTTCCCAGGCTTTCCCGGAGTGGACATGGAGCTTATTTGTTGGAGGCGACTCCTAACCGCCTCCCATATACTTCCTTATCACTTGATTGCAGGCTTTTGGCCTAATTAAGTCGCAGAATACAATCCACATAAGCGAGAACGTACCCACACACGCATACATGAATATGCCTTGCAAATACGGAAAGTATGTACCAAATCAGCGCAGCAGAAACAGCGAGTCCATCCCCTGAATCCACCTGCATCTCAGGAAAGCAAAGGTCGCTTTTGGTCCGCGATTAACCTCCTATCCTCCACCTGAGGACACGCCAGGTAGCCTCGCGACTAACCGGCTCGAGATCCCTCATATGAGGGAGATCGATTAACTGAAAAAGTATAGAAAAACGGTTCTAAACGTTAAAATATTTACTAACTTGAATATTTGGATGACCCGTCGTCACTGGTTTTACAGGATACAGCATAATTTTTATTCCAATGTTTGTAGGTTTAGCCAGTTGTGTTCCATGGAGCCCCGAAGTCAGCCTGGCAAAAGCATTTCTCAAATCGCCACCACCCCAGGAAGTCGCCGCCATTGTTGATCAGAGGGAGATTTGCCACCTCACGACTAGTATGGTACCGGGACGGTGGTGATTCCTGGTATAGGTCTACCCTAAGCTGGGCCTTCGGATGAAAACACCGGTCTTCTTCTCAGGTTTGGAGACCCAGGTGGAGAAATGAATCACTCACTGTACATCGCAGCCCCGGCATCCAGAAGCATCTACCCTCCACAACGTGGCGTCAAACCGTTGGGAGGAGTGTTGAAATAAATCACCGGAAAAAATGGCCTATATTGAGGTTATGCCGACCACTCTCCTAGAGAAAATGGCCGCTGTAGAGATCATACAGACCACTTCCGCAAACTTCCATGCTAGTCCCATGGAGCTTAAACGTCGCGAGAGTATTAATGAATAGCTGGTTGGTTTCCGCTACGCATTGATTAGTAGGGTAACAGGAAATACTATATATATATATATATATA